>OY804579.1:70041623-70641623 GCA_963680875.1 Bathymodiolus brooksi
TTTAGTTTGTCACTGTATAAAGTTAGGAGGTTATGTTCTATTTAGTTTGTCACTGTATAATATTAGGAGGTAATGTTCTATTTAGTTTGTCACTGTATAATATTAGGAGGTAATGTTCTATTTAGTTTGTCACTGTATAATATTAGGAGGTTATGTTCTATTTAGTTTGTCACTGTATAATATTAGGAGGTAATGTTCTATTTAGTTTGTCACTGTATAATATTAGGAGGTAATGTTCTATTTAGTTTGTCACTGTATAATATTAGGAGGTAATGTTCTATTTAGTTTGTCACTGTATAATGTTAGGAGGTATGTTCTATTTAGTTTGTCACTGTATAATATTAGGAGGTAATGTTCTATTTAGTTTGTCACTGTATAATATTAGGAGGTAATGTTCTATTTAGTTTGTCACTGTATAATATTAGGAGGTTATGTTCTATTTAGTTTGTCACTGTATAATATTAGGAGGTAATGTTCTATTTAGTTTGTCACTGTATAATATTAGGAGGTTATGTTCTATTTAGTTTGTCACTGTATAATATTAGGAGGTAATGTTCTATTTAGTTTGTCACTGTATAATATTAGGAGGTAATGTTCTATTTAGTTTGTCACTGTATAATATTAGGAGGTAATGTTCTATTTAGTTTGTCACTGTATAATATTAGGAGGTAATGTTCTATTTTGTTGTCACTGTATAATATTAGGAGGTAATGTTCTATTTTGTTGTCACTGTATAATATTAGGAGGTTATGTTCTATTTTGTTGTCACTGTATAATATTAGGAGGTAATGTTCTATTTAGTTTGTCATTGTATAATATTAGGAGGTAATGTTCTATTTTGTTGTCACTGTATAATATTAGGAGGTAATATTCTATTTTGTTGTCACTGTATAATATTAGGGGGTTATGTTCTATTTAGTTGTCACTGTATAATATTAGGCGGTAATGTTCTATTTAGTTTGTCATTGTATAATATTAGGAGGTAATGTTCTATTTTGTTGTCACTGTATAATATTAGGAGGTAATGTTCTATTTTGTTGTCACTGTATAATATTAGGAGGTTATGTTCTATCTAGTTTGTCACTGTATAATATTAGGAGGTAATGTTCTATTTTGTTGTCACTGTATAATATTAGGAGGTTATGTTCTATTTTGTCACTGTATAATATTAGGAGGTAATGTTCTATTTTGTCACTATATAATATTAGGAGGTAATGTTCTATTTAGTTTGTCACTGTATAATATTAGGAGGTAATGTTCTATTTAGTTTGTCACTGTATAATATTAGGAGGTAATGTTCTATTTAGTTTGTCACTGTATAATATTAGGAGGTAATGTTCTATTTAGTTTGTCACTGTATAATATTAGGAGGTAATGTTCTATTTAGTTTGTCATTGTATAATATTAGGAGGTAATGTTCTATTTAGTTTGTCATTGTATAATATTAGGAGGTAATGTTCTATTTAGTTTGTCACTGTATAATATTAGGAGGTAATGTTCTATTTAGTTTGTCATTGTATAATATTAGGAGGTAATGTTCTATTTAGTTTGTCACTGTATAATATTAGGAGGTAATGTTCTATTTAGTTTGTCATTGTATAATATAAAGAGGTAATGTTCTATTTAGTTTGTCACTGTATAATATTAGGAGGTAATGTTCTATTTAGTTTGTCATTGTATAATATTAGGAGGTAATGTTCTATTTAGTTTGTCACTGTATAATATTAGGAGGTAATGTTCTATTTAGTTTGTCACTGTATAATATTAGGAGGTAATGTTCTATTTAGTTTGTCACTGTATAATATTAGGAGGTTATGTTCTATTTAGTTTGTCACTGTATAATATTAGGAGGTAATGTTCTATTTAGTTTGTCACTGTATAATATTAGGAGGTTATGTTCTATTTAGTTTGTCACTGTATAATATTAGGAGGTAATGTTCTATTTAGTTTGTCACTGTATAATATTAGGAGGTAATGTTCTATTTAGTTTGTCACTGTATAATATTAGGAGGTAATGTTCTATTTAGTTTGTCACTGTATAATATTAGGAGGTAATGTTCTATTTAGTTTGTCATTGTATAATATTAGGAGGTAATGTTCTATTTAGTTTGTCACTGTATAATATTAGGAGGTAATGTTCTATTTAGTTTGTCACTGTATAATATTAGGAGGTAATGTTCTATTTAGTTTGTCACTGTATAATATTAGGAGGTAATGTTCTATTTAGTTTGTCACTGTATAATATTAGGAGGTTATGTTCTATTTAGTTTGTCACTGTATAATATTAGTATAATATTAGGAAGTAATGTTCTATTTTGTTGTCACTGTATAATATTAGGAGGTAATGTTCTATTTTGTTGTCACTGTATAATATTAGGAGGTTATGTTCTATTTTGTCACTGTATAATATTAGGAGGTAATGTTCTATTTTGTCACTATATAATATTAGGAGGTAATGTTCTATTTAGTTTGTCACTGTATAATATTAGGAGGTAATGTTCTATTTAGTTTGTCACTGTATAATATTAGGAGGTAATGTTCTATTTAGTTTGTCACTGTATAATATTAGGAGGTAATGTTCTATTTAGTTTGTTATTGTATAATATTAGGAGGTAATGTTCTATTTAGTTTGTCACTGTATAATATTAGGAGGTACTGTTCTATTTTGTTGTCACTGTATAATATTAGGAGGTAATGTTCTATTTTGTTGTCACTGTATAATATTAGGAGGTTATGTTCTATTTTGTTGTCACTGTATAATATTAGGAGGTAATGTTCTATTTAGTTTGTCATTGTATAATATTAGGAGGTAATGTTCTATTTTGTTGTCACTGTATAATATTAGGAGGTAATGTTCTATTTTGTTGTCACTGTATAATATTAGGAGGTTATGTTCTATTTTGTTGTCACTGTATAATATTAGGAGGTAATGTTTTATTTAGTTTGTCATTGTATAATATTAGGAGGTAATGTTCTATTTTGTTGTCACTGTATAATATTAGGAGGTAATATTCTATTTTGTTGTCACTGTATAATATTAGGAGGTAATGTTCTATTTAGTTTGTCATTGTATAATATTAGGAGGTAATGTTCTATTTAGTTTGTCACTGTATAATGTTAGGAGGTTATGTTCTATTTAGTTTGTCACTGTATAATATTAGAAGGTAATGTTCTATTTAGTTTGTCACTGTATAATATTAGGAGGTAATGTTCTATTTAGTTTGTCACTGTATAATATTAGGAGGTTATGTTCTATTTAGTTTGTCACTGTATAATATTAGGAGGTAATGTTCTATTTAGTTTGTCACTGTATAATATTAGGAGGTTATGTTCTATTTAGTTTGTCACTGTATAATATTAGGAGGTAATGTTCTATTTAGTTTGTCACTGTATAATATTAGGAGGTAATGTTCTATTTAGTTTGTCACTGTATAATATTAGGAGGTAATGTTCTATTTAGTTTGTCACTGTATAATATTAGGAGGTAATGTTCTATTTTGTTGTCACTGTATAATATTAGGAGGTAATGTTCTATTTTGTTGTCACTGTATAATATTAGGAGGTTATGTTCTATTTTGTTGTCACTGTATAATATTAGGAGGTAATGTTCTATTTAGTTTGTCATTGTATAATATTAGGAGGTAATGTTCTATTTTGTTGTCACTGTATAATATTAGGAGGTAATGTTCTATTTTGTTGTTACTGTATAATATTAGGAGGTTATGTTCTATTTTGTTGTCACTGTATAATATTAGGAGGTAATGTTTTATTTAGTTTGTCATTGTATAATATTAGGAGGTAATGTTCTATTTAGTTTGTCATTGTATAATATTAGGAGGTAATGTTCTATTTTGTTGTCACTGTATAATATTAAGGAGGTAATGTTCTATTTTGTTGTCACTGTATAATATTAGGAGGTTATGTTCTATTTTGTTGTCACTGTATAATATTAGGAGGTAATGTTCTATTTAGTTGTCACTGTATAATATTAGGAGGTAATGTTCTATTTAGTTTGTCATTGTATAATATTAGGAGGTAATGTTCTATTTTGTTGTCACTGTATAATATTAGGAGGTTATGTTCTATTTAGTTGTCATTGTATAATATTAGGAGGTTATGTTCTATTTAGTTGTCATTGTATAATATTAGGAGGTAATGTTCTATTTTGTTGTCACTGTATAATATTAGGAGGTTATGTTCTATCTAGTTTGTCACTGTATAATATTAGGAGGTAATGTTCTATTTTGTTGTCACTGTATAATATTAGGAGGTTATGTTCTATTTTGTCACTGTATAATATTAGGAGGTAATGTTCTATTTTGTCACTATATAATATTAGGAGGTAATGTTCTATTTAGTTTGTCACTGTATAATATTAGGAGGTAATGTTCTATTTAGTTTGTCACTGTATAATATTAGGAGGTAATGTTCTATTTAGTTTGTCACTGTATAATATTAGGAGGTAATGTTCTATTTAGTTTGTCACTGTATAATATTAGGAGGTAATGTTCTATTTAGTTTGTCATTGTATAATATTAGGAGGTAATGTTCTATTTAGTTTGTCATTGTATAATATTAGGAGGTAATGTTCTATTTAGTTTGTCACTGTATAATATTAGGAGGTAATGTTCTATTTAGTTTGTCATTGTATAATATTAGGAGGTAATGTTCTATTTAGTTTGTCACTGTATAATATTAGGAGGTAATGTTCTATTTAGTTTGTCACTGTATAATATTAGGAGGTTATGTTCTATTTAGTTTGTCACTGTATAATATTAGGAGGTAATGTTCTATTTAGTTTGTCACTGTATAATATTAGGAGGTTATGTTCTATTTAGTTTGTCACTGTATAATATTAGGAGGTAATGTTCTATTTAGTTTGTCACTGTATAATATTAGGAGGTAATGTTCTATTTAGTTTGTCACTGTATAATATTAGGAGGTAATGTTCTATTTAGTTTGTCACTGTATAATATTAGGAGGTTATGTTCTATTTAGTTTGTCACTGTATAATATTAGGAGGTAATGTTCTATTTAGTTTGTCACTGTATAATATTAGGAGGTTATGTTCTATTTAATTTGTCACTGTATAATATTAGGAGGTAATGTTCTATTTAGTTTGTCACTGTATAATATTAGGAGGTTATGTTCTATTTAGTTTGTCACTGTATAATATTAGGAGGTAATGTTCTATTTAGTTTGTCACTGTATAATATTAGGAGGTAATGTTCTATTTAGTTTGTCATTGTATAATATTAGGAGGTAATGTTCTATTTAGTTTGTCACTGTATAATATTAGGAGGTAATGTTCTATTTAGTTTGTCACTGTATAATATTAGGAGGTAATGTTCTATTTAGTTTGTCACTGTATAATATTAGGAGGTAATGTTCTATTTAGTTTGTCACTGTATAATATTAGGAGGTTATGTTCTATTTAGTACATGTACTATGAACAGGACAAACAAAATTTCTTTTTGTATGGAAACTTTTATGTGAAAATATTTATTGTGAATATAGCTACCATTTATGACTATTAAACCATGACAAAACATTATGACATCAAATTTAACTGTTTTTCTAATTGAGCAATTAACCTATTTTATGATATAACACATGTTACTTTAGTATTATAAAAGGACCCTTATAACAGTCAAATAAATTTTATATAATTTTGATATTGAATTTATTATTAAAAAAAATATTCAATTCTCTCTGTGATAATAATAACACTTACCTTTTGTATATAGAAAGAATAATGTATTCCTAGTTTAGTGATATTTTTGTTATCTATTTTTCCAGATGTCTCTGTAAACATGTAAACACTTGTATGATAATATATTATATTTTATTGGACATTGTTTTCATTGAAAGAGTTGCCATTACAATAAAAACAAAATCACTGTTTATTATTCACAGGATAAACACAAGATTACAACAATGCTATAATCCATCCAAGTTTAAACCTTAGTTATATTTCCTATTCAATCAACCAATCGGTTATATTTGTCCTAATTGATCAGGTGGTCCCTGCCACATGCTTTATGATTTCTCATTTATCTAATTCCGTTAGGGTTTTGATTTAAATATCTTCCATGTTGTTTAATCAAACGTAATAGGTCTATAAGGACATGTGGGGCTACTCTATGATATAGTTTAAATTCTTACTCAATAGATCTTTACGATTTGCCTTAAATGAAGATATATTGTGTTGGTTTTATATGTATCCCATGTATCCCCTGCTAGGCTTTTAAAATTGACAAAATCATTTTTCATTAGATAGTATATTTAATATTTTACATAAAGTATAGAGACAATCTAATCTTCCTGGAGCTACCGTTCATTCCTGATACAAAAGAAGACACCACGTCTGAGATTTGTATGTGTATTGACAACGACAATATTGAATATGAAGTTATATTTTTGTTTGCAAATATTTACACTTTGAAATATTTTCTTTTGATAGAAAACGAAAAGGACAATTTTCTTTGAACAGTTAAATGTGACATATCTAAGACCAATATCTTTAATTGATAAATACAATATAGTCCTTGTAATGATTTATATTGTGAGATAATTTAAAGATCAAGTGTGATTGAAACAATATTTAAATGATCTTCATAATATTACATATTTGACATCCTGTCAATTTTAAGTCAGAAAGATATACCGGGGGTGGGGGTTTATGATGTTTAATAACACTTTCAACAGCATGATTAGGAGTGGTCGGCTCATTATATTGATCAAGCCATATATTGTATTTTGATATTTAAGAAAATACATACGCACATTAAAATCTTCTTCTCAAAAAACATTTATCCAGATGAACCAGATTTGATTGGAATGATCTTTGGTCTACTTGTAAAGTTGTGTCTGACAGCCTTGTCATTCATCCAAGATGGCCGATGTTATTAAAAATAGAAATTTCTTTAATTGACCATTACTGCTTTATTTTAAGTTAAAATGAGCTCAATTATAAACTATTGCTACATGACAATAAGTAGTTCAACATATCTTCAGGGGTTGTTTGTGCTAGTTATTGGTCAGCTGGTGTATAGTGGCAAATAAGGCTTATTTTGATTTAAAAAAAAATCTTCTTGAATTAAATCAAATTGTTCTGAAATGATTTGTTGTTTGTTCTACTTTCAAAATTATATGTGTCAACCATGCCCTCCATTCAAGTCAAGATAGATACCAATACTAAAAATACAAAATGTCTTTAAATGGAAAAATAGGCTAATATTTAATTTGTTTAGCATCTGTTCTGACTTTTTCTACAATATATTATAGAAGTCAAATTGAAAAGAAGGTGAGAGACTACAGGCTCCAGAGATCCTCTGGTTACCTGTAAAGGCTACATCTTCTTTTTTTTTTTTGTAAACTTGTATTAAAAAATTATGATGAAATACTGCTGGCTTGATGTTAAACAACAATCAATCAAAATAATGGATGGAATTAAGAATATAAAATATTAAGTACAAAACTCAAACACAGGCCTTTCAATGAGGGGCACTACCAGGTACATTTACCAGTTTAAAATGGTATATGGTACCTCCTGATTTTAAAGAGTATTGTATAAGATATACATAAAAAATACCACATGTAAATAGCAAAGTACTGGTAGACTTAAAAAATATTGAAAGCCCTGCAAACAGGACACACAGGAATGAAAATGGTCAAACACGTTTTATATAATTGTGCCAAAGTGCACAAATCAGGTTGATCTATTAAAAGTGTATGTATATATAAGCTAGATTAGTCTTCATGGATCGTATATTTATTTAGAAAATGGTCTGACTTTAATAAAAGCCGAAAAGTACATGTTTTTTGATAGATTTATTGATTTTCATTTGCTTTACAGAAAAGTAATTTTCATATAGTTGATTAATAATAGATTTTTGATTAATTACTGGTATGCATAATTTTAGTGAAATATTGGAAAACAAGAGATAACGAGTTTGTTTAATTAAGTTTATTGATATATCATGTACCATCAATGAATGAATTGATTTCTTTTTAAGATTTCTATTTTTCTATTCACTATTTCCAGTAGAAATTATAAAACCATTGCTTTGATATAACACAAAACATTTAGAAAGAAATTGTTCCTCTTTAATTGTAGTATTTTAGGGAATCTTTTATAAGAACATGAAGTGGACAAAAATAACAAAAAGATGTGGATGCAAATGAGCATGACGAAAATTCACCCAAATCTTCTGAAAACAGCAACCTTATGAATAGAGCTTTAATATGGTTGTTTCGAATCATTTCCATTCCGTCAAAATTTTGTTATTTTCGTCCGCCAGATCACGTGATTTCGATGGACTAATCGGCATTGAACTTCTGGTGTCAATGTACACAACAAAAACTCCAATCGATATGTGCCGTTTTAACGTTTGATCCTCAACTTAAAATTTTCTGTAAAAGACAGATATCAATTAGATTATTTTATTTGTATCAAAGACTTCAATGCAGAGACAAATACTTCTTTAAAATTGAATTTGTTTTCTTTCTTTATTTGCGGCTGTCGGCATCATCAAAGGAAAACGATCTGCCTTTATGTATATATTTCTGATATCAGACAGATAGTGGGGTACCGAACACCAGTATTTATTCAGCGGTCTCCTTGGCGTCTCCATATTACAATTACTTATAATCTACCGCATCTACGACTATGATATGCTGACGTTGTCACAGTAATAGCGTAAACACCGGAAGTTGCCTGCCGATTTGTTCAGACGTCAAGACAAGAAAAAGACAGAACATGATCAGAATTGACATGATTCGAAACAACCGTATTGCTGTTCTACATCTCACAGTCACAGTGAGGCCTTCAATGATAGACAAAGTGTATACCTTAAATGATAGGCAATTACTTGTACCTCAGTGAGTGTTGCAAGTGACTTAACCTGTAGGTGAGCGATACTTTAAGCTTCTATCTATCAGATAAAACACTATAGTTTCTGCGCTTTCTTTTTAGCTCACATATTCCAAACATGCCATGTGAAATTGTGGGCTGTTGTTTTCTATTTGTATCCATTGTTGATTATATCAATAATATTTTCTGAAACTATTGGGCCAAATTGAAACATACTTTTCAGGAATGTTCCTATGTTAACCTCATCAAAATTTGTGATTTTGGCAACAATACCAAAATTCAACATGGCCATCGGAGCATTTAAAGCAAAACTTTTTATTAAAATAATGTACAGGATCTAACACTTCTAAGAAAAGGTTATTATTAGCAACAGTGAAGTAAAGTGGTTTATCATTCCTTATAAACATTCATTTGTGCTTCTGTTAGAAATAACAGTAGGTAATATCATAGAAAGAACAGTGGGTAATATCGTAGAAAGAACCATAGGTGATATCGTAGAAAGAACAGTAGGTAATATTGTAGAAAGAACAGTTGGTAATATCATAGAAAGAACCTTAGGTAATATCATAGAAAGAACAGTAGATTATATCGTAGAAAGGACAGTAGGTAATATTGTAGAAAGAACATTAGGTAATATAGAAAGAACAGTAGGTAATATCATGGAAAGAACCATATAGGTAATATAGAAAGAACAGTAGGTAATATCGTAGAAAGAACCATATAGATAATATAGAAAGAACAGTAGGTAATATCGTAGAAAGAACAGTAGATTATATCGTAGAAAGAACATTAGGTAATATAGAAAGAACAGTAGGTAATATCGTAGAAAGAACCATATAGGTAATATAGAAAGAACAGTAGGTAATATCGTAGAAAGGACAGTAGGTAATATCGTAGAAAGAACCATATAGGTAATATAGAAAGAACAGTAGGTAATATCGTAGAAAGAACCATATAGGTAATATAGAAAGAACAGTAGGTAATATCGTAGAAAGAACCATATAGGTAATAAAGAAAGAACAGTAGGTAATATCGTAGAAAGAACAGTAGATAATATCGTAGAAAAAAACATATAGGTAATATAGAAAGAACAGTAGATTATATCGTAGAAAGGACAGTAGGTAATATCGTAGAAAGAACCATATAGGTAATATAGAAAGAACAGTAGGTAATATCGTAGAAAGAACCATATAGGTAATATAGAAAGAACAGTAGGTAATATCGTAGAAAGAACAGTAGATAATATCGTAGAATGAACCATATAGGTAATATCATAGAAAGAACAGTAGATTATATCGTAGAAAGAACATTAGGTAATATAGAAAGAACAGTAGGTAATATCATAGAAAGAACCATATAGGTAATATAGAAAGAACAGTAGGTAATATCGTAGAAAGAACAGTAACTAATATCATAGAAAGAACATTAGGTAATATAGAAAGAACAGTAGATAATATCGTAGAAAGAACATTAGGTAACATAGAAAGAACAGTAGGTAATATTGTAGAAAGAACCATATAGGTAATATCGTAGAAAGAACATTAGGTAATATAGAAAGAACAGTAGGTAATATCGTAGAAAGAACCATATAGGTAATATAGAAAGAACAGTAGGTAATATCGTAGAAAGAACATTAGGTAATATAGAAAGAACAGTAGGTAATATCGTAGAAAGAACCATATAGGTAATATAGAAAGAACAGTAGGTAATATCGTAGAAAGAACAGTAGATAATATCGTAGAAAGAACAGTAGGTAATATCATAGAAAGAACATATTAGCAGCTTGTACAAAAAATAGCTAAGGCAATGAATACTCTTGTTAAAATTTAGCAAGCAGTTGGAAAAGATTTTATTTTATTGTAGGTTGAGGAATCCAGTTGGAATAAAAATAAACAATTGTCAAGGTCACATATCTTAGTTAACCTTTAAAAGGTCACCAAAGTATAATTAGAATATTTTTAGTTGTAATCAATTTTCTAATAGATGATTTAATGTAGCTATTTTGTTATTTTTCAGCTGATAAGATTTTATGGTAAACTGTTTCCCTGTTTTATGGTTGTGATTGTCTTGATGGGATTGATTTACCAGCTTCACAAGTTAAGGACAGGTAAAGTTTGTTTTTCTGTTTCTGCTGTCATTAAATTTTTAGCATGAGTTTGTACTTGTACTGGAAAAAAACCAGCCAATTTGTACATTAGATAAGATAAATACTTTGTTCTAATTGGACAATTTCTGAGTTCCCATTCAAAAATCATACTCTAAATCATAAGTTCTATTACCAGTTTAATAGATCGGATCTTCTCTATGCCATATGGAAAATGAAGAAACAATTTTTTCTGAGAATCTGCAAATTTGATTGAACTCATAAATGTTCATTTGATGACCCAAACAAAATGTACATTTCCTATATATGTGGATCAGAAATCCAAGATGGACGTCATTGCAAAACAATAAACATGTAACACAGGACCCTAATGGAAGAATTTGTTTAAATCTTATTCTCTGAAACCACTAAGCCATTTGGAAGAACATTTGGCTGGAATGTTGTTTTGTTAGTCCTATATAAAATTGGCTTTTATGCGAGTATCAAAAATTCAAGATGGCTGCTGCACTTATTATGACATTGTTAAACATAGGACCCTATGTATAAAGAATTGCTAGCATTATCAGAAATTACACATTTGACTGAATCCATGCTGTACTTGAATGATCACTTGTTAATCCCTTGCAAAATTCAAGTTTTTATGTGGATCAGAGATCCAAGTTGGCCACCACCGCAAGACAGTAGCACCCTATGGGAATTTTTTGTTTAATCTTCTTAGCTGAAAACACTGCAGAGAAAAGTTGAATAGGATGCATAATGGGGAAACTGTTGAAATATCTTCTTTCAAGAAGCTACATTTCTTATTGTACCAAAACACATCATTAAAAATATTCCAATAATCGAATTTTCATAAAACTATTGGGCAAGGAGAATGGACAATAGTAGAAATTATTCTGTATTTGTTCAGTGAGTGGTTTGTCAACATTGACTTCTTTGATGCTAGTTAATAAATAAATATTTGACAGATGGTCATAGGCCATAGCAAACAAAATTAGGCCATGCAATTAAAATATTTCTTATCCTAGTATATTATCCTAACTATCTAATTAAAAATAACAGCTGTCTATTGGATATATTTTTTTATCACATGACCCATTAACTTCTAACAACATCCCATATCAGGACACATCTTATGTCATGTTTCTAACCATAAACCAGCCAACAAGTATTAAAACATCATGTTGGTTTAATGAAGGAATTTGAATTTCCGAATATGAATAAAAAGTTACCTAACATAACCTGATGAAAGATTTAGTTAGATAGAGGTAGATTAAAAGAGAATATTTAGTTAGATCTTTAAATTCAGAGGAGGTGTGAGGATATTGGGGGGAGGTTATGTGCAAGCATTATCAGAGAATCAAAGAATATTGAGATAGATTGTCATCTTTAAAAATTAGAGATGTGGGGAGGGGTAGAAGATGACTGGCCTTGGTGTATGTGCATACATGTTCACCTGATAATTGTTGTAAATCACTGATATGATATATTACATTTGGAGGAATATAAAATTATATAGTTTAAATGACAAATTATATAATAATACTCCATAAACAGTTTAAACATTTATTTAAATGAATCCAAATTGCAGTACTTCAAAATTCTTTTTGTGCTTAGAAAATTAAAATTCGGGGGAAAAAATTGTTTTCTTTACGTATGTCAACATTTAATCTGGTTTAATTGAACTGTTTGACGTCTTATGCTAAAGTGAGCAGTATTTATTTATTTATTTATATGCAAAATGTTCGAAGTTCGGTATGAAAGATATTGAACATTCATGGGACAAAAAAGACTTTTTAGTTCACCTGGACGTCCATGTGAACTATTGCCATCACTTGGCGCCCGTCGTCTGTCGTCTGTAAACTTTTCACATTTCAAGCTTCTTCTCCGAAACCACTTGGCCGATTGGAACCGAACTTAGCAGGAATGTTCCTTGGATGGTCCTCTACAAAGTTACTGTTTTTCGTTCCAGTCGGATATTCAATATGGCTGCGGGCCAATAATATGCTCTGATTGGCTGAAATTTCAAAGATCTTCTTCTCTGAAACTAATGAACTGACTGAACCCAAACTGTAAAGGAATGATCATTGGAATGTCCTTTACCAAGTTACTGTTTTTTATGCCGATCGGAAATCCAAGATGGCCGCCATCGCAGGACATAGATTAACATTGGACCCTATGGGAAAATGTTCAAATGCCTTCTTCTCAGAAACTACAAATATGATTAAAGCCAAACTGTACATGAATGTTCATTGGATGGTCCTCTACAAACTGTACGTTTTTTGTTCTGATATGAAATTCAAAATGGCGGCTACAGCAGGACTTAGTTTAACATTGGACCCTATGGGGAAAATGTTTCAAAACGCTTCTTCTCTGAAACCACTAGGACAGTTGAAACCAAACTGCCCAGGAATGATCATTGGAAGGTCCTCTACAAATTTTATGTTTTTTATGCCGATCGGAAATCCAAGATGGCCGCCACCGCAATACATAGATTAACATTGGACCCTATGGGAAAATGTTCAAATGCCTTCTTCTCAGAAACTACAAATATTATTAAAGCCAAACTGTACATGAATGTTCATTGGATGGTCCTCTACAAACTTTACGTTTTTTGTTCCGATAAGAAATTCAAAATGGCGGCTACGGCAGGACTTAGTTTAACATTGGACCCTATGGGAAAAATGTTTCAAAACGCTTCTTCTCTGAAACCACTTGGATAATTGAAACCAAACTGCCCAGGAATGATCATTGGAAGGTCCTCTACAAAGTTTATGTTTTTTTATGCCGATCGAAAATTCAAGAAAGCCGCCACCGCAGGACATAGATTAACATTGGACCCTATGGGAAAATGTTCAAATGCCTTCTTCTCAGAAACTACAAATATGATTAAAGCCAAACTGTACATGAATGTTCATTGGATGGTCCTCTACAAACTGTACGTTTTTTGTTTTGATATGAAATTCAAAATGGCGGCTACGGCAGGACTTAGTTTAACATTGGACCCTATGGGAAAAATGTTTCAAAACGCTTCTTCTCTGAAACCACTAGGACAGTTGAAACCAAACTGCCCAGGAATGATCATTGGAAGGTCCTCTACAAATTTTATGTTTTTTATGCCGACCGGAAATCCAAGATGGCCGCCACCGCAATACATAGATTAACATTGGACCCTATGGGAAAATGTTCAAATGCCTTCTTCTCAGAAACTACAAATATTATTAAAGCCAAACTGTACATGAATGTTCATTGGATGGTCCTCTACAAACTTTAGGTTTTTTGTTCCGATAAGAAATTCAAAATGGCGGCTACGGCAGGACTTAGTTTAACATTGGACCCTATGGGAAAAATGTTTCAAAACGCTTCTTCTCTGAAACCACTAGGATAATTGAAACCAAACTGCCCAGGAATGATCATTGGAAGGTCCTCTACAAGGTGTGTGTTTTTTATGCCGATCGGAAATCCAAGATGGCCGCCACCGCAATACATAGATTAACATTGGACCCTATGGGAAAATGTTCAAATGCCTTCTTCTCAGAAACTACAAATATGATTAAAGCCAAACTGTACATGAATGTTCATTGGATGGTCCTCTACAATCTTAAGGTTTTTTGTTCCGATATGAAATTCAAAATGGCGGCTACGGCAGGACTTAGTTTAACATTGGACCCTATGGGAAAAATGTTTCAAAACGCTTCTTCTCTGAAACCACTTGGATAATTGAAACCAAACTGCCCAGGAATGATCATTGGAAGGTCCTCTACAAGGTGCGTGTTTTTTATGCCGATCGGAAATCCAAGATGGCCACCACCGCAGGACATAGATTAACATTGGACCCTATGGGAAAATGTTCAAATGCCTTCTTCTCAGAAACTACAAATATGATTAAAACCAAACTGTACACGAATGTTCATTGAATGGTCCTCTACAAAATATACGTTTTTTATTCTGATATGAAATTCAAAATGGCGGCTACGGCAGGACTTAGTTTAACATTGGACCCTATGGGAAAAATGTTTCAAAATGCTTCTTCTCTGAAACCACTTGGACAGTTGAAACCAAACTGCCCAGGAATGATCATTGGAAGGTCCTCTGTTTTTTATGCCGATCGGAAATCCAAGATGGCTGCCACCACAGGTCATAGTATTAACACAGAACCATATGGGGAAAATACAGAAATATATTCTTCTCTGAAGCTATTGCACTGATTGAACCTAAACTGTGCATCAATCATTGGAAGGTCCTTTACAAACTTTGTGTTTTTTATGTTGATCGTAATTCCAAGATGACGCAGGACATAGTTTTTACATAGGACCAATTGGTTTTTTTTATTACCAGGTGAACGATACAGGCTCTTGAGAGCCTCTGGTTTTTTAACCCATTAAATTATGATCCACTTATAAAAGCGTATTTAGTAATATTGTTCAAAATGAAATGAAGTCCATGTCCTACATTTCACCCCTAATTAAATGGTTACCAGTACGTAACGTACATGATATTTTCTGTTGCTTTCAAAACATGCTGTATAAGTGTCATCTGATAGAATTTTGATTTAACTTCCTTAATTGACATATATATTTGTTTTAATATAAGTACAGAGCAGTTATTTGTTGAATCAGCTATTTTATTTTAATTTTATTTTTGTGTGTGTGTATGTGTAAAAGAAGAAATCAGATTGACTTTTACCTGAAAATAGCTTTGTGTGTACGGTGTATATCCACTGCTACATGACTTCAAAATATTGATCATTCTTTTCATATTTAGTAGTTTAAGATGAGGGTCCATGGTAAGAGCCCAGAAACCCTGGGTTTTAAAATATATAATAAAGACAATGTAACTGACTCATAATTGAGCTTTTATTTTTGAGTTTATTTTCCATTCTTTAAGTGAAATATTATTGAACAATGTTGTTGAATACAATTTCTAAAATAGTTGCATTTATTGATGTAAAATAAGCCACAATTTTTATATTATTTTTTTTAATCGTGAAGAATGACCCATTTCCACCCCTAACCAATATGAGTGCATTATAAACAATATTTCAATATTATCAGCCATAAAGATTATAATTGTTTGTCATCTTATACAATAGGAAGACACTTTGTCTTAATTCAGTAAACTCTTCACTTTACTATGTACAGAAAAGATTATAACATACCTTGATACCTGACAAATATGGTTTTAGATATTTTTCTTATAAATTTGTTTCTTTTCGTGTCTTTACGAAAAGAGGATTTTGAAAACATGAAAATTATTTTAAAAGGATCATAGTTAATAAAGATACAATTTTTTTTTACATAAAGTAGATAACACAAGTTTAAACCAAATAATTTTTTGTCTTCTTCTCTTTCAACCTGAAAACATAATCCAATTACTTACTCTGAGTCAAGGACAGAGTACATGTGTTGAAATGGATTTCTGAGTGACTTACTAAGACTTAAGAAGGAACAAGAATAACTCATTAGCTTTTAATTATGTCTCCCCTTCGAACGAAGGGAGACATATTGTTTTAGTCTGATTTTTTCTTCTTCCGCTTCTTCTCAGCGAAGCTTGTCCGGACCATAACTTTTTTGTCTCTCCAGATAGGTCAGTGATATTTGGTATGTGAGTGCATGACCATAAGACGATGTGTCACATACTGTAATGACCTTCGTGGGACCTTGACCTTTGACCTCAATGTCAAATAATTGTTTTTTAAATAGTATCATTCAACTCATAATGTGCAAATTATTGTTGTACAGATGGCCGCATTAAGGCGAGACATAAGTTTTAGGTATCTAAAACAGTTCTTCCTAGTTTTTACCCACGTTTAACGTGGTTTTTCTTTCATGTTCGTTTTACATTGACATTCTTTCATATTAAATTTTGGAACAAAGGAACGATCCAGATATAAAACAAGAAAAGTACAAACACAGAGATAACAGAAAATTAGTTAAATTTAGTCCTACCCTAATGCTATTCTGTGAAGATTGAGGACTACAACACAACCATTAAGATATAGGCATATGTAATTCAGTAATACTGCAGTCCCCCTTTTACAAGGCCACATCCTTCTGCAATGGAAAAGGTGGCCTTGTAAGTGGGGTGGCCTCTTTTGAAGGGAGCAATTTAGTAGTACATGTATTTTACTATCTCAGTGAATCTGAATTCTGGCCTGATAGCAAGGGTGGACTTCAATGAGTGTGGCCATTTTATTTATTAACGAAGGTAGTTTGATTCAAATATTAATATTGAAATTTTAGTTTGAGTGCAATGAAGAGGTATTGCTGATGAAGGGGGAAATTATTTATTAAGAGATGAAATGTTGTTCAAGAAAAAAAAATTAAAATGATTAAAAAGTGAGCCTTTAATAATATTTAATTGTTCTATGTTTATTTGTTGTATTAAAATATGAAGTTATTTAAGGAGAAACAAACAGTCAAAAGTTGTAATGGGAAAATGGAAACAGAAAAATGTTTTGGTATAAAAGTAAAATTATGTTATTTTATTTAAGGATTGATAGCAATTTTTATTCGGTTCATGAAGAAATAACCTCAATCAGGTTGTACACACTGTGTAACCCGTGTAGCGAGTTACTCAAGGGTGTGTACAACCTGATTGAGGTTATTTCGAATGAACCGAACTAATAATTTGTATCAATCCTTATAAATTAATTCAAACTTATTTTGTTATGATATTGAAAAATATATTTATTTTTTCAAAATAAGTCAAATAATTGGAAGTAAATTTAAATAACCCCAAAGGTACCTCATTTAAAGAAAATCACCTGATGACAACGGCACGCGACACCTTGAGAACGACATCTATTTTCAGATTCCGTACATTGGAAAATAACATCAACTGTTTAAACCAATCAAAACACGTATAAAATGACTTGTGACTCTAAAATGAATTTATTTATAGATATTCAGTCGATGATTTGTATTAAAATGAAAATTTAAAAGGCAAATTCATTTTAATATCATCAACTGTACACCTTTTCACTGTTTGACATTTATTTTACAGCTTTTCATTGAGAATTGAACATCATGAAATAGAGAATGTCGTCTTTTAAAAAGAAATAATTAAAAATAAATTATGTGGGTTTTTTTCTTACATTTTTTTTCCAATATTTTACATTTGACCGGTTTTCTGCAGATAATCTGCAAATAAAATTTGAATTGAGTTGCAAGTTGTCAAATAATTTTAGTGAATAAGAAATGTTATTAATAATAAGTCTTATTTTCTGAATTTAATAGGCATTATACCCAAGTAAGTTATTTGATATATGGTATAGTTAAAAGAAAAAAGAAAAACTCTTTTGCATGATCAAACTGTATACATTTATAATTATTATGTAGACATGAACATGATGTATATAAATTGTTAATTAGGCAACAATAAAAAGTAAAATTACAAAAAAAAGAAAGTTATTTGATCTTTTTCTGAAACGTAGAGTAGCTAAAATACAGTATTTTACCAATATAACTTTTAACTGGTTTGGACGGAATACAAGTCTGGGCCTGTATGCATAAAGCTACTTAAGTTAAGATTTTCCTTAGAAAACACTTAAGTTAAGGTAACTCTGCCCCTTTTACCTAAGGGGTATGCATAAAACTGCTTAAACTAAGAATTTCCTTAGCAAAATCTTAGTTTTAAATAGCTCCACCCATCCCACTTAAGTGGTATGCACAGAGGTACTTATAATAAGAATACACTTAAGTTTTCACTTAAATCTAAGGTACCTATTGAGGTAAGGATAATAAAACATTTAACTTTTGTTTGGCAACATGTAATGAGGCTGGTTTAGGGTATATGGGAATACTGGCTATTGGCCCTTTTAATTAATGGGATATTGGATATTTGTGTAAATAATCAATCACGGGGATATGGGGTATTCAAATTGAATTTTAGGGATATCTTAAATTCTTTTATGCTTTTAATTACAGGGATACGGGATATTTGTGTCAAAACTTCAGGGGATACGGGATATTTGTACCCCCTCTAAATAAGCCTCTGTAATTGCCTCGCCTTAAAGGGAGCTAGTGAATTATGAATTCCAGTGTTGAAAAACTATTGTTCCGTTTTGGGCGATTCTGCAATTATAAATTACTTGTTTGTCTTTGGCTCCGACGATGTAAAGAAACCTCAGTTTTTGCGGTAGCACATATATTGTCACATTTTTTTTTGTATATTTCTTTAATGTCTCTTTTTAGGGAATTCCCGGCATTTACTATGTTTGCAATTTCCTGTCATGCCCTATTTTTGCCCCCAGAAGTTATCGACGAGGAAAACTTTGCTTTCAAAATAACTTTTCTCTTCTCGTACTCCTCCAACAATACAACTTTTTCTCTATCTGTCCAATTTGGCTTCCATTTAGACATTTTTTATTTTCAACAGTCACGAATAGTAACATTCAAATACACCCAACCTTGAATGTTTACCTGCACAAAGTAATAAAAGTGTGCATTATCTATCTTGAAAAATTAAAACGAAATTGCCAAGGATGAGTAAATATAATATTAAACGGTAAACGGGGAAGACTTCCGATAATTTCCACTTAAGGTTTCCTTTGTTAAGTCCAAACTTAAGTAGTTATGTGCATACTACTTAATATCATCACTTAACTAAGGGATTCCTTAGTGGAATCTTAGTTTAAGGGATACTTAAGTTAAGATGTTTTATGCATACGGGCCCTGGTTTGTAGTATGGCAAGTAAAGGATTTGGATGGAGAAGAGGTACATATTTGTAATCCATTCCTCCAGATCCTTACTTTATAGATGATTTTTTGCTCACCTTGCCAAAGGCAATGTGAACTTGGCGTCCGTCGTCTGTCGTCCGTTAGCTTTTCATATTTTAATCTTCTCCTCTGAAATCCCTCAGCCAAATGAAGTTAAACTTTGTAGGAAGCATCTATGGAACGCCCTCTCTAAAGATTGCTCATTTTGTTCCAATCCGTTAACAAACATGATCGCCACAGGCAATTCTTGTTTCTGATTGGCCGATTTTTAAAAACCTTCTCTGAAACCGCTTATCTAAATAAACCGAAACTTGGGAGGAAGCATCTAAAAAGTCTTCTCCTCTGTAGCCGCTTGGCCAAATGAAGCGAAATTTGGTAGGAAGCATCCTTGGAAGGTCCTCTATAAAGATTGCTCATTTTGTACGATCCGTTAACAAACATGGCCACCACAGGCATTTCTTGTTTCTGATTGGTTGATCTCTAAAAAATATCCTCTGAAACTGCTTGGCCAAATGAACTAAAATTTGGTAGAAAGCATCCTTGGAAGGCCCTCTATAAAGAATGCTCATTTCGTCCCGATTCATAAACAAACATGGCCGCCAAAGGCAATTCTTGTTTCTGGTTGGTCGATTTCTAAAAATCTTCTCTGAAACTGCTTAGCCAAATGAACCCAAACTGGGTGGGAAGCACCTATGGAAGGTTCTGTATTAAGTTTCCTCAAAGCAGAGGGAAAGGTGTGCGACACAGGCCTAGCCCACTGAGCCTCTAGTTTCTTAAAGATGAAGATTAATAGTCTATAAATAGATTTGATAATCAATCATTACCCAAGATCGAATCCTGCTCATGGCGAGGTGTACTAGATACAACATTATGTGATAAAGTTTGTCAGTGACAGATCTGTTGTTTTCTCTGGGTACTCTGGTTTCCTCCACCAATAAAACTGACTGCCACGATATAACTGAAATATTGTTGAAACAGGCTTTAAACTCCACAAGCCCAAGATCCCTAATTTTGATTTGAATAATTACTCTAAGCATAGAATTCACCACCACTTGATGACACACTAAAATTGTTCCACATTGTTATATGACTAAATAAAATTGACCACTAGTTGGTGAAATAACACACTAAAATTGTTCCACATTGTTATTAACTAGATAAAATTCACCATTAGTTGCTAACATAATATACGCCAAAGTGATTTTTTTTGTTCTACATTGTTGTTTCATCAGGTCACCTTCACTTGGTGACATGCTTGTGTTGATTTTGTTTGTTTGTTTGCTCCACTTTGTTATATGACCAGATAAAAGGGGTTATGGTTGAGGTTGTGGTTATGGTGTTTGATGTCCTTTTCAACAATATGTCAGTTATATTGTGGTTAAGTCAGTTTTGTTGTTGCAGGAAACTGGAGTACCAGAAGAAAACTACAGACCTACCACAAGTCACTGACAAACTTTATCACATAAAGTTGTATCAAGTACACCTGTCCATTGAGGGGGATTCGAACTCATAAATTTAGTGGTGATATGCACTCATTGCGTAGGTATTTGTAAATCCAACTACCATACGATCATGACCACAATGGCCCCTGACTTGAATTCGTGACATCAATAAACCCAATTTAATTTTTAGTTCACCTGGACCAAAGGTCCAGGTGAACTATTGCCATCACTTGGCGTCCGTCGTCTGTCGTCTGTCGTCTGTAGTCTGTCGTCTGTAAACTTTTCACATTTCAAGCTTCTTCTCCGAAACCACTTGGCCGATTGGAACCGAACTTAGCAGGAATGTTCCTTGGATGGTCCTCTACAAAGTTACTGTTTTTCGTTCCAGTCGGATATTCAATATGGCTGCCAGGGCCAATAATATGCTCTGATTGGCTGAAATTTCAAAGATCTTCTTCTCCGAAACTAATGAACTGACTGAACCCAAACTGTAAAGGAATGATCATTGGAATGTCCTTTACCACGTTACTGTTTTTTATGCCGATCGGAAATCCAAGATGGCCGCCATCGCAGGACATAGATTAACATTGGACCCTATGGGAAAATGTTCAAATGCCTTCTTCTCAGAAACTACAAATATGATTAAAGCCAAACTGTACATGAATGTTCATTGGATGGTCCTCTACAATCTTAAGGTTTTTTGTTCCGATATGAAATTCAAAATGGCGGCTACGGCAGGACTTAGTTTAACATTGGACCCTATGGGAAAAATGTTTCAAAATGCTTCTTCTCTGAAACCACTAGGACAGTTGAAACCAAACTGCCCAGGAATGATCATTGGAAGGTCCTCTACAAATTTTCTGTTTTTTATGCCGGTCGGAAATCCAAGATGGCCGCCACCGCAGGACATAGATTAACATTGGACCCTATGGGAAAATGTTCAAATGCCTTCTTCTCAGAAACTACAAATATTATTAAAGCCAAACTGTACATGAATGTTCATTGGATGGTCCTCTACAATCTTAAGGTTTTTTGTTCCGATATGAAATTCAAAATGGCGGCTTAGGCAGGACTTAGTTTAACATTGGACCCTATGGGAAAAATGTTTCAAAATGCTTCTTCTCTGAAACCACTTGGACAGTTGAAACCAAACTGCCCAGGAATGATCATTGGAAGGTCCTCTACAAATTTTCTGTTTTTTATGCCGGTCGGAAATCCAAGATGGCCGCCACCGCAGGACATAGATTAACATTGGACCCTATGGGAAAATGTTCAAATGCCTTCTTCTCAGAAACTACAAATATTATTAAAGCCAAACTGTACATGAATGTTCATTGGATGGTCCTCTACAATCTTAAGGTTTTTTGTTCCGATATGAAATTCAAAATGGCGGCTACGGCAGGACTTAGTTTAACATTGGACCCTATGGGAAAAATGTTTCAAAATGCTTCTTCTCTGAAACCACTTGGACAGTTGAAACCAAACTGCCCAGGAATGATCATTGGAAGGTCCTCTACAAATTTTCTCTTTTTTATGCCGGTCGGAAATCCAAGATGGCCGCCACCGCAGGACATAGATTAACATTGGACCCTATGGGAAAATATTCAAATGCCTTCTACTCAGAAACTACAAATATGATTAAAGCCAAACTGTACATGAATGTTCATTAGATGGTCCTCTACAAACTTTACGTTTTTTGTTCTGGTATGAAATTCAAAATGGCGGCTATGGCAGGACTTAGTTTAACATTGAACCCTATGGGAAAAATGTTTCAAAACGCTTCTTCTCTGAAACCACTTGGATAATTGAAACCAAACTGTCTAGGAATGATCATTGGAAGGTCCTCTAGAAATTTTATGTTTTTTATGCCGATCGGAAATCCAAGATGGCCGCCACCACAATACATAGATTAACATTGGACCCTATGGGAAAATGTTCAAATGCCTTCTTCTCAGAAACTACAAATATGATTAAAGCCAAACTGTACATGAATGTTCATTGGATGGTCCTCTACAATCTTAAGGTTTTTTGTTCCGATATGAAATTCAAAATGGCGGCTACGGCAGGACTTAGTTTAACATTGGACCCTATGGGAAAAATGTTTCAAAATGCTTCTTCTCTGAAACCACTTGGACAGTTGAAACCAAACTGCCCAGGAATGATCATTGGAAGGTCCTCTACAAATTTTCTGTTTTTTATGCCGATCGGAAATCCAAGATGGCTGCCACCACAGGTCATAGTATTAACACAGAACCATATGGGGAAAATACAGAAATATATTCTTCTCTGAAGCTATTGCACTAATTAAACCTAAACTGTGCATCAATCATTGGAAGGTCCTTTACAAACTTTGTGTTTTTTATGTTGATCGTAATTCCAAGATGACGCAGGACATAGTTTTTACATAGGACCAATTGGTTTTTTTTATTACCAGGTGAACGATACAGGCTCTTGAGAGCCTCTGGTTTATTGTTGTTTGACAAGATATTATTCACTCACATTGGTTTTTTTTAGCTCACCTTGCCATCACTTGGCGTTCGTTGTCCGTTAACTTTTCACATTTTAATCTTCTCCTTTGAAACCCCTTTGCCAAATCAACTGGAACTTAGTAGGAAGCATCTATGGAAGGTCCTCTATAAAGATTGCTCATTTAGTTCCGATCCGTTAACAAACATGGCCACCACAGGCAATTCTTGTTTCTGATTGGTTGATTTCTAAAAAAATCTTCTCCTCTGAAACCGCTTGGTAGGAAGCATCCTTGGAAGGTCCTCTTTAAAGAATATTCATTTCAACATAGCCACCACAGGCCTGATTGGTTGAATTCTAAAAAAAATTCTCCTCTGAAACCGCTTGGCCAAATGAATCGAAATTTGGTAGGAAGCATCCTTGGTAGGTCCTCTATAAAGATGCTCATTTAGTTCCGATCCATTGACAAACATGGCCACCACAGGCAATTCTTGTTTCTGAATGGTTGATTTCTAAAAAAATCTTCTACTTTGAAACCCCTCAACCAAATGAACTGAAACTTGGTAGGAAGCATCTATGGCAGGTCCTCTTATAAAGACTGCTCATTTCGTCCCGATCCGTTAACAAACATGGCCACCACAGGCAATTCTTGTTTCTGATTGGCCGATTTTTTTAAATCTTCTCCTCTGATATTGCTTAGCCAAATGAACCGAAACTTGGTAGGAAGCATCTATGGAAAGTTCTGTATTAAGTTTCCTCAAAGCAGAATGAAAGGTGAGGGACACTGGGCTGAGCCTCTAGTTTGTCTGTTCTGCTCATAGAAGGATCCTAGTGCAAGAACCACAGGGGGGAAATCCATTTGAAAGTGCTATTATATGTTTATGTCAGTATTTGATGGTGGTTCCCAGTGTTATATAAAATAATGTATTGGATCTGGAATATAAAACATCAAATATCACAGAAGTCAGCTCTCTTTTACATTTATTTTATGACTTTTCTTTTATGTACATTTGTTGTTTACATAAGTTGAATATAAATAGAATTAATAAATAATTGTTCATGTCATTTTTATATCATCAATTCATTGTATACCTACCATTTTATTTGTTGCACTTATTTAAACGTCAGTGTAAGCACAACATGATCATTTAATACAACTTTAAATTCATGTAAAATCTAAGAAAGGGGAGACTATTCAAATTCTTTTTTCATAAATATTGTTGCTGTATTGGTAGTATTGATAATCACACTGATTATGTATAGAAAATAAAGTGCATAAATATATTCTATTTTTTCCAGAAAGAAAATGTCCAGATATTGTTGAATCTATTTCTGCCTTTGGAGCTCCATTTAAAATAGTACCCGTAGCTTTTATCATTCGTGTTATTATACAGTAAGTGTTTTATACAAAGCAGTACCAGTGGCTTATTTTTATCCTTTTTATAAAAGTGATTCTATAGTTGTTGGTTTTTTTTATGACATCACATTTTTACATTTTTTTTTATATGAGAATTTGTTAGAAATTACTACAGACATCAGATTATCACTTTGATGATTGACAGGTATGTAGTCAATTTCAATATGATAATGTAACATGGGTAAGAGGATTAAGTATTGTTTTAAGTTAAACTCCAAATGTTTGAATAACCGCATAGTCCTTTATTTAAAAATGGAAAGTTTTCATGTATATGGTAATATAATATTATTGTTTCATATACAGAAGAGTTCAAAAACTGGTCCACAGTGAAGTAGAATAAGTACAACAGCACCTAAACACATGTACCTATAGAAATACTTCACTTCCATCTATTTGTCTCACTTTTCCTTAAAAAAAACTTAGATATCAAATTTAGTACACACAATTTGTTTCTGGATTAATTTTCATCTGATGCACTCAAAATATAAAGATTGAAAAGTCTAATAATTTAAAAGTCTTTGTGAGCAAGAAACAAAAGAACTTAAAAATGATAGCCAAAATAAACTTAGATTTACCCTCTTGTTATATTGAGTTCCAGCATTGTTTATCTACAGTGTTTACATGAGCCTAATTGTGGAAAATTAATAAAAAGACATTTTCTTAAGGACCAGCTCTGTAAGGCAATTGTATTTAGCAGTAAGAATCATTGTGATATGAAGATCCAAAATAAAGGCCTACAGCATATGAGGTCTGAGATCCGGGAGTCCAAACCATAATACAGGCTGCAATTATGAAACTTGGAAAATATTTTTTCATAGAATCACCTATGAAAGTCTAGATGTGTTTAACTATGTAAAGATGATAGTGATATACAGATTTAATATTGTACAAATGAATGGCCATTGAAGATTAATGTGAATTCCTTATTTTTTGTGTTTTACCAATTTTCATGGATATCATGGATGGTATCAAACGATGATATTAAGAATTCAGTGAATATTTGTCCACACATTTATATGTACTGACTATAGAAAGGTATACACACATTTATATGTACTGACTATAGAAAGGTATCCACACATTTATATAACCATAAAAAAAAATTCTACAAACCATGAAAATTAGTATCCACAAATTGAAATGATACTCGCAACACTATTGTTTTCTCATTTCAGGATTTCTGCCGTGGAGAGATTTATCAGTAGTCTTGGTTTACCATTAGATGACAGTAAAGTGTTGATGAATCAGGGAATATACTCAGCCACCCTACCTTTCATGTTATACCTCATTTCACTGGGAATTGTCAATTTTCATTGCTACATCATCGTACATGGAATAAGACTCAACAGTAAAATAATGTCGGTCTTATTTGGCTGGTAAGTTGTCATTTCATATTACAGTCAAACCTGCCCATGCGGTCATGATTGATTAAACAGTCGCCTGTATTTAAGGAAAACCTTTTTTTGTCCTGTCATAGAAAATATCATATGAATTGAACCTCTTTTAAGAGGTCACCTGTATTAAAAGGTCACTTTTTCTTTGTAACAAAGGTGACATCTTAGGTTTGACTGTATATTATTATGAAATTAATATTATTTATGAAGTATTACTTATCATATACAGAGGTTTCATGGTTACACTGAATTTTAAGGTGCAAAATTTGGACTTTGATTTTTAGAAAATTTGGATTTAAGAATTATATTTAACAAAAACTGAACTTGAAAATAATTTAACTTGTGAATTTGTCCACAAAAATCAATAACTATCTATATACAGTCAAACTTGTATTAAGAGATCACCTTTGCTACAAAGAAAAAGTGGCCTTATAATACAGGTGACCTCTTAATAGAGGTTCAGTTGATATGAATTCTTTTATGACGGGACAAGAAAGGTGACCTTTAAATACAGGTGACTGCTTAATAGAGGTGACCATCATGGGCACATTTGACTGTAGTGATATATTAAATACATAGAGAAAATTTGAATCGTCATTACTTTTGCCTGCTGTTTAAACAGATGTTATTATCACATAAATAAGTATCATCTAGTGCTTTTGAATATAGTAATAAATTATACAACAGTAATTTTGTATCTACTCCAAACATTACCGGGGCCATCGTGGCCATGATTGTATGGTAGATTTACAACTACATATGTTATTAGTGCCTATCACCACGAACGTTGTGAGTTCAAATAATTCTCAGGAGGGATGTACTCGATATAACATTATGTGATAAAGTTTGTTATTGACTTGCGCAGGTCTGTGGTTTTCTCCCGGTACTCTGGTTTCCTCCACCAATAAAACTGACCGCCACAATATAACTGAAATATCGTTGAAAGTGGCATTAAACCCTTAACCCTAATCCAAGCATTACAGGTAAACCTAACCATGATACTATTAATTAAATTTCTCCACTATTTATGGGGTTTTGATGATTCAGGTTGAAATTCTAAAAATAGAAATTAATGACACAATTTGCATATGCAATAAAGAATAAAGAGGAAAGTGAATGGCCCATAATGCAATATCAGCCTGGTTCATATTTTCAGATCAATTAATTATTGTAAGTATATAATAAATAGATTATAACATTACCTTTTCCATATCAACCTGAATATTATCCCTCTACCCATATCGGCCTGCGGCTTCACCTTGGGCAGATATGGGGATCCCTGGATGATAACTAGGCTGAGATGGAAAAGGTTATACTTTATTCTTATGAAAAGAAAGTTTAAATAGTGATGGTGAACAATTCCTCCAATATCAGCAAAACATAATCACTTCTCACCTTAACTCACTGAACACAAAAAAAATGTGACATTTGGAAATATAGGTCCTGGCTTGGGACAGGCACAAAAATGTAAATATATTTGTCTCTCCTGTCACAGAAACTTATATAAAAATGTTGCTATTTCAGCAGTGACAGAAATTAACAATTATGTAAAAAAAACTTTTCTGGAACTTACTACTCTAGTTTATGAAACTGTAAACTTCAAATAAATTAAGACTGTTAATATCGTATATTTACTATTAACAAAGTTATGGGTTTTTTTCAGGACACCATCTTTTATACTGAATTTATTTGGAAACCTAAAGTATGTTTTACTGCTGATAGCATTATCATTGTCGTTTATACTGTGTGGAAGTCTAGGAATCATTATATGTTATGTCATCTGTATTCTGTGGGTAAGTCAAAGTACTCGAATAAACGTCAGAGAACACCGAAGTGGCAATCAAAAATGGACAATCCAGAAAAACTAGCAACACAAGACGAAGAAAAACAAAACAAAAACACAACACAATATGATATGGACACCACTATATGCAAACAAACACATATAATGTAAATATGACATGAGCCCTCCTACAAACAACTGGAGGTAAAGACGAACAAAACATGGATTTTATGCAGAAATGGTAACGGACATGACAACACAAGGTTTGCCAAGCTGTTATCTATTTTAATCCATGGTGATCCACATGGTCTCTGTCATCCATTAGCTTTCTAAACTTTCCTTACCTCCACTAAAACCTCTGCAATCTTTACAGATGTTATTTAGAAGGTACTCAGCAACATTTGTTTGATTTATTTGTGTTCATCAGAAATCTTAAGACTTAAGGATTCTATGGGAAAATTGTTACCAAACAAATCTCCAAGACACTAGAGAACTGATTTAATACAAGGTGTATATTAATTATTATTGAATTGTCTATTATTAGTGATTACATTTTATTGTGTAGATCGTAAATCAAAGCAGTGAAAGGATAAAATGAAGTAGAAATCTCCCTGCTTTTGTATTTTATTTAGTATATTATTAAATATAACCCAAAAGTCATTTGAAATTCTCATGAGAACACTTGAAACTCTTATAATTTCATACTACAAACAAATACTTGTGAGTACCACATTCTGAAATAAAAAAAAAATCAGATTGTTTTTCTCTCAATAAATTCAATATTATTTTTCTTTAGACTTTGAGACAATGTCATCTAGCAAGAGTTTCACAACAAAGAGATGCAGACTCCAAGTTCAACTTAAGTGTAACAATATTAATCATATGTATGTGGACCGCTGCACTAAACTTCCCATCTTCTATATCATGGGCTAAAAACATACAGTAGGTATTAATTATAATGGTGTAATGATAAACTCTCAACTTAAGTGTAGCAGATCGTGGGTTCAAGTCTTGCTAGAGGTCAAACCAAAGACTATAAAATTGGTATTTGCTGCTTCTCTACTTAGCATGCTGCATTAATAGGTAGGAGCAAAGACTGGTTGGCTCATAATCAGGAAAATGTGTCCTGAGTTGAGCAACTTGTCTACCTACGAACTGTTGCATTGGTGAGCAAGCACTATAAATACTGTAAAATCAGAAATTATTGTGATATTTTTATTATTAAGAAAAATGCGACTGATGTGAAATCGCAATAATTAAACCTCGCATTTTAGAATCATAAGTAACCATTTGTACTGGAGGACTTTATGCTTCGCAATAATAAAAATCGCAATCTGTGAACATTTTCGAAGAATGCAATAATTTCCAAATTTACAGTATCCAAAAAGCATGTTGGTCTAATATAAAGCAGACCTCATCATCTCATTAACCTGTTCTTGTCTTGATTTAGCTTAAAAGTTGCTCACATGGCATTAAACAACAATCAATCACTCTGTACCTTGTACATCAACAACAACAAAGATCTAGATACATTACTGGTAGTGGTACACACAAAATTTAAGTTACACAATGTTTTGTTTAACCTGGTTAAATTTTAATTTGAATTTCATCAATTATGCTTTTTATGACTATGCCTAAAGTGTGGTGGTTGACAATGTAATATATAATTA
Organism: Bathymodiolus brooksi; assembly: GCA_963680875.1. NCBI lineage: Eukaryota > Metazoa > Mollusca > Bivalvia > Mytilida > Modiolidae > Bathymodiolus > Bathymodiolus brooksi. The sequence goes on from OY804579.1 coordinate 70,071,492, forward strand.
TGTAATACATGTTAACAATTGTGGGAGGTCAGTAATAAATTACATATTGAAATGGAAAGTAGTTCTAACTATAAATATATAGTTTGTGTGGAATTAATTTTGCCTCCCTACCCCCATCTGGAAGAGGTCTAATAATGTTTGTAAATTTAAATTATACTTCACAATTTATCTATTTAATGTTATTTAAAATCTCTTCATTCAGTGTGTTTACAAGATTGTGGTCTTTTTAATGATAGTTTTTTGTCAATGTGATGTGAAGGAAGGGAGATAACTGCTAATTAAATAAGAGGGCACACCAGTTAATTTTCCACTAATCATGCATTGCAAATAGAAAAATTATTCAAAGGTAACCAAAATGAATTTTCTGAATAACAAGACAACTGTTTTTATATTATTTGATGCCATTTCAACATTCCAATCCACTTTAAATGATTATGAAATTGAAAATTATCTTTAATATATTGTCTATATTGAAAAGAGAATGGATATTTTAAATTCCTTGTGAGCTTTTGTCATCATTTGATTTTTGCACACTTTGATTTTTAATTTTTTTCAATGAAAAAAATAATGCTAATTTTAGCCATACTTTAATGGACCTTTTTTTTGCACATTCCCGATTTGATTATAGAAATAAAGTTTTTATGTATTTTTTATTGGAGTTATTTACTTTATGACAGGCAAAATGGTACACGTTCCATGCAAGAGCAACGGAAAGGACAAAGAATTCGAATATAATTTTTTTTTAATTTGTAGATTTTTTAACCTTGTTAAAATCATAGTATTAGTTTATTAGCAAATAGCAAATTCACAAATTGTTGCAACATGAAAATTGTGTACAGATTATGAAAAAAATATATGTTATTTTCATTGAACTGTGCATGAAAAGGGACCTTTTTGAATGCATTAAAGGGAAATAACTCCTACAAATGTGTATAAAAAAGTATCATTTTAGAATCAAGTCAAAAATGTGCGAAAGGTCTATTGGTGATATAGAGACCTATTTCATGCATGCCTTTAAATGTTTATATCAGTTCACATAAAGAAGATATTTTTGATTTACAAGTCATGTGATAATTGTAATTGTGTATTATTCATTGTTTATTATTTGTAGATATACAATATTCCTGTCTGATGATCCAAACAAGCTGATGTCAGTATTAGCTGTTATAGCCATGTCTACCATACTAGTGTTAAATGATCCTGTATCAGGAAGGTAAGATAAGCAGGATTATCCATGTCGGCCATTGTAGTGTTAATTGTCTGTGTAAATTAGCTTAATTGATGAATTTTCAGTAAACTTATATTGAGTAAATAGTGAATACATGAGGTATTTTCAATTTATAGTTTTATATCTACCAGGGGAATCGTATTGTTTTTGTCTTATTCGTCCTTCACAAAAGTTTATATGTGCAACAACTCCTACATTTTAAGTGGGAATAACTTATGAAACTAACATCTAAAGAAAAACAAATGTACATGTAGAATTAGAAATATGATATAAAGAAAAGAAACAAATGTAATAGAGACAGCAATATGAAACTTATTTATTGAAGAATTATAGAATATCGACAAAAATATAAAATATGCAGATAATGTTATAGATTTCAAATGTGTTAACTCATACCAATAAATTACTTCCATATGTAGTGAAACCTGTCTTATGTGTGTTAGCCTAGTACAAAGTGGATATCATTATCTCATCAAAATGTAACTTTTTCTAGCCATGACCTAGATGAAAAATTGCTCATTTGGCATAAACCAATAATCACTTCCTGACTCACACTTTGTCCACCATTTTAAATACCTTGTTAATCATCCTCAGAGTCATTTTAAGATATCTATGAAAAAAATAATCCAAAGACTGTTTAGACACGCATTCAACTTTAAAAATCTATGAAAATTTTCGAAGATTTTAGGATCTTGAACATACCTGGCCCTTGTATGAGTTATCAGGGGGCATTGCTAATATACAAGAACCATAGCTTCATGTTGCTTTTGCTTGTACAGTAAGAACAACTATGCTACTAGATTTGATTGTATTTTTATTTTTATTTATTTTCAGAATGAGTTATTATTTCCTGGTTCCTGTAGTGTATGTCATCAATGTATGGTTACTATTATATGGAATTGTATCAGTATACAGGATATCATATGCTACAACCTTAGTCCTGTCTGGTTTGGCTGTAATACAGCTTTATTACAGGATAAAACTGGGAAAACCTATAGAAATTGGACAGGAGAAATTTGATTAATTATTATTGTAGAATTTTAGCAAATATTTGCTTTTTTAATTATAATTATTTCTGTTATATATATTTTTATAAAAATATTGTTTTGATTGTCATAATGTACAAATGCTTTTGAAATTTTTATATTCGAAGAAAAAGGAGCCAATGTAAATTGTTCAAAATTTTTGTAGATATTTGTATTACAATCACTTATGACAAGAATCATTGTATTTTAATAGTATTTTCTTTTATAATAGTTCAATCTCCCAAGCCATAATCTACTTTGTCTATAAGTCAATTCAATACTTACTGCCATGACATTGATGATTTTGTCTCTAGTCAACAAATAATCATGAACAACAAAACTGAATTGACTTCGATTTCAGTAGAAGTTGAATGTATGATTGTTTTTTTAATTGGAAGGTTAATTTATTTTTTTATATAAATAAACTTACCTTATTATTATTAATGTGGCCATGAAATAATGGATTTTTGTTGTTATTATAGAAACGTAAGCATAGTAATTTTCAGAAATGAGATTATGAAAATCATAGGTGTTTAACACCACATATAGGCATCGGTAACCTTGACCGATTTTCACTGTTCTGTTTAGGTTCTTTGGTTTTCTTGCTCCCAAAGACTTTTAAGTTATCTGGCTTTGAAATCTTTTTACTTTCAGGGTATCTGATGAAGGCAATTCCAGAAATGTGTTGTGTTAGAACAACTTAAAATGGGCATTATTTACAAAATAAAGGTTTAAATCTTTGTTATAATCATGATTATCAATTAAGTAATCACTCGTAATCCATGAACTTATTACATTCATGAGTTCATGTGTTTTATGGTCAGTTTTGATTACATTTGCCAATAATTGGAATTTTTCCAATTATTTTTATATTACAATTTTTACTACATATGAACCAAAACCTTTGTTTGACAAGTTAATGTGTCTAAGTAGGGCACACTGAAGTTCTTTTGTACTTGAAAAGTTTTAATGTATTTCTGATGAAGCCTTCATAGGCGAAACTATTTGATTCAATAAATATATCACATGAGTACACTCAAGTGTTGTTGTTTAATGACCCAATCATTAATATACAGTGAAGCTTGTCTAAATCTAACCTCTTTCTACATCTACATCTACATTGGTGCATTGCAAAGGGTCTAAGACCCATCACACAAGTATTTCATGTTCTGTTGCCCAATATGATGCTCATTAAAAACATATTTACATGTGCGTTTCTTGCGTGTTACTCTGTCAAATATGATGTGAGGCTGTTCTTGAATGCCTCTACATCATCTATATTCAACAACTTTGATGGTAAACTATTCCAGTCCTTGATGGTCCGAAGAAAGAAGCTGTATTTAATGGTTCGAGGAAAGAAGCTGTATTTATAAGTTACTGGATGTTTGGGACCAGTTTTTGTGTTCAGAATAGAGAGACCTTTGGTTTATACAGGTTAGATTAACAAAGCTTCCTGCATTTGGACTGTTTTTAAAGTTTGATTTATACAGGGTTCTGGTTAATTAAAGGTTTGGTGTAGACAGGTTTCACTAATATTTGTTAAAAAAAAATATATTAAAAAAATAGTGAAATTTGACTTGAATTTTACAGACTGCAAATTAAATTTAATAAAGAAACTATTGTTTTATCTCACAAGACAAGATGATGAAATGAGTTGTTGCATACCAATTTATATAGAATTTCTTTTAGCTTGATTCATTTCTTAAACACTTGTGTGAGAAATAGAAATTTGTCCAATCACAGGACGTTTGAACTACCATTTGAATAAAGTTCTAACAACGGATGGAGTTTGATATGACCACAGCAAGTCATATAATGTTTGGAAACAGATAAGGCTAGAATTCCCCAGATCAATTCAGACGTTTATTCTGTGCTAAAGAATATTGTGCTAAAATTTTGCAGTGGTATTATGTTGTGGGTCATTGTCATCTGTCTGTAGACAAATTGGTTTCCGTGCAATAATTTTTGTTCTATTTGACCAATCTATCTTACATTTTAAGACAATGATGCTTGACACAGAATAAAGGTATTTACTAATTTTGGGGTTAGGGTTATGGTGTTTAACACCACTTTCAACAATATTTCAGTTATATTGGGGCGATCAGTTTTATTGGTGGAGGAAACCGGAGTACCTGGAGAAAACCACTGACCTGCTGCAAATCACTGGCAAACTTTATCACATAATGGTGTCTCGAGTACACTTTGCCATGAGCAGATTCGAACTCATAATGTTAGTGGTGATAGGCACTGATTGCATAGGTAGTTGTAAATCCGACTACCACACGATCACAACCACAATGCCCCTTTTATTGATTTGGGTATTTAGAACCCTAGGGGAGCATTTCTAATAAGTCAGGTGACTTTGCATGCATTCCGTAGTTCTTAAGAACAAATTGGAAATTGTTGCAGCCAATCAGAGGCCAGGGCAACCATTTTGGATTTTGAATCACTTTGTAAAGGTACAACACTTCTCAAGGACCCCTAGAGGAACATTAGTGGTAAGTTTGGTGACTACATGTAGTAGTTGTGAAGAGGAAAATGTATTGGTCAATCAGGGTGACCATCTAGATTTCAAATTGCTCCAAAAACACTTCTTCAGGGCACCTTGCAGAAAATTTATGGTAAGTTTGGCGACATAACATGTAGTAGTTCTATAGATGTTCAATATGTTTCTGCTAATTGGAGACCAGGGCTTCCATATTTTTTAAATCAATTATAAATTGCTCCAAAAGATAGAATGCTTCTTCAAGAGCTTTAGAGATACATTTGTTGTATATTTGCATGGTGACTGAGAAAACTGTTGTTCTGAAGGATATGGAATTTTTTTATCAGAGAAGCTCACTTTAACCTCTGAATTGGGTAAATCCAACTTGATAGACCTGTTTCATTTAATTTAAAGAAATAAATTAAAAGCTCAAAGTACAGGAATGTAATGGGGGTCAAAATTGTGTACACATTCATTCAAACAAGTCATTTTCTTAAAAGATCAAATATCTATCAAACCAGTATACTGAAATGGAGATTTATCTCATGTCCACAAGGAATAATTAGTTCTCTTAAATTATTTGCAATAATATTTCGTATAAACTGGAATCCTGTATAAACTGAACTTTAAATAAATTGCCAATGTAGGAAATGTTTATAAATTTAACCTATATAAAGAGAATACCTATCTATTCTGAATACAAACATTGGTCCCATGGAGGTTTGGTTTTACTGTATTTATATACCTGTAAGAATTTAATTATGTTTATCTTGATGATTTTCCTTCCCCTCAGAATATGTTTTAATATTACCATTTAATCCACTGCCTGGTTCATCAATTTGGAATAAATCTTTTCATGTCTTCATTTTCTTTCAAAATAAATGTTACAAAGGATTACCAAAATGAATTCAGAAATAATTTTGACAGATTAAATTACTGAAATTATCTATTTTGCATAATCATATAATTGTCACTCGGTATGGATCATTAGCTACAAGTATTTTTCAGTCCTGCATATTTTCACGTTTGTTATTATCAAAGCTGGACACTCTTTATAGAGATAATTATCTTTCATATCAATAAAAATGTGCTGTGATAAGTGATAAACTTTTAAATGCTAAACTTAGAAATGCTTTAACAACAATTTTCTTGTTAAAAACCCCCCAAACCATTAGTAGGGTGCCCAGTGTTAAAAAAGACGCTTAGTTATCGAGTTTGGGTTAACGGAATTACACACGGCTAATTTAGGTTTTAAACGCTAGAAAAATTATTACATTTTGTATTTTTAATTGTCGTCGTAAGTTTCTATGGTCACGATTTTTTTAATTTCACGTTTTTCAAAGGTACCTTCGACTGACACATTGTACATGGTATTTTCAGGATGAAAAATAAGAATATTCTCCGCTATCTAAATAGCTAAAAAGGTTTTTACATAAGAGATAATGTATCAAAGATATAATTAAAATAAAAACGGGATGTAAATAATTGATTTTTGAAAGAGTATATCAGCCTTACTTCAAGCCTCAAATTTGACCCCAAATTAACCGTATTTTCAACAAAAGCAAAGTAATTACACTACATTATAAATGTACTTTGATTTTGAAGAAAACATATTGATGAAATATACATGTGTGCCAAAAATCATAATCTAAATGTCAGCGGTTGTTGAGAAATTGGCAAAATATAAACTCAAATAACAGTAAATTTCCTGTCATACACGGATTGTCATGTACCGGATTTTTTAAATGATGTGTCGCTCGCCGGTCATTAACTAGCACGATCTCTGTCTCAATGCATTTAGTATTTTCTCTTCTTTTATGGCAAATATATTGGCTTTAATTGTTCAGTAGAATTGTTTGTGGTTTTTATGTTTTAAAAACATTAATTTTAATGTCGGCCGTTGATTGGTTTTAAAATTTGCACGTGTTTCTAATACACGGACCAATCCTACAGAATACGCTATAAGTCCGGAAATGGCTGTTTTATAGAAGGCCGACCGATTCCTGATTGGAAAAGGTTTCTTGCAGTCGCTGCCAACAAACAAGCATTGCTAAAATTTCTTGGCGAATCGATTGTGCAACACTATTGTTTATCATCTCTTGAGATGTCATCCGGGGAAGTTCTGTATCTTTCTGGTGCTTCTAATCATTGCCAAGAAAATCTGCAGAGATGGAGTCTCCGATTGCCAAGAGTCATACTGTACACATGAAGAGGCGGACACTCGTATGATTTTACATGCTATCCATGCAGACAAAACGTTCGGTGAAAGTGGAATCAAAGGTCGGATCATTGTTAAATCGCCTGATACAGATGTCTTGATTCTATGCATCCATTACTTTCCTTCAATGCAAAATACACAGGAGGTATGGTTTCATACAGGTTCTATCACAAACACCAAGGATGGGCGTTTTCATTCCCGTACATTCGATCTGCAGCATCCTCAATCCTGTTTTATGTAACATTTTACCAGCTGCACATGCCATCACAGGATGTGATACCACATCATCCTTGTTCGGGATCGGCAAACGAACCGTTTTTAAAGTACTTAAAGACAGTCCAGAAAACTTTAGAGATGTGTCCATCCTTGCAGACTGTGACACTGATAAATCTATAGATGCCACCAGGAAACTTGTTTGTCGACTGTACGACCAAAAAGGAAAACTGAAGGAAGATCACGTCGATCTTAACAAATTAAGGGTAAGATTAGCGACACTGAGGGATGCATGTTTGGCCAAACTTCCACCCTGTGAGGCCACCTTCACTCAGCATGTTTTGCGATCCTCACTACAGATAAATATGTGGATGACTGCCCATGTTGCAAAACCGCCAATGAAGTCTGCAGTGCTATTTGGATGGGAAGACAGGAATGGATTAGTTCCAGTTTATTTCAAAGGCCAGATGTCTTCTGATTTTTTGCAAGACCTTGTTTGTACTTGCAAAGGAAAATCTGTGTGCATGAAAGGATGCATTTGTTTTGAGCAAAGTCTATCTTGTACAGACCTTTGCCCTTGCCAAGCTGGCGACTTATGCCGCAATGAAAATACACACCTAGCAATATCTAGAAATAGTGGAGAAGATGTGTGACATATGATCTCAATTTTTTTTTCATCCAGTCTCCATCTATTTCACTGAATAAAACTGTTGTTATCAAAACTATGATCTCAGATAAAACAGTCTTTCATTTCCAACATTGTGACCATCAACTCACGTTAGTCATAGTTGTCCAGTTACCACGACTTCCCGTTGTTTCATTGAGACTTGGTCTAATATCTGTTTTAGGCAAGCATCACTGTTTTATGTGCTTAGTAAACTTAGACAAGTTCATACGTACTATGTGTTTTTCAGTAAATAGCAGTTTCATTTGTTGCAATGTTTTTTAAGGTGTTCTTTTTATATGTTGTGGTGGTTATGTCGTAGCTTGTTTCCTTTTTATGTTTTTTTCTGGAATTTGCCCAGTCTCCGGACTATGATTTCATTAACATTTTCTATGACTTGTTCCTTTGTTCCTTCGGTATACTACTGCCGATGTTTCAAATAAACAACAAAAATTAAAAAAGATTTAAAAAAAAACCTGCCAGTGGACTTTGACCTTGACGTGGTTGGTGGGCTTTCAAACTAACAAGAGACCACCTTTTTATTTGCCAAACACCTGAGATATTTGGAGTGTTCAGAGTGGTTTGTAGCCACACATCGTCCAAACGCATAATATGTCCACAGACCTTACGTTTTTTAAAAAATGGCGTTTGACCTTTCCATAAATTGCCATGTTTTTGCAGATAATATTCGTTGAGTATTGATTGACCCTACAAATGATATGTTGCAAACACATAAGCCATTAAATTTGAATTTTGATACCTTTTACGAAGTTTGAGGTTAATAGATATTTTACCAGTAATTAGTCAAAGTGTACCATAACTGAAACTTGATTTTTTTTTTTTGGAATCTTTACACCAGTTGTCAAATGTTAAGGGTAAAAAAATAATTTGAAGGTATCCTTTAAATGACTATCAAATAAAAATGAGAAATGTTCAAACTATGACAGGTCAAGGTCACTTTTATTTCTCATATATACGAAAATTGTAAAATGGCATTATTTTTTAGAAAATGGCCTTTTGCTATATATTCAAACAATGTAAAATAAAAAATAAGCATAAAATAATAACATATTAAGCTTAACAAATAAAATTGGCATTCCAGTTTAAAGTTCTTCACAGTCTTGTCGAAGAAGGAAGCCTTTTAAAACTTGTGGTGTGTTAGTTCCAATTTTTAGATCTTGACCTTTGACCCCAATTTAAAAAAAACGTGACCACAATACATAACGACGATATCTTTATTTCGATGCGGCTTGTTCTCCTCATTCCAACGATGTATCATACAGGTGTGTGTAATTCCGTTAAGGCAAATTCGGAAAAATCTTTCGTCGGGCACCCTACTACATTAGGCCTATACCAATATAGAAAGTGATCTCCTGTTTTTCATCACTGGATATTTATGTAATAAATTTAATTTAACAGGTATGCACAATGCATTAATATATCCATCCTCATTGCTTAATACCAAGTTATCTAATTTAAGCTTAGACCCCACAGAGATTTAGGCTATTTGAACACACGAGGCTTTCAACAGCTCATACATCTCACTTAGATTTAGATTATAGAAATGTTGACATGAGGCATCACTTCAATAGTTTTACGGTTGCCATCATGACTTTAGTTAACTGTTGCTATGTGTGTTGCTGATTAACACAGATATTTGTTACTATGTCTGGCTGATTAACACAGATATTTGTTACTATGTCTGGCTGATTAACACAGATATTTGTTACTATGTCTGGCTGATTAACACAGATATTTGTTACTATGTCCGGCTGATTAACACAGATATTTGTTACTATGTCCGGCTGATTAACACAGATATTTGTTACTATGTCTGGCTGATGAACACAGATATTTGTTACTATGTCTGGTTGATGAACACAGATATTTGTTACTATGTCCGGCTGATTAACACAGATATTTGTTACTATGTCTGGCTGATTAACACAGATATTTGTTACTATGTCTGGCTGATTAACACAGATATTTGTTACTATGTCTGGCTGATTAACACAGATATTTGTTACTATGTCTGGCTGATTAACACAGATATTTGTTACTATGTCTGGCTGATTAACACAGATATTTGTTACTATGTCTGGCTGATTAACACAGATATTTGTTACTATGTCTGGCTGATTAACACAGATATTTGTTACTATGTCTGGCTGATGAACACAGGTATTTGTTACTATGTCTGGCTGATTAACACAGATATTTGTTACTATGTCTGGCTGATTAACACAGATATTTGTTACTATGTCCGGCTGATTAACACAGATATTTGTTACTATGTCCGCCTGATGAACACAGATATTTGTTACTATGTCCGGCTGATTAACACAGATATTTGTTACTATGTCTGGCTGATGAACACAGATATTTGTTACTATGTCTGGCTGATTAACACAGATATTTGTTACTATGTCCGGCTGATTAACACAGATATTTGTTACTATGTCCGGCTGATGAACACAGATATTTGTTACTATGTCTGGCTGATTAACACAGATATTTGTTACTATGTCTGGCTGATTAACACAGATATTTGTTACTATGTCTGGCTGATTAACACAGATATTTGTTACTATGTCCGGCTGATTAACACAGATATTTGTTACTATGTCCGGCTGATTAACACAGATATTTGTTACTATGTCTGGCTGATTAACACAGATATTTGTTACTATGTCTGGCTGATTAACACAGATATTTGTTACTATGTCTGGCTGATTAACACAGATATTTGTTACTATGTCCGGCTGATGAACACAGATATTTGTTACTATGTCCGGCTGATTAACACAGATATTTGTTACTATGTCTGGCTGATTAACACAGATATTTGTTACTATGTCTGGTTGATGAACACAGATATTTGTTACTATGTCTGGTTGATGAACACAGATATTTGTTACTATGTCTGGCTGATTAACACAGATATTTGTTACTATGTCTGGCTGATTAACACAGATATTTGTTACTATGTCTGGCTGATTAACACAGATATTTGTTACTATGTCTGGCTGATTAACACAGATATTTGTTACTATGTCTGGCTGATTAACACAGATATTTGTTACTATGTCTGGCTGATTAACACAGATATTTGTTACTATGTCCGGCTGATTAACACAGATATTTGTTACTATGTCCGCCTGATGAACACAGATATTTGTTACTATGTCCGGCTGATTAACACAGATATGTGTTACTATGTCTGGCTGATGAACACAGATATTTGTTACTATGTCTGGCTGATTAACACAGATATTTGTTACTATGTCTGGCTGATTAACACAGATATTTGTTACTATGTCTGGCTGATTAACACAGATATTTGTTACTATGTCCGCCTGATGAACACAGATATTTGTTACTATGTCCGGCTGATTAACACAGATATTTGTTACTATGTCTGGCTGATGAACACAGATATTTGTTACTATGTCTGGCTGATTAACACAGATATTTGTTACTATGTCCGGCTGATTAACACAGATATTTGTTACTATGTCTGGCTGATGAACACAGATATTTGTTACTATGTCTGGCTGATTAACACAGATATTTGTTACTATGTCTGGCTGATTAACACAGATATTTGTTACTATGTCCGGCTGATTAACACAGATATTTGTTACTATGTCCGGCTGATTAACACAGATATTTGTTACTATGTCTGGCTGATTAACACAGATATTTGTTACTATGTCCGGCTGATTAACACAGATATTTGTTACTATGTCCGGCTGATTAACACAGATATTTGTTACTATGTCCGGCTGATTAACACAGATATTTGTTACTATGTCCGGCTGATTAACACAGATATTTGTTACTATGTCCGGCTGATTAACACAGATATTTGTTACTATGTCTGGCTGATTAACACAGATATTTGTTACTATGTCTGGCTGATTAACACAGATATTTGTTACTATGTCTGGCTGATTAACACAGATATTTGTTACTATGTCCGGCTGATTAACACAGATATTTGTTACTATGTCTGGCTGATTAACACAGATATTTGTTACTATGTCTGGCTGATTAACACAGATATTTGTTACTATGTCTGGCTGATTAACACAGATATTTGTTACTATGTCCGGCTGATTAACACAGATATTTGTTACTATGTCCGGCTGATTAACACAGATATTTGTTACTATGTCTGGCTGATTAACACAGATATTTGTTACTATGTCCGGCTGATTAACACAGATATTTGTTACTATGTCCGGCTGATTAACACAGATATTTGTTACTATGTCTGGCTGATTAACACAGATATTTGTTACTATGTCTGCCTGATTAACACAGATATTTGTTACTATGTCTGGCTGATTAACACAGATATGTGTTACTATGTCTGGCTGATTAACACAGATATGTGTTACTATGTCTGGCTGATTAACACAGATATTTGTTACTATGCCCGGCTGATTAACACAGATATTTGTTACTATGTCTGGCTGATTAACACAGATATTTGTTACTATGTCCGCCTGATGAACACAGATATTTGTTACTATGTCCGGCTGATTAACACAGATATTTGTTACTATGTCTGGCTGATTAACACAGATATTTGTTATTATGTCTGGCTGATGAACACAGATATTTGTTACTATGTCCGGCTGATTAACACAGATATTTGTTACTATGTCCGGCTGATTAACACAGATATTTGTTACTATGTCTGGCTGATGAACACAGATATTTGTTACTATGTCTGGCTGATTAACACAGATATGTGTTACTATGTCTGGCTGATTAACACAGATATTTGTTACTATGCCCGGCTGATTAACACAGATATTTGTTACTATGTCTGGCTGATTAACACAGATATTTGTTACTATGTCCGCCTGATGAACACAGATATTTGTTACTATGTCCGGCTGATTAACACAGATATTTGTTACTATGTCTGGCTGATTAACACAGATATTTGTTATTATGTCTGGCTGATGAACACAGATATTTGTTACTATGTCCGGCTGATTAACACAGATATTTGTTACTATGTCCGGCTGATTAACACAGATATTTGTTACTATGTCCGGCTGATTAACACAGATATTTGTTACTATGTCCGGCTGATTAACACAGATATTTGTTACTATGTCCGCCTGATGAACACAGATATTTGTTACTATGTCCGGCTGATTAACACAGATATTTGTTACTATGTCTGGCTGATTAACACATATATTTGTTACTATGTCTGGCTGATTAACACAGATATTTGTTACTATGTTCGGCTGATTAACACATATATTTGTTACTATGTCTGGCTGATTAACACAGATATTTGCTACTATGTCTGGCTGATTAACACAGATATTTGTTACTATGTCTGGCTGATTAACACAGATATTTGTTACTATGTCTGGCTGATTAACACAGATATTTGTTACTATGTCCGGCTGATTAACACAGATAGTTGTTACTATGTCCGGCTGATTAACACAGATATGTGTTACTATGTCTGGCTGATTAACACAGATATTTGTTACTATGTCCGCCTGATGAACACAGATATTTGTTACTATGTCTGGCTGATTAACACAGATATTTGTTACTATGTCTGGCTGATTAACACAGATATTTGTTACTATGTCCGGCTGATTAACACAGATATTTGTTACTATGTCTGGCTGATTAACACAGATATTTGTTACTATGTCTGGCTGATTAACACAAATATTTGTTACTATGTCTGGCTGATTAACACAGATATTTGTTACTATGTCTGGCTGATTAACACAGATATTTGTTACTATGTCCGGCTGATTAACACAGATATTTGTTACTATGTCTGGCTGATTAACACAGATATTTGTTACTATGTCTGGCTGATTAACACAGATATTTGTTACTATGTCTGGCTGATTAACACAGATATTTGTTACTATGTCTGGCTGATTAACACAGATATGTGTTACTATGTCTGGCTGATTAACACAGATATGTGTTACTATGTCTGGCTGATTAACACAGATATGTGTTACTATGTCTGGCTGATTAACACAGATATGTTCCATTTGTCAAAGTCACAGTCCCCTCTTTATTTCCTTCTTCATGACTTGTCACAGAATCTGTAGGAAGAGTAGCAGGAACTGCTTATCCTTCCAGGACACCAGAGTTCACCCCCGGTTTTTAGTTAAGTATGTGTTGTCCAATCTTTGGTATTCTGTGCAGAGTTTTATAGGTCATTCTTTGTCCCTTTTCCTTTGGTCATTGCATTGTCTGTTCTTTTAACTTACAGCTTTTGATTACCCCTTGGTATCTTCACAGTTTTGATTACCCCTTGGTATCTTCACACTTTTAATTTACAACTTCTGATTACCCCTTGGTATCTTCACACTTTTGATTACCCCTTGGTATCTTCACAGCTTTTGATTACCCCTTGGTATCTTCACAGCTTTTGATTACCCCTTGGTATCTTCACAGCTTTTGATTACCCCTTGGTATCTTCACAGCTTTTGATTATCCCTTGGTATCTTCACAGCTTTTGATTACCCCTTGGTATCTTCACAGCTTTTGACTTCCCCTTGGTATCTTCACAGCTTTTGATTACCCCTTGGTATCTTCACAGCTTTTGATTACCCCTTGGTATCTTCACACCTTTGATTACCCCTTGGTATCTTCACACATTTGATTACCCCTTGGTATCTTCACACTTTTAATTTACAGCTGTTGATTACCCCTTGGTATCTTCACAGTTTTGATTACCCCTTGGTATCTTCACACTTTTAATTTACAACTTTTGATTACCCCTTGGTATCTTCACAGCTTTTGATTACCCCTTGGTATCTTCACAGCTTTTGATTACCCCTTGGTATCTTCACAGCTTTTGATTATCCCTTGGTATCTTCACAGCTTTTGATTATCCCTTGGTATCTTCACAGCTTTTGATTACCCCTTGGTATCTTCACAGCTTTTGACTTCCCCTTGGTATCTTCACAGCTTTTGATTACCCCTTGGTATCTTCACAGCTTTTGATTACCCCTTGGTATCTTCACACCTTTGATTACCCCTTGGTATCTTCACACATTTGATTACCCCTTGGTATCTTCACACTTTTAATTTACAGCTGTTGATTACCCCTTGGTATCTTCACACTTTTAATTTACAGCTTTTGATTACCCCTTGGTATCTTCACACTTTTGATTACCCCTTGGTATCTTCACTGCTTTTGATTACCCCTTGGTATCTTCACAGCTTTTGATTACCCCTTGGTATCATCACAGCTTTTGATTACCTCTTGGTATCTTCACAGCTTTTGATTATCCCTTGGTATCTTCACAGCTTTTGATTACCCCTTGGCATCTTCACAGCTTTTGATTACCCCTTGGTATCTTCACACTTTTGATTACCCCCTTGGTATCTTCACACTTTTGATTACCCCTTGGTATCTTCACACTTTTGATTACCCCTTGGTATCTTCACACTTTTGATTACCCCTTGGTATCTTCACACTTTTAACTTACAGCTTTTGATTACCCCTTGGTATCTTCACAGCTTTTGATTACCCCCTTGGTATCTTCACACTTTTGATTACCCCTTGGTATCTTCACTGCTTTTGATTACCCCCTTGGTATCTTCACACTTTTGATTACCCCTTGGTATCTTCACAGCTTTTGATTACCCCTTGGTATCTTCACAGCTTTTGATTACCCCTTGGTATCTTCACACTTTTGATTACCCCTTGGTATCTTCACACTTTTGATTACCCCTTGGTATATTCACACTTTTAACTTACAGCTTTTGATTACCCCCTTGGTATCTTCACACTTTCGTTTGTTGTATTCGAGGAAACCAATTAAACATTTCTGATTCTAATGAATAATAGTTAATTTTATAATTCTGTATACTAAAATGAACTGACTTTATGACATTAGTCAGTGTCTGATTGTTTACACCCTTTTTAATCAACAACATTTTTGGGGGGCTGTCAAACAGTTATATATACATGTATCTACAGACAACACAATACTATTTTATGACCCCAAACTTCTAAAGTTCAAATAAAATAATAATATTTAATATAGACCAAAACAGATTTATTATAAATAAATATTTATTAAAAATAACATTAAAAGTGATTAAATAATGCAATTAATATTACAAATAAATAACATTGTTTATCAATAATTTTTACCTAAATATCCCACATTTCTTCACTTAAATTAATATCCAAATTTCAAGAGGTCATTTAGAAATGCATTGTATCATTTGTTGGAAATATTCTATTGCTTTTTAGTAAGAGTTCATGTATTCTATATGTAGAATAATGGCAGTTTTGAAGGTCGAGACGGACATGATCACTAGTATGACAGCAAGTCCTATAGTCGAGCTGGGATACTAGTGACAATGTATGTTGAGACTTTAAACGCTAACGTTATTGTTCTTATCAGTAATTACTTATAGATTAATGCATACCCTTTTCCATATCAGGACTGTTATCATCCTGAGAGACCGATATTGGCCAGAGGGCTTTAGCACATATTTCAACATTGAATTAACCCTTTGATTGTGCTAGAGATATATATGTCCCTTGTTGGTAGACCGTTTGCGCTAGAGACATACATGTCCCTTGGGAAAAAAATTTACGTTTATTTTCTTTAAGAATAAGTTATGCAAATACGCTATAATTAGATTGCACAATTTGAAGTTAGATACAGATATGGCACATATAGAACAGATTAAAAAGAAACGATAAGTAACGTCACGATTATACACGAAACGTCACAGTTAAAGGGTTAAAAAGAACAAAATTAACTTCCCACACATACACAACAAACTATGAGTGATTGATATCGGTTGAGGGATGATAACAGTCCTGATATGGAAAAAGGCATGCATTGTTCTATTTATAAAGAGGCTTGATATCATGTTATCAGAGTTTTGCCCCGATATCTGCCTATGGACTGATATCGCTGTGGCACTTCAATGTTAACGTATGGACAAAATTGACGTTATTACTTATAAATATGTGATAAATAATGTGTTTGACATCATATTGATCAGTATCATATATTTCAGTATCGGAGTCAGTTCGCTGATACTGACAATATCACTAGGTTAGATCATTGAACAAATGTCCAATAATACACAAGCAACATTAAAGTGTGACATATTTGTAAAATTATAGCCATAGCAAGAATATAGTTATAATAGTAATATACAGAAATGTTAAATGATACTGTGAGATATTCTAGTAGGTGTGACATATTTAAATAGGAAACTGCATGAAATTATGATAATTAAAATGTATTCAAAAACATTTTTAATCAGAAATAAAAAAATAAAAATAAAATAACCAGAATCTTGAAGGCACTCTCTGGTTTTACAAATAGGCTTCATGTTGGCTATAAAGAGAGGCCAAGAGGTACCTTGGTAATATGTCTTAACACAATATACAAATTCAGTTACGATTTTGTCAAATTGACTAATTAATGGAGACTTGTAAAAATAGATTCAGTACCATGTTATATGTAAAATAATTGTCAATTTGAAGAAATTTTTAGAAATTATGGTCATTTTGGATTTTAAGCAGAGTTGTTGGTTAAAATTGTCCTGCTAGTTTCAGAGAACATCTTCATAATTTTTTTTTTGTGAAAAAGGCATAGTCTGAAAAATTATATTTCACGTGAAATATTTGTTAAATAACTCATAATTATCAATTTATGTAAATTCACATCACCAAAGTCTGACAATATTGACCATGTTGTTTCAGAGGAGGCAATTAAAATATGAAAGGTTAATGGCTGCCAGACAACAGATGCCATATGATAGCTCTGACCATGTGACTCAATAATTTCTCACTTTTGAGACAGACCAGTTCCTATTTTTAGCGATGTGAGATTTTCTTTTCTCACCCCTTGGATAAAGTAGTCCGTTAGTTTAGGTGAAAAAGATTTTTCTATCTTACCTCGGCTCCAGGGTAAGACAAGCTACACGCCGTTTTTCCCGCAAAATTGTTTTCCATTGTTGAATTAAATTGTCGATATATAGTGTCTTGACAGTATTTCACAATAAAATACAATAAAATACAATGTATTTTATTTATAAATATATTATAAATGCTACTACAACAGCAATAAATGCCTGTAACAATTTTTATTTGACGTTGGTCAAAGGGAGGTAATTGTTTTTATTTACGTTAGTTACCTAACAAGGGAGAGTACTCTATATTTTCTCAACGTAAACAAATATTTAAAGAGATGAGAAAAAGAGGCAAACATCGTAAAAGGTGCAAGATTTTGTTATTGTAGAATCTATCACAAGTTTGTCAACTTTATTATTTTGAACCTCTTTAAAGTTGTAAAATGAAAATCTTGTTTTATTTTATTACGTGGCATTTTGGTCCTGTCGTCTGTGATACGGTTCGCAAATTAATGCACCAAACTACACAACAAGTAAACAAACATTGACACGGTAGAAAGGGGTGAGAAAAAGAGTCAAACACCGTAAAAGGTGCAAGATAGTAAAATCTGTGACACCCTCGGGTGTCACAGATTTTACTATCTTGCACCTCTCCCGTTGTTAGACCCTATATATCTTGCACTAGTGCAAGACAAAAAAATCACATGCGTTTTATCGGCAAATGCATGCTGTACAGTTTATGTCAACTGCCCCCTTCCCTAATTCTCCATGATTTTCCTTTTTAAAATAAATAATTCACTGCATATAAGTTTTCAATCTTTTATAAACACGCAAATCCTAACAATCAGCCATATTATTACATAATAACCTTCACGCAATACACAAAAAACTTTTTTGATTGACATGAAGGGGAAATAACTCACATTCTTTACATGATCGTCTGCTAAAAGTACATAGCTGTCAAACAAACACGAAACTAAAGACAGCTGAAAAAAGTGAGAAATATAATCAAACACCGACAAAAAGTGCAAGACAGGGAAATCTCCGACACCCTTGGGTAAGATTTCCCTGTCTTGCACTTTTGCCGGTTTTAGATTCTCTATGTCTCGCACACTTCTAATATAATATCTTCAAAGACAGATCTTAAAATGTTGACATGTTTTAAATTTTCATTGGTCAAGAAAATGTAAAAGGAACAAAATAAATTTGTGAATTAAAACAATCAAATTAAACTAGTTTCTGTTTTACATATCCTTGTTAGAGTAGATGAATAATCTCCTAGTAACCCAAAAATAAGTAGCACATTGACTTGATTGTTATATATCAGTTGTGATGAGTATGTCCTATACACAATGGAACCAGAAATATTGCTACATCAGAACTGACAAGTGTTCAACGTCTGTCATATGGTATAGAATGTAGTTGTTTCTTTCCGTCATGTCAGGCTTGTTAAGCAAAACTTCATTTGCAGTATACATGTATATTGAGAGGTTAAAATGAAACCTTTTTTTGATATCGTTCATCAATGTAAGCTTAACTCCTATCAGTGGAGCATAGTGAAACAAATGTCTCCTACAAAGATGTGAAATCATCAGTTTAATTTATTATATTAAATGGGCCAAACAATCATTCTAAAATAAGTACAGTAAGGGCACTGATGGAAACTTGAAAATGTACCCTTTATGTACAGGTTCAAATTATATACACTATTCATTAAATGTAGATAATAAAACTGTCCTTTATAGACAGTGATTTATTATAAACATATGCCCTTTAAGGAAGGTTTATAGACATTGATTTATTATAAACATATGCCCTTTAAGGAAGGTTTATAGACAGTGATTTATTATAAACATATGCCCTTTAAGGAAGGTTTGACTGTAGTCAAAATTCTGGTGTTGCAGCATGAGATCTTTTTGTGTTTCAAATCAGCACTACTTCAGTATGATAAATACACACAAATAAAGACTATCAGTCAGTCACATTCTTCTGATTTTTATCTATCATGTGATGTAAGTCAATATATCCTTGAGAGTTGCTTCCCTTTAAGCATACATGCATATTCTGGTGTCTTTCCATGTTTGTGATTGGTGGATAATATTATCCTAGGAATGTAGATATAAATACACTGGCATCAATATTGAGTGTTGCGTGCCACCATCTGTCTGGAAAATATATTATCTGAAAGAAAATAAACATTGTTAAAAAATGATAATTTCTCAATTAAAGATCCCTTCTGCCGAGTATTGGTATTCAAAATACTGTGCAAATTTCAGTTGGTTAGTTTGATGGAAATCTCCAAACCAGAATTGATACTAAATGCTAACAGAAACCCTGACCAGAGGGCTTTGAGCCTGTATCACTCACCTGATTTTTTTCTCTAATCATCAGTTGGACTTTATTTCACTAGTTTGGTTTAGTTTATGGTGTTTAACGCCACTTTCAACAATATTTCAGTTATATCGTGACCGTCAGTTTTATTGGTGGAGGAAACAGGGGTATCCAGAGAAAACCACCGACCTGCCATAAGTCACTGACAAACTTTAATGTTGTATCGAGTACACCTCGCCTTAGTGGGGTTCAAACTCACTACGTTAGTGATGATAGGCACTGATTGCATAGGTAGTTGTAAATCCACCTACCATACGATCACGACCATGATGGCCCCTATTTCACTATGTGATGTCACATAACCAATGACACAATCAAAAACATCATTGAGCATCAGACAATGAAAAACAAAGTCCTTTTGTAAATGTCTTGTTAGCTCAAACAAATGGGTAATCATGATTTATTTTCAATATTTGGAATGCAAAAGTATTTAGCAGTAAGATCTACCATATTCAAGTGCTCACAAAAAAGAAAGTCGCTTATCCATAATAAATGGCATCCATAATAAATGGCATCAATGATTTTTTTAAAGAGGATAACAGATAAATGTGCATACTGACTAAAAGTTATATTTGAAATAACAATTGCCTATGGCTTCCATATTTTTTTTTCAATCGTAACAACATGAGGTAATTTTGCAGAAGACTCAAAACATACTTCTTCTTCAAATGCCCTGCCGTATGGCGTTGGTGATCATTTCTCTGTACTTCTTTGGTTATACTAACTAATTTCAGCGAAGTGGATTGTTTTGTATAGTGGTCAATCGGAGACTTTTGAAACTTTTGAAACTTTTTATTTCACTAAAGGCCCCACATAGGGCATGATAGTACAAATAATTATAAACAATTAAACAACATGTAATGCATGAACATATATACAAATTATGAAACATATTTATGTTTGTTGGAAGGCAATATATAAATATAAGGCATATTTATGTAATTCAAATTACAAGGCAATATTAACACTTGCAAGAGTATTACTTGAATACAGACATGACTATTTTAGCATATTTTGATAAACCAATGAGTACATATTTATCATCACTGTTCATTAACTCACTAAAACTAATTGTATTTGGAACATTATATAAATACTCAGGAATAATTTTTTTCCTTTCATCTTTGAAAAAAGTACAGTTAAACAGATAGTGAAATTCATCACCCAGTTCTTCCTTATTACATAAATCACAAATTCTTTCTGATCTGTCAATACTAAAAAATCTACCCATTTCTATTGGCAATTTATGACTACCACATCTAAATTTACACATGTTATACATTAAATTAGGCGGTAATATAGTAAAGTATTTTTCCAAACCAAATTCAGATTTATACATTCTATAATTAGTACATTTAGGTGCATTAAAGATTTGCAATTTCCAATACTCAACATAAGAATCATAAAAGTACTGCTTAACTTTCTTCGATAGGTTAAAATTTCTAGGAACAAATTGATCATTCCAATAATTTATAAAACCACATTTGTTCAATATATCTTTTACACAATTTAACCATTTAGAATGGTATACATCACAAAGATCTAATTGATACAAAATATCATACAGTGTTCTAGAAATTTTCTCTTTTTTTCCATTTACAATACGTGCCCAAAAACCAATCATCCTTGCATTTATATGAACAGATATAGGCACTCGACCTAGTTCAACATATACAATATAATTTGGTGTACATTTTTTAACTTTCATAATATATTTACAAAATTCTAAATGCAATGTTTCAGAAATATCATTTTTTTCATAACCCCAAACTTCAGCACCATATAACAAGATTGGTGCAACCATTACATAAAATAATTGCAACAATATATCAATTGGTAAAGACAATTTTCTTGCTTTTCTTAACACATAGAACATGGCTTTTCTAGCTTGTTGTACAAGTCGGGCTTTGTTTCTACCAAAATTACCTTTTCTAGAAAAAATAGTACCAAGATATTGAAATTCATCTACAACTGTTAAACGTTCATTGTTATATATAAAATCTATATTTTCACTCTGTCTACTTTTGGAAAATATAACTACATTAGTTTTGGCTGTATTCACCTTCAATTTCCAAGTTTCACAGTACAAATACATTGCATTAAGAGCTGACTGCAATTCAGCTGCAGTTTCAGCAAATATAACTGTATCGTCAGCATACAGTAACAAGTACAATTTAAAATATACTTCAATATCGTCGTTGTCAAATAACAAATGTGAAATATTACAAACATCATTAAGACCATTGTAAGCATGTGACATGAATTCAGTTAAGTCATTTAAGAACACTGAAAACAACAGAGGGGATAGATTTTCCCCCTGCCTTACACCAATATTTGATGGAAAAAAATCTGAACAATTGGAGCCATCTCTAACACAAGACTTTGCATTTTTATACATATTTTGTATTATAACTAACATATTACCATCGATACTAGTACGTAATAATTTTTGCCATAACAATATTCTATCAACAGAATCAAAGGCCTTACGGTAATCTATAAAAGCACAATATAATTTTTTCCGTCTAAACAGATACAGGTCAATAAGACATTTAAGATTAAATATGTGATCAATTGTACCATACCCTTTTCTGAAACCAGCCTGCTCTTCACACAGTAAACCTAAACTTTCTAAATAATTAAACAATCTGTTATTCAAAATACAGGTAAACAATTTGCCATAACAACTAAGTATAGTTATCCCTCTGTAATTATCAGCATTTGCTGGATCACCTTTGTTTTTAAATATAGGGCAAATATAGCCTTCAGACCAGGAATCTGGTATGATACCACTCTCAAAAATAATATTGAAAATTTTAACAAATACAGGCATTAGCTTATCAGCTGCATGTTTCAAAAATTTGTTAAGTATCATATCGCCACCACATGCTTTATTATTTTTCAAAGATTTAATAGCATCAGTAACTTCTTTCTCAGAGATCGTTTCATTTATAACAGTATTGTACTCACTAATATTATCAGGCAAAACAATATCGACATCATTCTGCATATTACTCAACTCTTTAAAATGATTAAAAAATACATTCAATGCAACTTTCTGGGTAACAGTTTTACTTTTATCACAACCTTTATTCAGTAAAGACCAATAAGCCTTAGGATCAGAGGTACACAGACCTCTTAATTTGTTTACAAATGACTTTTGAAACTCATTAAATTGTTTTTGTATAGTCTTTTTGTACTCTTTACTTCTACATACCATATCACAATAATTTTCATTACTACGTACTCTATAATAATACTTTTTAGACTTGCGATATGCTTTTCTTTTCGTATAACAATCACTATTAAAATACCTTTTACTACCTGAATTATGTTTGTTTGAACACTTTTTTTGTGGATTTATGTACACAAACATACCCGCCTTATCTGCGGCAGACTTAATTATATTGTTACAATCATTTACAATCTTGTTAACAGTTACAATATTAGTATTTTGAGGATTAACAGCCCCAAGACTAATTAACAGTTCATCTATGCTGTTCTCATCTAGGCTGTCCTTGAATACTGGAATACGGTCACCGCACCATCTTGGTTTAACAACAGCTTCACCCTTACGGGTGATTACAATATGAGAGTCTTTCGATTCACCCACATGAGTCATTACAATATCAGAGCTATTTAGTTCATTATCAATGTCTGTATCTTCAGTCAAATTAGAATTATTCACAATATTAGTACATAAATGCAAACAAATATGTTTATGAATGTCAATTAATATTGGATCAAATGTTAAAACGTTAAAATCAATGACTGACCTAAATAATGTTGGTGAAATAAGTGCATAATCAATCATAGAGTTAGAGTTATTACAAGTTGGTTGGCCAATACCACAATCAGTACCAACTCTACCATTTACAAAGAAGAGCTCTAAACTTCTACATAAATCTAATAACCTATTACCATACTTGTCAATTTTATGTTTATCCTGTGAACATCTTATAGTAGGGATATTACATTCTTCTAAAATATGTAAGCTATTCAAAGGTAACTTATCATCATCTTGTAGATTGAGAACATCAAGAATATTATTATCAATAACAACATATTCACTCACATTACCAGTGTGTGCATTAAAATCACCAATTAAACAAGCCTGTAAATCATTATCAAGTAGTGTATTTTCAATGTCATTAAACATATCAATATTGCTATATATACTATTATCAGGTGGTATGTAAACCACTCCAAATAAGGTTTTTTGCAATAACAATCTTTCATCAATCGTAAACCAAAAAACACAATGACTAGAATTAGTAAAAGGGTCATTAACATGAACATATTTACAAAAGAAATCTCTCACAAAAACACAGATTCCACCCGACCTTGCTTTACAATTTTGCCGATTTACAGGTGGTAACAATTTATAACCATCTAATTCAACATCATCATAATTATCAAGTTTTGTCTCAGTTAGACATATAATACCATAAAGAGAAATAAATTCTCTGAAATCAGGATTTCTTAACTTTGATACAAGCCCACATACATTTAGAGCTAAAACCTCCAATTTACATCTTTATTTTTTATAACTTTATTTGCTTTTTTAGACACATTTTCACACAACTGAATTCCACCATCACTATATTCCCCTCCATCGTCCCCCTACAGCTCGGCCAGACCCAACTTCTGATAATCTACATTCTGAAATCCTATTTTGAATAAATCATCTGGTGAACTAATCACTGCCTTAGTACCATTCTGCAAATAACAGATAATCTTTCCATCCCGTGTGGAGGCCGACTTGACCTCTTCACATTTACGCACCATTTGAAACAATTTAAATCGCAACTTGGTCAGATCTTCGTTAATAAAGACATTCTTGTAATCAGTGTTTTTCAGGTTTTTGCGTCCAGACAAAAATTTAATCTTCAAAGTTCTGTTCATAAACCTCACAATGATTTGGCGATTTTGTCCAGGGCGTTTTACTCCTAATCTATGAACGTCATTGAAGGAGGAAACGTCAATAACCACCCCCATTGAACTAGCAACTTGTATAATTTTGTCTACGAGGTTTTCCTCTGTGCCCTCACCCTCGGGGATCCCTGTAATTCTGACATTCTCGTGGCGCGAGTATTGATCAAGTGCATCGCTAGCATATTCATTTTTTCGTACACCAACCTGCAATCTGTTGATTTTAGTTTCATGTATGCTTAATGTTTCATCCTTTCGGTTAGCAACTAACGCGTCCAAAACGGGGAGGAGCAAGGTTATTACATTCAATGCCGTTTTCTCAGTGTCTGACAATTTATCTCCTTCATTGCTGAAATGATCATTCAGATCCTCGATCGCATCATTTACAGATATATTATCTTCCTTAAGGTTGCTGCATTTGTCTTTAATAAACCCACAAAGCTCAGCAAAATTGTCAGATTTCTTACCGGCGCCATTGCCATGTTTGTTATGTCCTCTCACCGGCATGGTGAAAAAACAAGTCCAGAATTTACAATGTTACACACATAAATGATGTCCAATATATATCTAAAACGCACATCTAGATCGATACTGATAATATTGTCAATACAGATAAGTCCTTCCAACATTAACTGTGTCGATGAGCGACGATTAAAATTTCATAAAAAACAGTCCGGTTCATGCATTTAACATCACACGTTGAAAAAAAACAGAAATTGCTTGTATACTTCAGGATGTCAATTATCTCCCCTGTACTCACCTCTCCCTGATTTATAGTGCATTCTATAGGTTTGTCATCAGGATGTTAGTTATCTCCCTTGTACTTACCTCTCCCTGATTTATAGTACATTCTATAGGTTTGTCATCAGGATGTTAGTTATCTCCCTTGTACTCACCTCTCCCTGATTTATAGTACATTCTATAGGTTTGTCATCAGGATGTTAGTTATCTCCCTTGTACTCACCTCTCTCTGATATATAGTACATTCTATCATTCTCTATCCAGAGTTGTCGTTCCTGCTACGCTACACAACATCTCTGTCAATGCTCATTTTACAAGATTTTTGTAAAATTTAGAAACAGTTAAAAAAAAATGTACTTAAAATTGTTTTAATTATTGTAAATATCAATAAAGATGAAAATAAATCACTCATTTCAAATCAATTCTCTCTTAAAAATGATTTTCCCCCATTTCTTGGAGAACTATTTTGCGGAGGTAAAAATTAAAAAGTTAAAAACGATCACAAATCATTTTTTAGAGAGAATTGATTTGAAAGGAGTGATTTATTTTCATCTTTATTGATATTTACAATAATTAGAACAATTTTAAGTACATTTTTTTACTGCTTCTAAATTTTACAAAAATCTTGTAAAATGGGCATTGACAGAGATGGAGTGTAGCGTAGCAGGAACGACAACTCTGGATAGAGAATGATATTCTATAGGTTTGTCATCAGGATGTTAGTTATCTCCCTTGTACTTACCTCTCCCTGATTTATATCTGAGCTTAAGCGAGCTCTTTATGGTATAAAATGTGTACTTAGGATTTTTTAACAGACATGGTTGAACATACTGTCAAAGAATTTTTTTTTCGACGCTTTGTAAACACCGGTTTCCGTGTAACACACTAACACACTCAACTAATGAAGATCTTCTTAACATAAAGGGCAAATGTGATCCTGAAGTCTCGTACCCTCTCTCGTACGTCCGATACCACTGAAACCCGGAACCCGTGTGTAATAAAAGTCATTTTGCTAACTTGTTTTACTTATATTGATATTTTTTAATTTATTAAATCTCTTCTGACATACTGACAAGAATTTTTGTTTCTACGCGGAAGTTAACTTTTGAGATTTCGTAAGGAACAATAACTCGAATAAAGGAACGACAGCTCGATTGAATGAGACTAGATTCGGCCCTAAAAAAAGTCGTCCCCAATATATCTCGGCCCAAAAAATCTCGACACTTTTTGATGAAATTGCCAGATAATTTTCAGATGTGCGAGCATTCATGGCCGTGCCGGTTTCATATTATGCGAGCTTAAGCGAGCTCTTTATGGTATAAAATGTGTACATAGGATTTTTTAACAAACATGGTCGAACATACTTCGAAGAAAAAAAAATCGATGCTTTGTAAACACCGGTTTCCCTGTAACACACTAACACACTCAACTAATGAAGATCTTCTTAACATAAAGCGCAAATGTGATCCTGAAGTCTCGTACCCTCTCTCGTACGTCCGATACCACTGAAACCCGGAACCCGTGTGTAATAAAAGTCATTTTGCTAACTTGTTTTACTTATATTGATATTTTTTAATTTATCAAATCTCTTCTGACAAACTGACAATAATTTTTGTTTCTTCGTGGACGTTAACTTTTGAGATTTCGTAAGGAACGATAACTCGAATAAAGGAACGACAGCTCGATTGAACGAGACTAGATTTGGCCCTAAAAAAAAATCGTCCCCAATATATCTCGATACTTTTTGATGAAATTGCCAGATAATTTTCAGATGCACGAGCATTCATGGCCGTGCCGGTTTCATATTAAAGTTAACAAACTTGTGATAGATTCTACAATAACAAAATCTTGCACCTTTTACGATGTTTGCCTCTTTTTCTCATCTCTTTCAATATTTGTTTACGTTGAGAAAATATAGAGTACTCTCCCTTGTTAGGTAACTAACGTAAATAAAAACAATTATCTCCCTTTGACCAAATAATTTTTTGTACAGGTATTTATCGCTGTTGTAGTAGCATTTATAATATATTTATAAATAAAATACATTGTATTTTATTGTATTTTATTGTGAAATACATTTAAAATACTGTCAAGACACTATAAATCGACAATTTAATTCAACAATGGAAATCAATTTTGCGGGAAAAACGGCGTGTAGCTTGTCTTACCCTGGAGCCGGGGTAAGATATATAGGGTCTAACACCGGGAGAGGTGCAAGATGGTAAAATCTGTGACACCCGAGGGTAAGATTTAAATCGTATCGGACGAGGCTTGTCCGAGTCCAATACGATTTAAATCTTGCCCGAGGGTGTCACAGATTTTACTATCTTGCACCTTTTACAGTGTTTGACTCTTTTTCTCACCCCTTTCTACCGTGTCAATGATTGTTTACTAGTTGTTTAGTTTGGTGCATTAATTTGCAAACCGTATCACACCAAAATGCCACATAATAAAATAAAACAAGATTTTCATTTTACAACTTTAAAGAAGTTCAAAATAATATGCGAGCATAAGCGAGCTCTTTATGGTATAAAATGTGTACTTACGATTTTTTAACAAACATGGTTGAACATACTATCGAAGAAAAAAAAATTTGATGCTTTGTAAACACTGGTTTCCCTGTAACACACTAACACACTCAATTAATGAAGATCTTCTTAACATAAAGCGCAAAGGTGATCCTGAAGTCTCGTACCCTCTCTCGTACGTCCGATACCACTGAAACCCGGAATCCATGTGTAATAAAAGTCATTTATTTTTTAATTTATTTAATCTCTTCTGACATACTGACAAGAACTTTTGTTTCTACGTGGAAGTTATTTTTTGAGATTTCGTAAGGAACGATAACTCCAATAAAGGAACGACAGCTCGATTGAATGAGACTAGATTCGGCCCTAAAAATAAGTCGTCCCCAATATATCTCAGCCCAAAAAATCTCGACCCTTTTTGATGCACTGGAAGAGCGTGAAATTGCCAGATAATTTTCAGATGCGCGAGCATTCATGGCCGTGCCGGTTTCATATTAGTACATTCTATAGGTTTGTCATCAGGATGTTAGTTATCTCCCTTGTACTCACCTCTCCCTGATTTATAGTACATTCTATAGGTTTGTCATCAGGATGTTAGTTATCTCCCTTGTACTCACCTCTCCCTGATTTATAGTACATTATAGGTTTGTTATCAGGATGTTAGTTATCTCCCTTGTACTCACCTCTCCCTGATTTATAGTACATTCTATAGGTTTGTCTTCAGGATGTAAATTTGGGTAATCTTCGTAAAGCCATTGCAGAGTAGTTCTATTTGGATGAAAAAGTGGTGTTTTCTCTGGTGGGTACAAGAACCAGCGCTGAAATGAAATTTTGTTGTTAAGATAACAAAATAAGCTATTTAAGTTGAGCTTGAAAACTGAAAAAAAAATTTAAACACAAATAATTTTATTACACTAAATTTTTCTGTTAACAATTCACTAGGTATACAGCTTTTACCTAGTATCCGTAGTTGAAAATCACTAAATAGCAAGGGATTTGCTATTTAGTGAAGCTTATTTCAAAATAAATATTGTTAGTACGGTACACATTTTAAAGATAATATACAGTATATATTGTAATTATGACATTTAATAAACATATAATAGCTGTCTATGGTGATTTCACATGCTTTCTGTATTGACAATATCCGGATTTTTGGACACTTTCAAACCAATCACGGTCGAAGGGTTAATTGTTCATACTCGTGGATTACGTGCATGATTGCACTGTTGTTTTTTCCTATTTTGATGGTAGTTCGCTTTATTTTCTAATTGTTAGAATATGATATCTATGATTGAATGGATTACTTCTGTCAGCTGTAAAATAATTAAAAACATTTAAGGTTTGTGTTACTCTGATGGTTTTACGATTTTCTTTTGTGTTCAAAGATCATGGCAATATCTAAAACTTGAGATCCTAATTTACTCTATGTCTTTGTGGTGAATTATGTATTTAGCTCACCCTACAGAACTACTAGATACCCCTTTCCATTGGATTATACTTAAGCTGTAGAAAATCTCTACCATATTATCATAACCACTGGCATTCCTTAGTAACCACTGTATGTTGTGTATCATTAAAAGTTCTTGCACATACTCTGCCAACGACATTGATGGTGTACTTGCCTCTAGTACGGAAAGGGGCTGCTGTCGTAGCCGTGATCGTATGGTAGTTGGATTCATAACTACCTATGTAATCAGTGCCTATCACCACTGATGTTGTGAGTTCGAATCTCGATCAGGGTGAGGTGTACAACATTATGTGATAAAGTTTGTCCGTGACTTGCGAAAGGTCAGTGGTTTTCTCCGGGTCATCCTATTTCCTCCACCAATAAAACTGACTGCAATAATATAACTGAAATATTGTTGAAAGTGGCATTAAACACCATAAAACTAAACCAAACCAATCTAGTATGGAAAAGTAAAGTCAAACCAAAGATAATAAAATTGGTATTTGCTGTTTCTCTGCTAAGCGTGCAAGAAAAAAGACCAGTTCAATCGAATCAGGATAATGTGTCCAAGCTGAGCAACATGTCTACCCATGGATTGTCATTTCAAGAAACTAGCACTATTAAAATCCAACTAACTAAACATGTTGGTCTAGTATAAAGCAGACATCATCATTAACTCATCGAAATACACATTGTTCTAACCATATACTAGTATATAGCAGAAAATTGTTCAATTGGCATTAAACAACAATCATTGATTCACATAACATACCTAACCATCCTAGCTATTAGTCAGGTAACTACGAACATTCACTCACCCTGCTATTGTACTGTCCATGTTAATGTTGTCATTCATTTTTGTGATAGTATGTGGTCTTTTTGAGTGGAAGCGAATCTGTGCAGGTTTTTTATCGTTTGTTTATATTTGGAGATTCAGTTGTCAATAAGGGAGGGTTTAACACCATCACATTGTTGTGCCTGTCCCAAACCAGGATCTGGCTTTCCAATGTCATATGTCATGGTCTTTTTTTGTGTTCCATGAGTTATGATGAGAGGTGATTGTTCATTTTGTTGACATTAATGGAATAGTTGACTATCATTGATTTAACTTTCCTTTCATCATCTTTTAAGTAAATATTAGAGAAAAAAATAAGTTTGTACATACTAATATAATACATTTTGTTCAAATTCAAATGAATTCTGAAATATTTTTGAAACTAAAGTGGCGATAAGCACCATAACCCTACCCCACATGCAATCTACATCAACAAATATAGTCTAAATACATAATAAAATGTACATAAATGTCTACCTTTCTTCCAAAGACAACTTCACCAAAACCTGGACCATGGAAATGAAATGGTACACCTGTCCCAGCACCTGTAAAATGAATATTAAAATATGCCAGAAAAGTATTTAGATTTGAAACATCAATTGATCAACATTTCATATTATAAAGGTTGGTTTTGGTCTTTGGTGTTTAACGCCACTTTCAACAATATTTCAGTTATATCATAGCGGTCAGTTTTATTGGTGAAGAAATCCGGAGTACCCGAAAGAAAACCACTGACCTGCCGCAAGTCAGTGACAAACTTTATCATATAATGTTGCATTGAGTATTATATTACATTATAAATAATTAGCTTGAAGAGTAACTAAACATTTAAACAATCAGTTGTTTTTTTTTGTGTGTGTAAGCAAACAAGATATAACCCTCAAGAAGAAATTTTGTCTTCTGAATAAAACAATCTACTGAACAATGTCCTAGAGTTAAAACAATTATTGAAAACTATTCCTTATGTATTGATATAAATTATGTTGTATTTTGATATTTTTTTTTGCCAAAAACTTGTAGGATAATAAATGTCTGAATCAAATAGTATTTTTTTTAAGAATCATCCCGGTAAAGTTTCAGTTAAAATTGTTCTAAAGTCATTTCTTACCAGCAAAGACGGCTGTACAAGTGTGAATGCATGTACAGGTGAAATTATAGCAAAAATAACCCCTCGCGCAAAGTTTTCAATATATGTGTTCAATACGGTTGTTTCGAATCATGTCAATTCCAATCACGTTCCGTCTTTTTCGTGTCATGACGTCTGAAATGTTAGGCAGACTACTTCCGGTGTTTACGCTATTACTGTGACAACGTCAACATATCATAGTCGTAGATGCGATAGATTATAAGTAATTGTAATATGGTGACGCCAAGAAAACGGCTGAGTAAATACTGATGTTCGGTACCCCACTGTCTGTCTGATAACAGAAATATATCAAGACAAGTCGTTTTCCTTTCATGATGCTGACAGCAGTAAATAAAGAAATAAACAAATTTAATTTTAAAGAAGTAATTGTCTGTGCATTGAAGTCTTTGATACAAATAAAATAATTTAATTGATATCTGTCTTTAACAGAAAATGTAAAAAATTCTTTAGGTAGAGTAGCGTTAAAACAGTACTTATCGATTGGAGTTTTCATTGTGTACATTGACACAGGAAGTCCAGTGCCTAATTACATTCCATCAAAATCATGTGGTCTGGCAGACGAAAATATAAAGATTTTGACAGAATGGAAATGATTCGAAACAACCGTATTGGTAACAAAAACATTTTCGTAAAATGAACCCCAACGTGCATGGTTTCTAAAACAGAAATCACGAAATAAAATAAGCATAGAGCATTATTCAACAAAGCGTCTTATAAGAATGAAAAGAGGAATCTTTTTTTTAGTAATCCATGGATCCTTTCTACGTGTCAGTTCAAATAGTTTCTTAGAAGTTTCACTGATAATAGATGTCAATGGCAGATCGGTATAAAATGAGGAAGCTTTTCCAGGATCAATATACCAGTGTGGATCATTCCTGCAGAGCTGCAGTGAAAATATCATGATGTATTCTTAAGATTTTCATATTCCAGCCTACCAGAAACAAAAATAAGTTACTAGTAAGCCACATGGTGACTTTGAACGTCAGATCTGAACAAATTAGAAATCTTATAGGGCTTCTTGCTATACAGTTACAAGTGAATCAAACAACAACAAAGACCACTTATAACAAAGGAAGATAATACCTGCTACACCAAAACTGTATGCTCCAGTCATTTGTGGTAATCCGTATGGTGGAGATTTATATAATAATAAAGGGAGATAATACCTGCTACACCAAAACTGTACGCTCCAGTCATTCGTGGTAATCCGTATGGTGGAGATTTATATAATAATAAAGGGAGATAATACCTGCTACACCAAAACTGTATGCTCCAGTCATTCGTGGTAATCCGTATGGTGGAGATTTATATAATAATAAAGGGAGATAATACCTGCTACACCAAAACTGTACGCTCCAGTCATTCGTGGTAATCCGTATGGTGGAGATTTATATAATAATAAAGGGAGATAATACCTGCTACACCAAAACTGTATGCTCCAGTCATTCGTGGTAATCTGTAAGGTGGAGGTTTATATAATAATAAAGGGAGATAATACCTGCTACACCAAAACTGTATGCTCCAGTCATTTGTGGTAATCTGTAAGGTGGAGGTTTATATAATAATAAAGGGAGATAACAGCTGCTACACCAAAACTGTATGCTCCAGTCATTCGTGGTAATCTGTATGGTGGAGGTTTATATAATAATAAAGGGAGACAATACCTGCTACACCAAAACTGTATGCTCCAGTCATTCGTGGTAATCTGTAAGGTGGAGGTTTATATTTGTTAAAAACTTCTTCCCATTCTGTGTAATTATTGTCTCCGAACCAATAAAACGTTTCTAAAACAAACAAAATATAGATAGAAGTTGTAGATCAATCATTGAATCAGATTATATGTATATTTTAACTAGAGATTATCATATTTTTTATAGATTTATAGTTAAAAATAATTGCTCAACATACAAAAACAGATAAAAAAATATTAACACCCTACTTGCCACCTTTTACCCTTTTGTTCCTTTTGAAGATTTCTGATCAAAAGATCAACACCCAAGTCTGATTTGTATGCAGTTTTTTCCATTGAATTCCTTTCTATAGTATTCCAACAGATTTGTTGTTGTTCTTACTGTTTCAAAGA
This sequence comes from Bathymodiolus brooksi, assembly GCA_963680875.1. Lineage (NCBI taxonomy): Eukaryota > Metazoa > Mollusca > Bivalvia > Mytilida > Modiolidae > Bathymodiolus > Bathymodiolus brooksi. The sequence goes on from OY804579.1 coordinate 70,105,332, forward strand.
AAAAGGATCAACGTCCAAAATTTAAAAGTCTATATTTTAAAGTCTGATTTTAATGTTTTTTTTTCTTTTCTTGTTTCTTTATAAAATTTCTTCCTGCACTTTTAAAACATGAGCAGATTCAATCTAGTGATGGCTTTTGCTGGACAATAATCATTTTCAGCTTTATTCATTCACTACTGATATATAAATCAGGTGAACGATACTAAAAATACAATAAAAACTGTTCATAGCAGGAGGTTTTGGTTTAGTATGAAACAAATAATTTTTATTTTAGACCTGTTACTGTAACCTATCCTTTATGAGAAAATAAATCCTATCACTGTAATGCTTACCATTCCCCATCATGTTAAGAGTCTGTGGTTTCATTACATTCTCCACGTAATATTTCAACGAGACATCTCCTATAACACAATATCATTGTATATTTACAACATTTTTCACACTATAGGTGGATATTGATAATGGTTCTCTGCATTGTAATTTGTAACAAAAATAGTTTATTTTTTAAAATAGCTTTCACAACTGTTGTACAATAATATCTTGTATCCTGGTGTGATTTGACTAATATCATTTGATTGATTAGTCGATTGGTGTTTAATGTCAACTTTAGCAGTATTTCAGCTAAATAGTTGATGATTTAGTCTCAACAATTTTTTTTAATAATTTTTTAATTAAATAACAGGTATATGAAGTTAATTAATTAAATAATTCTTCTTCAAGATTACACATGTGTAACTGTACAAACATTAATGACATAATGTACTGTTCCTGATTAATAATGTTACTAAGCAATATACATGTATTTGCACACGTAATATATGGCGATGTTATACAAACTTTTATGTTCAATAAATTCCCATAATTTATGCTTAAGAATGGGTAGCACTACATGGATATAATACAAAGAAATATAAATAAAATCTTGTTTACCAATCTTTGGTAAAATTGGGGAGAAAAAGAAACTAATAAATGTCATAAATGTATCAGACACTTACTTTTTTCATAAGAATATGTATTTGCTGAGCTCAATCTAATCTTTTTATCTCCAAAGTTCTGTATCATAGGATCTCTTTCACATATTTGATGAAATATCTGAAGAGTAGAATATTCTTAGTACAGTCATATAAACAAAGCAATAATCAAATGAAAAAAACACACATTATCACTAGTATCACAGTTGAGTAATGATACAAGCAAGGAGTGAGTGAGTGATTGTTGTTTAACACCAACTCAACAATGTTTCAGCTACATTATGGCGAGAACAATTAAATTTTCAATAAGATGATGATGAAGTCTGCTTTGTACTAGACCAACATACTTAGTTGGATTTTTATAGTGCTAGCTCACTGAAACAACAGTCCACGGATAGACATGTCGTCCCACTCAGACACATAATATATTATCCCGATTCCGAGCCAACCAATCTTGGCTCTTTCTCCTTAATGCCGAGTTCTTAGTGGAGAAGCAACAAATATCAATTTTATAGTCTTTGGTTTGACCCGATCAGGGCTCCAACCCATGATCTACCGTACTCGAGGGAGAACATGCTAACCATTTCACCACCGACGCGGTTGATAATACCAAGATAACAACATACAGATTTGACAATCTGAAAAATAAGTTGACGTCAAGAATACACGACTGTTATTTAACAGAGTCTAATTATGAAGTACATGTAATTCATTTTAACAAGGACACATAGATTTGATTGGGATAGGATTATGAGTCAACACGAAGAAAACCAACAACCTGCTGCAAGTCACTGACAAACTTTATCTTTTACTCCTAACTTTAGTGATGATAGGTTCTGACTGTATACGTAGATGTAAATTCAATTCTCGGTAATCTATACATATTTTTCTTTTATCTCACTGAGGGATATTATCAGTATCAACGTACTGATCGTGATACTGAAAATCGTCAGTCAGTGTGATGCCAAACATATGATGTTACTGATTAACATTAGTTTTGAAGGTCTCAACAAACGTTATCACTTATATCACAGCTCTTCCTATATTAGACTTGCTGTGGTACTAGCAATTATGTATGTCTAGACCTTCATAACGGCCGTTTTTCAATATATCATACAATGGCAACCATGACGGCCAAAGTCAAAGTTAAATATTACATATGTACTATAATTATCTCTCAAACATTTGTAATACTATGAAATAATTTCGAATACTATAAATAAATCTTACTTTATTATCTGTAGCATGTCTTATGACAACAGGACTTAAAAAGGCATATCTACAAGTAAATAATAAAAACAGTGCATAATATTGTCTTAATTCATATCCATTATAATAGTTTAATCATAGTCTTAACATTAAATAAATAACAGAATATAGTGAGTTTTTAAAGCAAAATTATGTACTTTGAGCCAGGACATAATTTCATAGATATACATTTTGTATGACATGAAATAATGTTCATGTCTGGGAAAAATTGTCGAAGATTAAATATATTATGCATAATGTTCAAGATTATAACGTTCTTTATATCAATGATGTTCGCCTGGTTAGGTGAGGGTTGACATTTTTCTCACATGTACAGCAATGAAATCTGAAACTTCCCAAGCAAATTCTGAGAAACTGTTCTATAGCAGGTGTTATAAATCCTGGATTTTGTCAGAGTTCATTTTTTTTTTATTCATATAACAAAGTTTTTGATGAAGTTTATTCTAATTAGATTTATTTTATTGTTGATAATAGCATACAACTCTCCTTAATTAAAAGTATATGAGATATAAAACTACAGCTACAATTATTCATACTCTGAAAACCATACAAAACCTTTTGATAAATTCCTCCTGTGTGAGGTCTGCTGCATTCCTGACTTCTAAGTTACATGGTCCAGGAAAAGCAAGTATTGAATCTTCATCTGTTATCCTGAAATTAATTAGAAAATATTATACGACAAATAATGAACCATGTACATGTAAATGACTTAATGTATGTATACATGTTTATATAAATTGTAACCAACATTATCTATTTCAAAAATGATATAAGAACAATTTTGCATACAATGTTACACCATTTTTCTATCACTGAATCAAGATATCAGCAAGATTGCTTAAACATCTAACATCAATTCATTAGGACTAGAACTAGTTTTCCTGATATTCAAAACATTTCTGCAGTCTACACTTTCTATGCGATGGGAAAGCTATTTTCACATGGTACCTCAAACCTACTGGGTTTGTAACTGTTTCAAATTAACTGGAAAATGGAGTTCTCATTTAGTTGGGTCAGTTAAACAACAGGGTATAATGCCAAGTGTCCAAAAGTGGTGGTTTAGATTTCATGAGACAAATATATATCTATTAATTAATCAAATATAAATTTTAATAACACACCACTCCTAGCTACACATGTTGAGTGGAGATTTATAAACTATAGTTAACAAGATACATACCGGTATTTCCCATGTTATAATATTGTATCTGGTACAGATTTATATACTATAGTTAACAAGATACATATTTCCCATGTTATAATATTGTATCTGGTACAGATTTATATACTATAGTTAACAAGATACATATTTCCCATGTTATAATATTGTATCTGGTACAGATTTATATACTATAGTTAACAAGATACATATTTCCCATGTTATAATATTGTATCTGGTACAGATTTATATACTATAGTTAACAAGATACACAATTCCCATGTTATAATATTGCATCTGGTACAGATTTATATACTATAGTTAACAAGATACATATTTCCCATGTTATAATATTGTATCTGGTACAGATTTATATACTATAGTTAACAAGATACATATTTCCCATGTTATAATATTGTATCTGATACAGATTTATATACTATAGTTAACAAGATACATATTTCCCATGTTATAATATTGTATCTGGTACAGATTTATATACTATAGTTAACAAGATACATATTTCCCATGTTATAATATTGTATCTGGTACAGATTTATATACTATAGTTACATGTAACAAGATACATATTTCTCATGTTATAATATTGTATCTGGTACAGATTTATATACTATAGTTAACAAGATACATATTTCCCATGTTATAATATTGTATCTGGTACAGATTTATATACTATAGTTAACAAGATACATATTTCCCATGTTATAATATTGTATCTGATACAGATTTATATACTATAGTTAACAAGATACATATTTCCCATGTTATAATATTGTATCTGGTACAGATTTATATACTATAGTTAACAAGATACATATTTCTCATGCTATAATATTGTATCTGGTACAGATTTATATACTATAGTTAACAAGATACATATTTCCCATGTTATAATATTGTATCTGGTACAGATTTATATACTATAGTTACATGTAACAAGATACATATTTCTCATGTTATAATATTGTATCTGGTACAGATTTATATACTATAGTTAACAAGATACATATTTCCCATGTTATAATATTGTATCTGGTACAGATTTATATACTATAGTTAACAAGATACATATTTCTCATGTTATAATATTGTATCTGGTACAGATTTATATACTATAGTTAACAAGATACATATTTCTCATGTTATAATATTGTATCTGGTACAGATTTATATACTATAGTTAACAAGATACATATTTCTCATGCTATAATATTGTATCTGGTACAGATTTATACACTATAGTTAACAAGATACATATTTCCCATGTTATAATATTGTATCTGGTACAGATTTATATACTATAGTTAACAAGATACATATTTCCCATGTTATAATATTGTATCTGATACAGATTTATATACTATAGTTAACAAGATACATATTTCCCATGTTATATGCAACTTAAGCGAGCTCTTTATGGTATAGAATGTGTACTTAGGATTTTTTAACAAACATGGTTGAACATATTGTCGAAGAAAAACAAATTCTACGTTTTGTAAACACCGGTTTCCGGGTAACACACTAACACACTCAACTAATGAAAATCTTCTTAACATAAAGCGTAAATGTGATCCTGAAGTCTTGTACCCTCTCTCGTACGTCCGATACCACTGAAACCTGGAACCCGTGTGTAATAAAAGTCATTTTGCCAGCTTGTTTTACTTATATTGATATTTTTTAATTTATTAAATCTCTTCTGACATACTGACAAGAATTTTTGTTTCTACGCGGAAGTTAACTTTTGAGATTTTGTAAGGAACGATAACTCGAATAAAGGAACGACAGCTCGATTGAATGAGACTAGATTCGGCCCTAAAAAAAGTCGTCCCTAATATATCTCGGCCCAAAAAATCTCGACACTTTTTGATGAAATTGTCAGATAATTTTCAGATGAGCGAGCATTCATGGCCGTGCCGATTTCATATTAATATTGTATCTGTTACACTCTTCTACCTATGGTTAAAGGAACTGTAATAGATTTATAACCATCCTCCACTAAATCAGTAAATGATTAAATTATTTTCACATCTAGGAAGCAATGCATGTGATGATGTTTCCTTTTTTAAAGATTTATATTTATTCCATTCAGACATTTATGATTGAATTGTAGTCTGACAAGGGCTAACTTTGGGGGATTCATATATATATAGTTTTAATCAATCAATGTTGTGGATCCTTATTTTTTTATTTTTTCAGGTGCAACGTCAATATTTTATTTTTTTACAACCTTTCAGGTTGTTGATGTTGCAAACAATTTTAGAATACACATCACTTGTGATTTATTGTCGTTACAGTACATGTATGTATTTAAAAAAAGTATTTCATCAACAGCTAATGGTAATGCCACATCAGCATTTACTTCTGCAAGTTATGTTTCTGTTTCCCTACAGTTTGTTGGGGGTTTTTTTCAATTAGAAGCTACATGATGAAAATACATAAACAAAAAACATATTGTTCCGCAGAAGTATTAAAATTACAAACCATCCACCGTTGTTGATCAAGTTGCCCAAACAGATGGAAATGTGAGCAAACAGAAAGTAGACGACATGCATTTTTCTTCCAACCGGAAGATGAGCGTTTTCATGACTTCGATTTCAGGAAAAGACGCAAGTGGTTGTGTTCTGTGATACACCTATAGGTGTCAATTTGACAACGCCATTGTGTGCCCATTGTTTGTCTACAAATGAAATATGCATATTCTTATATCACATAGCACATATTTGAATGAGTCATTAGACAAATTTTGAATAATTCATTATATAAAATGTCAACAATGCACGAGATTTATATTACTGTACCTTGAGTAAAAAATTTAGTCCGATTGTAAAATAAAAGTTGATAAATTAATTTTCCTCAGTTTGAAAGTTGTATCCCAGCAAATATGTGTTCCACTTAATTAAAGATTAATTAGTGTAGTAAGCATTTTGAAAAGACTTCTGTTTATACATTTAAAACCATTGTTAAATTTATTTTGATATGAAACTTTAAGTCTGTTAAACAGAAAAATGAATATAAGAGAACAAAATAAAACAGATAATCCATAAATCTGGTAAAAATCAAAACTTGGGGTACTGTCCTGTGGTTCATCACATGTAATAGCTTTAGGCATTGGGTGGCTATAGGTATTTATCCAAACTCACCCGCAGTTTTATTTTAAGCGCTTCTTTGATCGAGAATGGTGTACCCAAAAACAGGAGTCTGAGTGTGCAATGTTGAGCAAGATTTAACTGTTGGGAAAAAACTATTTTGGTAACTGTATATACAATGTTAGCCTCATAATTTTATACAAGGAATTTTAAAATTTAAAGAAGGAAAATTCGGTTTGATTTTGTTGAAATCTACTGACACTTGCCCCTGACCTGGCCACACTGCCCAGGCCAAAGCCATGTAACGTAAGTCAGTTAGTATACTATAGTGCCCGTGGTAAAAATCATCGCAAGAAATCAATGACAAAACCAATATATTATGCTACTACAAGAGAGAGATTTGGGTCATTGCAGGATCAGTTATATATAAAATTTAATAATTATTGCACAAAATCAATGGCCCAAATGATCCCTATTTGACTTCCGAAGAAATTTCTGCTTCGTATCTCCAGTTAAATCTCGTCACAAATTTGACAGTCACACCCGAGTGTCCCAATGCATATTGTGTCATGGACATGTTATGTAAGATTTCATATAATGATATATACCGGTAGACATATTTTTTAGTTCAAATCTGCAAAAATAATGATGATCTCTTTCTATTTAAAGTAGTTATTTAAAGATTCATTTTTTACCAAAAATGAGTTTGTGTTGTCTGCTGTATTGGTCACATAAAATAAATGCACATGATCAAATTTCATGATGTTTTTTGGAATACTATAGTCTGTTTCTAGATGTCAATAAAATAGAAAAGTTATTCAACACCTTGAAATCTGCCATGTTACTGTTAGATCACAAAATAAATATCACTACTGCAGTATATGCTGTATTATCCCCAATAATATATTTTGAGAATTTACTTTTGCAGGTAGATTTAAGATGTAGAAATTAATATGTTTGTTTTGGTTGAAATAAAAGATACAGTTAGGATACCTCCATGGCTGTTTAATGTGAGGTTTAATGATGCTGTTGTAGAGGCCTTAAATAAGAAGTTTGCAAATAAGGTAATATTTGTTAGATCATGTTTTACCTAAAAATAAACACTTACTACATGTATTATGATGAAGATTATATATTCTTCCATTGATAGAGCTTTTCAATGTGAGTAATCCTGTAGAAGGCTGTTAGTTTAAACATTGATTATTTATTAGTTTGCTACAACATATGTATGCATCAATTCCTTCTTCACAAATTAAGCAAAGGGATTCGAAAGCAAGTTACAACAGTACACCTGTAGACAGTTGCATGTGATTGTGCATATTTTGAAGGTATACAGACTTTTTAGCTTTTATTCCAATTTTAATGGGGTTTTTTAGAATTTGATTTTGGTATCAGAGAGCTTCAGTTAGTATGTATACTAATTTCCTCTACTTGTTATGGTTTCTGAGATAAAAATCAAAAAGTGCAAAATTCCTAAAATTTGAACTTTTATTTTCATCCAATTTTAATGCAGTGTTTTGCAAACTGATCACCTTTATGAGGTTTTTATGACTAAATAGATTTAAAAGTCTATTATGTATTGAATAGGAGCAATAAAACGAAAAACAAAACATTCCACACTGAAATTCTGAAATTTGATTGTTACAAGGGCTTGCAGCAAATTTCATCTACCGGTACATGTATCAGTTATAATTTTCAAGTTGAACATGAGTGCAGTAAAATTGTTGCAAGATGAGGCTCTTATAGCCTTGCTGCGGCCATATCAATTATCATTCTATGAGCATCGTAGTCCTTCATTGTATAAGAATGTGCTACTAATTTGCAAAGTTTGACAAATCATTAAACATGACCACATTTCTTCTAATGCTTATTGATTTAGACCTCATATTTTATTTTTACTTTAATTTTTTTTTCAGGTAGTACATAATGTAGGGCTATGTATTGCATTGTGGGATATCACCAAAATAGAAGACAGTTTTATTTTCCCTGGTGATGGAGCCTCACATTCAATAGGTAATATATTAAGTAATAGTTTTATTTTCCCAGGCAAGAAAGCTTCACATTCAATAGGTAGTAATATATTAAGTAATACTATATCTGGTTGTGTATATTACAAATTCTACAAATGGACATTATTCGAAACCTGAATTTTGTCAGGAAAGTTTTAAGATACCAAAGAGGTAATAAGAAGCCGTAAATTGAAGAAGGATAGATAACGTAATGACCAAAAGAAAAAGGTCAAAAGGACAAACATTTGCAAATCTGCAAAACATTCCACAGAAAACTAAAGATCAAGCAACATCAACCTCACTATAAACTGGGGGTGAACTCAGGTGCTATTGTGCATAAAGAAAGACTGATATCAACTGAGGGTGAACTCATGTGCTAGTGTGCATAAAGAAAGACTGATATCAACTGGGGGTGAACTCAGGTGCTATTGTGCATAAAGAAAGACTGATATCAACTGGGGGTGAACTCAGGTGCTATTGTGCATAAAGAAAGACTGATATCAACTGGGGATGAACTCAGGTGCTATTGTGCATAAAGAAAGACTGATATCAACTGGGGGTGAACTCAGGTGCTATTGTGCATAAAGAAAGACTGATATCAACTGGGGGTGAACTCAGGTGCTATTGTGCATAAAGAAAGACTGATATCAACTGGGGGTGAACTCAGGTGCTATTGTGCATAAAGAAAGACTGATATCAACTGGGGATGAACTCAGGTGCTATTGTGCATAAAGAAAGACTGATATCAACTGGGGGTGAACACAGGTGCTATTGTGCATAAAGAAAGACTGATATCAACTGGGGATGAATTCAGGTGCTATTGTGCATAAAGAAAGACTGATATCAACTGGGGGTGAACTCAGGTGCTATTGTGCATAAAGAAAGACTGATATCAACTGGGGGTGAACTCAGGTGCTATTGTGCATAAAGAAAGACTGATATCAACTGAGGGTGAACTCAGGTGCTATTGTGCATAAAGAAAGACTGATATCAACTGGGGATGAACTCAGGTGCTATTGTGCATAAAGAAAGACTGATATCAACTGGGGGTGAACTCAGGTGCTATTGTGCATAAAGAAAGACTGATATCAACTGAGGGTGAACTCAGGTGCTATTGTGCATAAAGAAAGACTGATATCAACTGGGGATGAACTCAGGTGCTATTGTGCATAAAGAAAGACTGATATCAACTGGGGATGAACTCAGGTGCTATTGTGCATAAAGAAAGACTGATATCAACTGAGGGTGAACTCATGTGCTAGTGTGCATAAAGAAAGACTGATATCAACTGGGAGTGAACTCAGGTGCTATTGTGCATAAAGAAAGACTGATATCAACTGGGGGTGAACTCAGGTGCTATTGTGCATAAAGAAAGACTGATATCAACTGGGGGTGAACTCAGGTGCTATTGTGCATAAAGAAAGACTGATATCAACTGGGGGTGAACTCAGGTGCTATTGTGCATAAAGAAAGACTGATATCAACTGGGGATGAACTCAGGTGCTATTGTGCATAAAGAAAGACTGATATCAACTGGGGGTGAACTCAGGTGCTATTGTGCATAAAGAAAGACTGATATCAACTGGGGGTGAACTCAGGTGCTATTGTGCATAAAGAAAGACTGATATCAACTGGGGGTGAACTCAGGTGCTATTGTGCATAAAGAAAGACTGATATCAACTGAGGGTGAACTCAGGTGCTAGTGTGCATAAAGAAAGACTGATATCAACTGGGGATGAACTCAGGTGCTATTGTGCATAAAGAAAGACTGATATCAACTGGGGGTGAACTCAGGTGCTATTGTGCATAAAGAAAGACTGATATCAACTGGGGGTGAATTCAGGTGCTATTGTGCATAAAGAAAGACTGATATCAACTGGGGATGAACTCGGGTGCTATTGTGCATAAAGAAAGACTGATATCAACTGGGGGTGAACTCAGGTGCTATTGTGCATAAAGAAAGACTGATATCAACTGGGGATGAACTCTGGTGCTATTGTGCATAAAGAAAGACTGATATCAACTGGGGGTGAATTCAGGTGCTATTGTGCATAAAGAAAGACTGATATCAACTGGGGGTGAACTCAGGTGCTATTGTGCATAAAGAAAGACTGATATCAACTGAGGGTGAACTCAGGTGCTATTGTGCATAAAGAAAGACTGATATCAACTGGGGATGAACTCAGGTGCTATTGTGCATAAAGAAAGACTGATATCAACTGGGGGTGAACTCAGGTGCTATTGTGCATAAAGAAAGACTGATATCAACTGAGGGTGAACTCAGGTGCTATTGTGCATAAAGAAAGACTGATATCAACTGGGGATGCACTCAGGTGCTATTGTGCATAAAGAAAGACTGATATCAACTGGGGGTGAACTCAGGTGCTATTGTGCATAAAGAAAGACTGATATCAACTGGGGGTGAACTCAGGTGCTATTGTGCATAAAGAAAGACTGATATCAACTGGGGATGAACTCAGGTGCTAGTGTGCATAAAGAAAGACTGATATCAACTGGGGGTGAACTCAGGTGCTATTGTGCATAAAGAAAGACTGATATCAACTGGGGGTGAACTCAGGTGCTATTGTGCATAAAGAAAGACTGATATCAACTGAGGGTGAACTCAGGTGCTATTGTGCATAAAGAAAGACTGATATCAACTGGGGATGAACTCAGGTGCTATTGTGCATAAAGAAAGACTGATATCAACTGGGGGTGAACTCAGGTGCTATTGTGCATAAAGAAAGACTGATATCAACTGGGGGTGAACTCAGGTGCTATTGTGCATAAAGAAAGACTGATATCAACTGGGGATGAACTCAGGTGCTAGTGTGCATAAAGAAAGACTGATATCAACTGGGGGTGAACTCAGGTGCTATTGTGCATAAAGAAAGACTGATATCAACTGGAGGTGAACTCAGGTGCTATTGTGCATAAAGAAAGACTGATAACAGGTTTCCAATTCAAAAGAGAAATATTTTCCTCAGTGTATACCAGCAGCTAGCACAGCTCTAATAACCGTTTTCTCCAACTGTCCATAGGTCAGAAACACAGCGAGTATACCTAGTTTATATAATCTGTAACCACAACAGTTTCATACAACATTATTCAAATTTTGCTCAATAATTGCACACTGAATGAAGATGTGCATCTCCTCTTTTGGACTAAATCAAGCATTTTTTTTTTTTAATTTCAATGTGTGGAACTTAGTCATTTTTTAATCGCATGCCACATGCAAAATATCTAGTTACTGTTTGTGTAACTGCAATAGTTTTCTCTATTAAATTCTGCACAGTGATTGAAAACAAATTGAAGATGTGCACCTCTTATTTTGGACTGATTTTAGCAATTAAAAAAAAAGCTTAGTCATTTATGTCATGGCATGCTGTAGAGGGTACAGTACCTAGTTTATGTAATCTATAACTGCAATTGTTTTCGCTATTAACTTGGGATTGTGATTACTCTCAAATTGTTGAAAAAATTATTCTGTGCAAATTAAAGATTTTATAAGGGACATAATTACATACATTAAGACATGGAATATTGTCCTGGTAGATAACAAATTAGATTTATCTCCCTTTCATGAAGTCAATTTTTCATGAAATATTGTCCATAAAATATTTTTACATGGGCAGTTTTTCAAAGACGTGGACATTATTCATTGTAAAGTTCTATGAAATTATGTCATGCCGGACAATATCTCACAGAACATTATTTTGCTCTCAAGATTTTAGTCATGACCAACATTTTTGTTCACTTTGTGGTTCTATAAGAAAAAATCTGAAAGAATAAACGTGTTTCTTAATTTGTTTACTCATGTCAAGCATTTTAATTTCATGACAGATGGTATTAAATGTATGTGTTTCATTTGTAAATTTTAGACTCTTGAATATTAAATTTTTTTAAATCTTACAGAGCTATAGGCATAAAAGTTTGTTGATTTTAAAGTAACGGTAGGAACAAATTAATTCAAGTTGATGGTATTTAGAGAAGCACTGATTATTTTTTAAAGATTTCATAACACATTGTACTGATAATGTTCTTGTTTTTTAAGTTCATTTTAGATATGTTGTATATAGACCTTTTGTTGATGAGATTTTGGTTGGGAAGACTAAAAGTTGTAGTAAAGAGGGAGTTCATGGTAAGTCTTTTACAAGATCATACCCAATCTTATAGTCATTAAACTTTTGAGTATGATTTTTAGCTTTCATGACCCTAATATATTAAGGACGTGAGTTTTTGCCATCACTTGGCATCTGTTATTGTAAAAAATTTTAAAAGATCTTCTCCTCTGAATCAATGTTTACTGGAATCATCCTTGGTGTCAATGTCTACCATTCACATTTTATATAATGATTCCTGCCAATCATCCAACATGGCTGCTGTTACTATAAATAGATCATAGGGGGTAAGCACATCTACAGAGCCAATAAAACCACATTTTTTTCCACCAACAGAACTGAAATTTGAACATTTGTTCCATTTTAATGAAAGGTATGACATATGTTACGAAATTTGCTTAAGCATAATGTGTTTTGCCGAAAATATTGAAGATGGGCTGACATTGACAAAATTTCCTCTTCTCCTCTGAAAGCCCAGAGCCAATTTAATCCAGACTAGGCTGATATTGTCATTGGATGGTCTCCTTTCAAATTGTATCCGGATAATATGAAGCAGCCGGCTGCGATACTGGTATTACCAGTATTGTAATATTTACAATACTGGTATTACCAGTATTATAATATTCACAATACTGGAAATACCAGTATTGTAAATATTACAATACTGGTAATACCAGTATTGTAACACTGTACAATACTAGAAATACCAGTATTGTAATGTCACAATACTGGTAATACCAGTACCGTACATATACAATACTGGATGTACCAGTATCGTGCATTTACAATACTGGAATACCAGAATCGTTGATCTATGCACAATACCGGAAGCTCCAGTATTCTTCATCCAACAATACTGGTAATACTAGTATTGTAAAACACACGATACTGGAAGCTCCAGTGTTCTTCATCCAACAATACTGGTAATACTAATATTGTAAAGCACACAATACTGGAAACTCTAGTATTCTTCATCCAGCAATACTGGTAATACTAGTATTGTAAAACACACAATACTGGAAGCTCCAGTATTCTTCATCCAGCAATACTGGTAATACTAGTATTGTAAAACACACAATACTGGAAACTCTAGTATCTGGCAATTTGACACGAGTGGGCAGAGCCTAATTCTAACTGTAAATCACAGCTCAATGTATTTACCGTTAGTATTAGGCTCCGTCCAGTCATGTCAAATTACCTTACCAATATATATCAAACTCTAAGGGACCATACAAAATATTTTGACATTACAGGGCTTTTGCCTCTTATGTTATGTACAGCAGAAATGACGTATGAGTATGAATTATATTCTATTCTTTTAGTATTATGTAGACATAAAAACTCGGGTTATCCGGAATTCTACCTAATCTTCCAATATCTGCAATACTGTTATAACCAGTATTTTCCAGAATCTTCCAGTATCTGCAATACTGGTATTACCAGTATTTTCCAGTATCTGCAATACTGGTATTACCAGTATTTTCCAGAATCTTCCAGTATCTGCAATACTGGTATTACCAGTATTTCCCAGAATCTTCCGGTATCTACAATACTCATATTTTGGCAATGACCAGTATCTTCTAGTATTGCAGATACTGGAAAATTCTGGAAGATACTGGGATACTAGTATTTACCAATATCTGTACCAGTATTGCAGATACTGGAAGATACTGGTATTACCAGTATTGTGTACCAGTATTGTAGTACCAGTATCGCGGCCGGCTGCTTCATATTATCCTTGTATCCTACAGCCCAAACATCCATCCAAAATGGGCACTTTTACTACTCAGAATAGAAATTTCTTTGAAATAACAAAACTGCTGTATTTTAAACTAAAATAAACTTAAATTTAATTTTTTTCCCTCAAAATCTGGATTTTATTGAACAAAGCAAACTGTGAATGACCAGTAAGTCATCTAGTTTTTGACATTTAGCTCTTTTAAACTGATTAGATTGAAATGTCATGAAATTTGACACTCATCACATGACTAAATTAAATCAGGAAAATTTAAATTGGTTTGTTTACATAATGATGTCATATTAAAATGTGAAGGAGAAAACATGAATGTGTAAATTATGTGGTAATGAATATTTGAAAGGGTAAAAAAACAATTCTGGAATATTTATAAACTTATTACCGTATCAGGGCTCTCACTATTTTCTGAAATTAGAGGGAGAAGTGACTTCTCTTTCAGAGAGCTCATAGGGAGAAGTGACATACAACATAGAGAAGTGGAGAGACTTCTGGGAGAAGTTAACAGCGTTTAATCAAAACATTGTTTTGTGACCTTTCTGAAGTTACACTGTCCAAAGTTAATAGACATGTTTTGACTACAAATCATATAATAAACTAGGATTAATGGTCCTTCGCAGGATGATCCAATTAAGTTTTAGACCTGACTACCCTACCCTCCATCTAATCTATAGCTGTAATATCAATTGTAGAACAACTTTTCTATGTTATTTATAACTCAATATGTAAGGCATTTGAATGGGATGGTCCCATTTCTAATTAACTGGGGACTGTTGTGATCATGATCGTATGGTAGTTGGATTTATAACTACCCATGCAATCAGTGCCTATTGCCACTAATGTTGTAAGTTTGAATCCCACTCAGGCTAGATATACTTGATACAACATACAACAATAAAGTTTGTCAGTGACTTGTGGCAGGTCGGTGGTTTTCTTCAGGTACTCCGGTTTCCTGCAATAAAACTGACCACCACGATATAACTGAAATATTGTTGAAATTGGCATTAAAACACCATAATCCTAACCCCTAACCCTCTAATTAACTGACCGCATCTGTGGCATAATGGTAAGCATGCTCGCCTTGAGTGCGGTAGATTGTGTGTTCGAGCCCTGGTCGGGTCAAACCAAAGACTATAAAATTGGTGTTTGTTGCTTCTTCGCTAAGTACGCAGCATTAAGGAGTAAGAGCAAAGACTGGTTGGCTCGGAATCAGGATCATGTGTCTTGAGTGGAACGACATGTCTACCCGCGGACTGTTGTTTCAGTGAGCTAGCACTATAAAAAGCCAACTCAGCGTGTTGGTCTAGTACAAAGCGGACCTCATCGTCATCTCATTGAAAATTAACTTGTTCTCGCCATGATATAGCTGAAAAAATTGCTGAATTGGCATTAAAAACAACAATTCCTCATCCCTCTAATTAACTCTATCTGAAAGCCATGAACTTATTCAAGATGGTTCCCACTATTAAAATGGAGATAATTTCATTTTAACAATTGTAGCTCTATTTGATCATGAATTTTGAACTTTAGGCCAGGTGAGCTATTGTCATCACTTTTCGTCTGTCGTCCGTCCGTCAACATTTCACATTTTAATCTTCTCCTCAGAAATCACTGGACCAATTGCAACCAAACTTTGGTGGAATGGTCCTTGGATGGCCCCCTTTCAAAATTGTGTCCGGTGATCCCGACTTCCAACCAAGATGGCCGCCAAGCTAAAAATAGAAAAAAGGGGGGAGGAAATTTTAAAAAATAGAAATTTCTTCAAATGGGATATATACCGATTATGCAAATTAGGCATATTTTGATAAAAGATCATATTTAAATCTTCTCCTCTGAAAACGCTGAACCAAATTAAACCAAACCTGGCAGGGATGGTCCCTGGGTGGGTCCCTTTCAAAATTGTGTCCGACAGCCCCGCCCTCCATTCAAGATGGCCACAGTTACTAAAAATAGAAATTTCTTCAAATGGCCAAAACTGCTCTATTTTAAGCCAGAATGTGCCCAAATTTGAACTGTGTAAGCATAATGATGAGCTTTTTAGCGTATATTACAGGATTTTTTATGAACTTTGAACTTTTGCCGATTTTGACCGATTATGCAAATTAGAAAAAAGGGGGGATGAAATTTTTAAAAATTCTTCTCCTCGGAAACTACTGAGCCAATATCAACCAAACTTTGCTGAAATGATTCTTGGATGGCCCCCTTCCAAAATTGTGTCCGCTGATCCTGACTTCCAACCAAGATGGCCGCCAAGCCAAAAATAGAAAAAAGGGGGGATGAAATTTTAATTGTCCATTGCTGCTTTAGTGTAAGTCAAAATGAGCTGAAATTTTAACTGCAGCTACATGGCAAGGAGTAGTTTAACATATATTTCGTGTTTTTCTGTGAAATTTTTCTTTCAGCCGATATATACCGATTATGCAAATTAGGCATATTTTGATAAAAGATCACATTTAAATCTTCTCCTCTGAAACCGCTGAACCAAATTAAACCAAACCTGGCAGGGATGGTCCCTGGGTGGGTCCCTTTCAAAATTGTGTCCGACAGCCCCGCCCTCCATTCAAGATGGCCACTGTTACTAAAAATAGAAATTTCTTCAAATGGCCAAAACTGCTCTATTTTAAGCCAGAATGTGCCCAAATTTGAACTGTGTAAGCATAATGATGAGCTTTTTAGCATATATTACAGGATTTTTTATGAACTTTGAACTTGTGTCGATTTTGACCGATTATGCAAATTAGAAAAAAGGGGGGATGAAATTTAAAAAAATCATCTCCTCGGAAACTACTGAGCCAATATCAACCAAATTTTGCTGAAATGATTCTTGGATGGCCCCCTTCCAAAATTGTGTCCGTTGATCCCGACTTCCAACCAAGATGGCCGCCAAGCTAAAAATAGAAAAAAGGGGGGATGAAATTTTAATTGTCCATTGCTGCTTTAGTGTAAGTCAAAATGAGCTGAAATTTTAACTGCAGCTACATGGCAAGAAGTAGTTTAGCATATATTCCGGGTTTCTTTCAGCCGATATATACCGATTATGCAAATTAGGCATATTTTGATAAAAGATCGCATTTAAATCTTCTCCTCTGAAACCGCTGAACCAAATTAAACCAAACCTGGCAGGGATGGTCCCTGGGTGGTTCCCTTTCAAAATTTTGTCCAACAGCCCCGCCCTCCATTCAAGATGGCTGCTGTTACTAAAAATAGAAATTTCTTCAATTGTCCATTGCTGCTTTAGTATAAGTCAAAATGAGCTCAAATTTGAACTGCAGCTACATGGCAAGGAGTAGTTTAGCATATTATGTTCGGGGTTTTTTTTTGAAATTTTTCTTTCAGCCGATTTATACCGATTATGCAAATTAGGCATATTTTGATAAAAGATCACATTTAAATCTTCTCCTCTGAAACCGCTGAACCAAATTTGTGTCTGGTGGTCCCGCCCTCTGACCAAGATGGCTGCACAGCTGTACTTAGTTTAACATAGGACCCTATGAGAAATTCACATAAAAACCATCTTGTCTGGAACCAGTAGCTCAATTAAAACCAAACTTTGATGGAATAGTCATTGGATGGTCCTCTTCCAAAATGGTGTCCGGCAGTTGCGCTCTCCCGTCAAGATGGCCGCCACAGTGCAGTTGCGTTGTTATTGAAAGCAGCTTTGATCCAGGTGAGCGATTACAGGCTCCTGGGAGCCTCTGGTTTAGGCAAATTTTAACTGAATTCAAATGAAATTTGTTCAAATTGTTTATAGAAATATAATCCATCGACCAGTCTTTTTTTTTCCTTGTCGTAAACAAAGTGAGCAATTACTTGTTCATGGGAGCATTTGTTTATAAATATTATTGTTTTCTATGATTTTCTCTTTACCTGTATTTTTCAGTTTCAATGGGTTTCTTTGATGATATTTTAATACCAGCTGATGCCATGCAACATCCATCCAGATTGTATCCTAGAGCTTATTGTATTATTGATTTTTTTTTAAAATAAATAAGAAAAGTTCAATGCTGATGGTCAAGAATACAACAATCCACAACATACATACAATGTAATTGTCTGCACTGATTAACCGTAAACACTTTAAACACAGAATACAAGACAAATAGTGGCAGAGTTAAACTTAACAACCCATGCACTTTCATTTAAAATCTACAAAGATTTGCTTAACCCTATTTTAGTGTGCGTAAATCATGTTTGGTAAAATATGCACTCCCCTTACCGATATATCCCCAATAATAATGTGGGAAAACTAGTTTATTAGCATAGCAGAACACGTTGTCGGTAAAATTTATTTGAACTCCCTGCAAAACATTCCAGAAAAGATCGCCAAATATTGACTCTTTTACGTATCTGTTAAAGCTCGTACAAATAAATTTTATGTTACTCAACAGAGTACATATATTGTATATTTACTGAGAAGACATTTCTAGCTACAAGTAAAATGTGTATTTTACCCACTTAAATTTGTTTTTTCATCCAGTCAAAATGTGTTTTATCTAGTGTGGTATTTTAAATTAATTTAAAAACCTTAACAAAATCTCAGTGATGATAAAGAACAGCTGTGGGCGTGGGAATATGAAATAGACGGAGGAAAACATGATCTCTTCATGGATATTGGAGAAGAAATAAGGTCAGTTTTTTTTAATGTAATTTTACATATGTTAGCTTGTACATGTACCCTTAAAAAAGGGAGATTGAACACAATTGCTGTGAAAGATAATAAGTTTAAAGTATAGTAAAAAAAAAACAACTCTTGTTTGAACACATGTGTGATGAATTGTTTTGTTGGACAAACCAGCTGTTTAAACACATTTGTGACCAATTGACATGATCTCTTCATGGATATTGGAGAAGAAATAAGGTCAGTTTTTTTTTAATGTAGTTTTACATATGTTAGCTTGTTCATGTACCCTTAAAAAAGGGAGATTGAACACAATTGCTGTGAAAGATAATAAGTTTAAAGTATAGTAAAAAAAAAACAACTCTTGTTTGAACACATGTGTGATGAATTGTTTTGTTGGACAAACCAGCTGTTTAAACACATTTGTGACCAATTGACATGATCTCTTCATGGATATTGGAGAAGAAATAAGGTCAGTTTTTTTTTAATGTAGTTTTACATATGTTAGCTTGTTCATGTACCCTTAAAAAAGGGAGATTGAACACAATTGCTGTGAAAGATAATAAGTTTAAAGTATAGTAAAAAAAAAACAACTCTTGTTTGAACACATGTGTGATGAATTGTTTTGTTGGACAAACCAGCTGTTTAAACACATTTGTGACCAATTGACATGATCTCTTCATGGATATTGGAGAAGAAATAAGGTCAGTTTTTTTTTAATGTAGTTTTACATATGTTAGCTTGTTCATGTACCCTTAAAAAAGGGAGATTGAACACAATTGCTGTGAAAGATAATAAGTTTAAAGTATAGTAAAAAAAAAAAAACTCTTGTTTGAACACGTGTGATGAATTGTTTTGTTGGACAAAACCAGGTATTTGAACACATATGTGACCAATTAACATGATCTCTTCATGGATATTGGAGAAGAAATAAGGTCATTTTTTTTTAATGTAGTTTTACACAATTGCTGTGAAAGATAATAAGTTAAAGGGGCATTATCTGCCAAAATTGTAAATTTTTGTTACCCATAAAAACTATCAGATATTATTGATGCCTTAATAAAACGTGTTTCTGTAACTTATAAATGTTATGAAATGTACGCGCATCGGGGGAAAAAGGTGCAACTGCTCGTGTTTTTAGATCGATCAAGAAATGGACGCCATATTATTAATTATCGGCATTGTTTACGGGGTTTGCCGAATCGTCATTAAATCAGTACAACAATGCACTTATTTCTTATTTTCTGTGAATCTGCTTTTAGTCTGCGTTAATTACGGACAAGGAACCATGCAAGTTTGCAGTTAATAAGCGACAAAATACAAATTATTCGTTTTTACCTGTCACTAGTAAGGTCAGCTGCATACGGAGAAAGCAAGGTCAAATTATTTGCTTGCAAGGAAATAATAAATCGATGGTAATTTTCGTTCTCAAAAGGCGAAAAGTGGTACGATAAGCTGTTTTAATGTGTAATATTTACCTTTATTTCATCATTTTAAAGCTATTTACCAATTTCCAAAACATATAATTTTTTGGTCAAAATCGTAGCTAATGCCTCTTTAAAGTATAGTCAAAAAAAAAAAAAAACTCTCTTGTTTGAACACATGTGTGATGATTTGTTTTGTTGGACAAAACCAGGTGTTTGAACAATGTGTGACCAATTGTTTTGTTGGACAAACCCAGGTGTTTGAACACATGTGTGACCAATTGTTTTGTTGGACAAAACCAGGTGTTTGAACACATGTGTGACCAATTGTTTTGTTGGACAAAACCAGGTGTTTGAACACATGTGTGATGAATTGTTTTGTTGGACAAAACCAGGTGTTTGAACACATATGTGACCAATTGTTTTGTTGGACAAAACCAGGTGTTTGAACACATGTGTGACCAATTGTTTTGTTGGACAAAACCAGGTGTTGAAACACATGTGTGACCAATTGTTTTGTTGGACAAAACCAGGTGTTTGAGCACATGTGTGACCAATTCATCTAAGTTAAAAGAGGAAAATTTAATTTAACAGATGTTTTCCTTTAAAATTTAGTTTCCCTATTAACCCTGAATTTTATTGTCTAGATACAAATATGGATTTTATTTATTCTTCCACTTTCAAAGAGTAATTGATGTTCAAAAATGATTTAGCAATGACATTTCTTGACATTATATAAAGTTCAAGATTATTACTGAGTGAAATTTGATTAATATTATTTGACTTTAAATTTTATTAGGGTAAAGGCCTGATAGATTACATATGTATATTAGGATAAAGACCTGTAAATGGGTTATCTTTTTACCAATGTGAAGTTATGTTTATTGAGATTTAATCGGACATTGTTGTTTAACAATATTATTTTACCTGGCATTGTATTCTGGAAATCAAATGGAATATGCCAAAGTTGATTTCATTGAAGGGTTCTATCACTTTGACAGGAATAAAATGTTCAGTTTCACTATGGATATTTGCATTGTGCTTCTATGTTGTCAATGTTCCCAGAATCTACAGAGTAAAATATCTGTTAAATTACTTGTATTCTGTTATCATAATGCTACATCTCAGATTTAATAGAATGGGTTTTTTTTGTTATGCAACAACACAGCATGGAGTGTGTATGACAATATTTCATCAAATTAATTTGTGTCTGTCAATATTTGTTGTCTCCTTAAGCTTGTAATATATCATTGATATGTTTGTTATATTAGCATTTCTTTGCATTATTCAAGAGTTATTTGAACCATGAATCCTAAAAAGAAATGGGGGAAAAAATGTCAGTTTACTCGAGTTTATTGGTAAAATTATACTAGTAGCCATACAAGATTTTGTCTGTATTTCTAACTGAATTCATTATAAACCTTATTTTCTTGTTAAAGATATGCCATTATAGGATCTCCTTTACTATAGTCACGAATTTCCATTTCTGAAATTTATGGCTCAATTTTTGATATCTTCATGAATTTTAATATATTTATTGTTCCTTTACATCCAATATGTTTTACATTTGTCAATGACTTGTGACAGATCAGTGGTTTTTTAGCTCACCTGGCCTTTAGGCCATGTGAGCTATTGTCATCACTTTTCGTCCGTCGTCTGTCATCCGTCGTCCGTCCGTCAACATTTCACATTTTAATCTTCTCCTCAGAAACCACTGGACCAATTGCAACCAAACTTTGGTGGAATGGTCCTTGGATGGCCCCCTTTCAAAATTGTGTCCGGTGATCCCGACTGCCAACCAAGATGGCCGCCAAGCTAAAAATAGAAAAAAGGGGGGATGAAATTTTAATTGTCCATTGCTGCTTTAGTGTAAGTCAAAATGAGCTGAAATTTTAACTGCAGCTACATGGCAAGGAGTAGTTTAACATATATTCCTGGTTTTTCTGTGAAATTTTTCTTTCAGCCGATATATACCGATTATGCAAATTAGGCATATTTTGATAAAAGATCACATTTAAATCTTCTCCTCTGAACCAAATTAAACCAAACCTGGCAGGGTGGGTCCCTTTCAAAATTGTGTCCGACAGCCCCGCCCTCCATTCAAGATGGCCACTGTTACTAAAAATAGAAATTTCTTCAAATGGCCAAAACTGCTCTATTTTAAGCCAGAATGTGCCCAAATTTGAACTGTGTAAGCATAATGATGAGCTTTTTAGCATATATTACAGGATTTTTTATGAACTTTGAACTTTTGCCAATTTTGACCGATTATGCAAATTAGAAAAAAGGGGGGATGAAATTTTAAAAAATTCTTCTCCTCGGAAACTACTGAGCCAATATCAACCAAACTATGCTGAAATGATTCTTGGATGGCCCCCTTCCAAAATTGTGTCCGTTGATCCTGACTTCCAACCAAGATGGCCGCCAAGCCAAAAATAGAAAAAAGGGGGGATGAAATTTTAATTGTCCATTGCTGCTTTAGTGTAAGTCAAAATGAGCTGAAATTTTAACTGCAGCTACATGGCAAGGAGTAGTTTAACATATATTCCTGGTTTTTCTGTGAAATTTTTCTTTCAGCCGATTTATACCGATTATGCAAATTAGGCATATTTTGATAAAAGATCACATTTAAATCTTTTCCTCTGAAACCGCTGAACCAAATTAAACCAAACCTGGCAGGGATGGTCCCTTTCAAAATTGTGTCCGACAGCCCCGCCCTCCATTCAAGATGGCTGCTATTGCTAAAAATAGAAATTTCTTCAATGGTCCATTGCTGCTTTATTATAAACCAAACTGAGCTCAAATTTTAACTGCAGCTACATGGCAATGAGTAGTTTAAGATATATTCCAGGTTTTTCTGTGAAATTTTTCTTTCAGCTGATTTATACCGATTATGCAAATTAGGCATATTTTGATAAAAGATCACATTTAAATCTTCTCCTCTGAAACCGCTGAACCAAATTAAACCAAACCTGGCAGGGATGGTCCCTGGGTGGGTCCCTTTCAAAATTGTGTCCGACAGCCCCGCCCTCCATTCAAGCTGGCCGCTGTTACTAAAAATAGAAATTTCCTCAAATGGCCAAAACTTCTCTATTTTAAGCCAGAATGTGCCCAAATTTGAACTGTATAAGCATAATGATGAGCTTTTCAGCATGTGTGACAGGATTTTTTATGAACTTTGAACTTTTGCCAATTTTGACCGATTATGCAAATTAGAAAAAAGGGGGTATGAAATTAAAAAAAAATCTTCTCCTCTGAAACTACTGAGCCAATCTCAACCAAACTTCGCTGAAATGATTCTTGGATGGCCCCCTTCCAAAATTGTGTCCGGTGATCCCGACTTCCAACCAAGATGGCCGCCAAGCTCAAAATAGAAAAAGGGGGGATGAAATTTTAATTGTCCATTGCTGCTTTAGTGTAAGTCAAAATGAGCTGAAATTTTAACTGCAGCTACATGGCAAGAAGTAGTTTAGCATATATTCCAGATTTTTCTGTGAAATTTTTCTTTCAGCCGAGATATACCGATTATGCAAATTAGGCATATTTTTATAAAAGATCACATTTAAATCTTCTCCTCTGAAACCGCTGAACCAAATTAAACCAAACCTGGCAGGGATGGTCCCTGGGTGGGTCCCTTTCAAAATTTTGTCCGACAGCCCCGCCCTCCATTCAAGATGGCCGCTGTTACTAAAAATAGAAATTTCTTCAAATGGCCAAAACTGCTCTATTTTATGACAGAATGTGCCCAAATTTGAACTGTATAAGCATAATGATGAGCTTTTTAACATGTATTACAGGATTTTTTATGAACTTTTGCCGATTTTGACCGATTATGCAAATTAGAAAAAAGGGGGGATGAAATTTTAAAAAAATCTTCTCCTCTGAAACTACTGAGCCAATCTCAACCAAACTTTGCTGAAATGATTCTTGGATGGCCCCCTTCCAAAATGTTGTCCGGTGATCCCGACTTCCAACCAAGATGGCCACCAAGCTCAAAATAGAAAAAGGGGGGGATGAAATTTTAATTGTCCATTGCTGCTTTAGTGCAGCTACATGGAAAGAAGTAGTTTAGCATATATTCCGGGTTTTTCTGTGAAATTCTTCTTTCAGCCGATATATACCGATTATGCAAATAAAAAAGGGAGATAACTCCAATATAAAAAAGGGAGATAACTCCAATCTAAAAAAGGGAGATAACTCCAATATAAAAAAGGGAGATAACTCCAATATAAAAAAGGGAGATAACTCCAATCTTAAAAAAGGGAGATAACTCCAATCTAAAAAGGGAGATAACTCCATTACAAAAAAGGGAGATAACTCCAATATAAAAAAGGGAGATAACTCCAATATAAAAAAGGGAGGTAACTTCAATATAAAAAGGGAGGTAACTCCAATATAAAAAAGGGAGGTAACTCCAATATAAAAAAGGGAGGTAACTCCAATAGAAAAAAGGGAGGTAACTCCAATAGAAAAAAGGGAAGTAACTCCAATATAAAATAGGGAGGTAACTCCAATATAAAAAAGGGAGGTAACTCCAATATAAAAAAGGGAGGTAACTCCAATATTAAAAATGGAGGTAACTCCAATATAAAAAAGGGAGGTAACTCCAATAGAAAAAAGGGAGGTAACTCCAATAGAAAAAAGGGAGGTAACTCCAATAGAAAAAAGGGAGATAACTCCAATCTAAAAAAAGGGAGAACTCCAATAGAAAAAAGGGAGGTAACTCCAATAGAAAAAAGGGAGGTAACTCCAATAGAAAAAAGGGAGGTAACTCCAATATTAAAAAAGGGAGATAACTC
The DNA here is from genome assembly GCA_963680875.1 of Bathymodiolus brooksi. Lineage (NCBI taxonomy): Eukaryota > Metazoa > Mollusca > Bivalvia > Mytilida > Modiolidae > Bathymodiolus > Bathymodiolus brooksi. The sequence goes on from OY804579.1 coordinate 70,130,562, forward strand.
CAATATAAAAAAGGGAGGTAACTCCAATATAAAAAAGGGAGATAACTCCAATCTAAAAAAGGGAGGTAACTCCAATAGAAAAAAGGGAGGTAACTCCAATATAAAAAAGGGAGGTAACTCCAATATAAAAAAGGGAGATAACTCCAATATAAAAAAGGGAGATAACTCCAATATAAAACAGGGAGATAACTCCAATATAAAAAAGGGAGGTAACTCCAATATAAAAAAGGGAGGTAACTCCAATATAAAAAAGGGAGGTAACTCCAATAGAAAAAAGGGAGGTAACTCCAATATAAAAAAGGGAGGTAACTCCAATATAAAAAAGGGAGGTAACTCCAATAGAAAAAAGGGAGGTAACTCCAATATAAAAAAGGGAGGTAACTCCAATAGAAAAAAGGGAGGTAACTCCAATATAAAAAAGGGAGATAACTCCAATCTAAAAAAAGGGAGATAACTCCAATAGAAAAAAGGGAGGTAACTCCAATAGAAAAAAGGGAGGTAACTCCAATATAAAAAAGGGAGGTAACTCCAATAGAAAAAAAGGGAGGTAACTCCAATATTAAAAAAGGGAGATAACTCCAATATAAAAAAAGGGAGGTAACTCCAATATAAAAAAGGGAGATAACTCCAATCTAAAAAAGGGAGGTAACTCCAATAGAAAAAAGGGAGGTAACTCCAATATAAAAAAGGGAGGTAACTCCAATATAAAAAAGGGAGATAACTCCAATATAAAAAAGGGAGATAACTCCAATATAAAAAAGGGAGATAACTCCAATATAAAAAAGGGAGGTAACTCCAATATAAAAAAGGGAGGTAACTCCAATATAAAAAGGGAGGTAACTCCAATATAAAAAAAAGGGAGATAACTCCAATCTAAAAAAGGGAGATAACTCCAATATAAAAAAGGGAGGTAACTCCAATATAAAAAAGGGAGGTAACTCCAATATAAAAAAGGGAGGTAACTCCAATATAAAAAAGGGAGGTAACTCCAATATAAAAAAGGGAGGTAACTCCAATAGAAAAAAGGGAGATAACTCCAATCTAAAAAAAGGGAGATAACTCCAATAGAAAAAAGGGAGGTAACTCCAATAGAAAAAAGGGAGGTAACTCCAATAGAAAAAAGGGAGGTAACTCCAATAGAAAAAAGGGAGGTAACTCCAATATAAAAAAGGGAGATAACTCCAATATAAAAAAGGGAGATAACTCCAATCTAAAAAAGGGAGATAACTCCATTATAAAAAAGGGAGGTAACTCCAATAGAAAAAACGGAGGTAACTCCAATATAAAAAAGGGAGATAACTCCAATATAAAAAAGGGAGGTAACTCCAATATAAAAAAGGGAGGTAACTCCAATAGAAAAAAGGGAGGTAACTCCAATATAAAAAAGGGAGATAACTCCAATCTAAAAAAAGGGAGGTAACTCCAATAGAAAAAAGGGAGGTAACTCCAATATTAAAAAAGGGAGATAACTCCAATATAAAAAAAGGGAGGTAACTCCAATATAAAAAAGGGAGATAACTCCAATCTAAAAAAGGGAGGTAACTCCAATAGAAAAAAGGGAGGTAACTCCAATATAAAAAAGGGAGGTAACTCCAATATAAAAAAGGGAGATAACTCCAATATAAAAAAGGGAGATAACTCCAATATAAAAAAGGGAGATAACTCCAATATAAAAAAGGGAGGTAACTCCAATATAAAAAAGGGAGGTAACTCCAATATAAAAAGGGAGGTAACTCCAATATAAAAAAAAGGGAGATAACTCCAATCTAAAAAAGGGAGATAACTCCAATATAAAAAAGGGAGGTAACTCCAATAGAAAAAAGGGAGGTAACTCCAATATAAAAAAGGGAGGTAACTCCAATATAAAAAGGGAGGTAACTCCAATATAAAAAAGGGAGGTAACTCCAATAGAAAAAAGGGAGGTAACTCCAATAGAAAAAAGGGAGGTAACTCCAATATAAAAAAGGGAGATAACTCCAATCTAAAAAAAGGGAGATAACTCCAATAGAAAAAAGGGAGGTAACTCCAATAGAAAAAAGGGAGGTAACTCCAATAGAAAAAAGGGAGGTAACTCCAATAGAAAAAAGGGAGGTAACTCCAATATAAAAAAGGGAGATAACTCCAATATAAAAAAGGGAGATAACTCCAATCTAAAAAAGGGAGATAACTCCATTATAAAAAAGGGAGGTAACTCCAATAGAAAAAACGGAGGTAACTCCAATATAAAAAAGGGAGATAACTCCAATATAAAAAAGGGAGGTAACTCCAATATAAAAAAGGGAGGTAACTCCAATAGAAAAAAGGGAGGTAACTCCAATAGAAAAAAGGGAAGTAACTCCAATATAAAAAAGGGAGGTAACTCCAATATAAAAAAGGGAGGTAACGCCAATATAAAAAAGGGAGGTAACTCCAATATAAAAAAGGGAGGTAACTCCAATAGAAAAAAGGGAGGTAACTCCAATAGAAAAAAGGGAGGTAACTCCAATCTAAAAAAAGGGAGATAACTCCAATAGAAAAAAGGGAGGTAACTCCAATAGAAAAAAGGGAGGTAACTCCAATAGAAAAAAGGGAGGTAACTCCAATATAAAAAAGGGAGGTAACTCCAATATTAAAAAAGGGAGATAACTCCAATATAAAAAGGGAGGTAACTCCAATATAAAAAAGGGAGATAACTCCAATCTAAAAAAGGGAGGTAACTCCAATAGAAAAAAGGTAGGTAACTCCAATATAAAAAAGGGAGGTAACTCCAATATAAAAAAGGGAGATAACTCCAATATAAAAAAGGGAGATAACTCCAATATAAAAAAGGGAGGTAACTCCAATATAAAAAAGGGAGGTAACTCCAATATAAAAAGGGAGGTAACTCCAATATAAAAAAAAGGGAGATAACTCCAATCTAAAAAAGGGAGATAACTCCAATATAAAAAAGGGAGGTAACTCCAATAGAAAAAAGGGAGGTAACTCCAATATAAAAAAGGGAGGTAACTCCAATATAAAAAAAGGGAGGTAACTCCAATATAAAAAAGGGAGATAACTCCAATATAAAAAAGGGAGGTAACTCCAATATAAAAAAGGGAGGTAACTCCAATATAAAAAGGGAGGTAACTCCAATATAAAAAAAAGGGAGATAACTCCAATCTAAAAAAGGGAGATAACTCCAATATAAAAAAGGGAGATAACTCCAATATAAAAAAGGGAGGTAACTCCAATATAAAAAAGGGAGGTAACTCCAATATTAAAAAAGGGAGATAACTCCAATATAAAAAAGGGAGGTAACTCTAATATAAAAAAGGGAGATAACTCCAATATAAAAAAGGGAGATAACTCCAATATAAAAAAGGGAGGTAACTCCAATATAAAAAAGGGAGGTAACTCCAATATAAAAAGGGAGGTAACTCCAATATAAAAAAAAGGGAGATAACTCCAATCTAAAAAAGGGAGATAACTCCAATATAAAAAAGGGAGGTAACTCCAATATAAAAAAGGGAGATAACTCCAATATAAAAAAGGGAGGTAACTCCAATATAAAAAGGGAGGTAACTCCAATATAAAAAGGGAGGTAACTCCAATATAAAAAAGGGAGATAACTCCAATCTAAAAAAGGGAGATAACTCCAATATAAAAAAGGGAGGTAACTCCAATATAAAAAAGGGAGATAACTCCAATATAAAAAAGGGAGGTAACTCCAATATAAAAAAGGGAGATAACTCCAATCTAAAAAAGGGAGATAACTCCATTATAAAAAAGGGAGGTAACTCCAATAGAAAAAACGGAGGTAACTCCAATATAAAAAAGGGAGATAACTCCAATATAAAAAAGGGAGGTAACTCCAATATAAAAAAGGGAGGTAACTCCAATAGAAAAAAGGGAGGTAACTCCAATAGAAAAAAGGGAGGTAACTCCAATATAAAAAAGGGAGGTAACTCCAATATAAAAAAGGGAGGTAACTCCAATAGAAAAAAGGGAGGTAACTCCAATATAAAAAAGGGAGGTAACTCCAATAGAAAAAAGGGAGGTAACTCCAATATAAAAAAGGGAGATAACTCCAATCTAAAAAAAGGGATGTAACTCCAATAGAAAAAAGGGAGGTAACTCCAATATAAAAAAGGGAGGTAACTCCAATAGAAAAAAGGGAGGTAACTCCAATATTAAAAAAGGGAGATAACTCCAATATAAAAAAAGGGAGGTAACTCCAATATAAAAAAGGGAGATAACTCCAATCTAAAAAAGGGAGGTAACTCCAATAGAAAAAAGGGAGGTAACTCCAATATAAAAAAGGGAGGTAACTCCAATATAAAAAAGGGAGATAACTCCAATATAAAAAAGGGAGATAACTCCAATATAAAAAAGGGAGATAACTCCAATATAAAAAAGGGAGGTAACTCCAATATAAAAAAGGGAGGTAACTCCAATATAAAAAGGGAGGTAACTCCAATATAAAAAAAAAGGGAGATAACTCCAATCTAAAAAAGGGAGATAACTGCAATATAAAAAAGGGAGGTAACTCCAATAGAAAAAAGGGAGGTAACTCCAATATAAAAAAGGGAGGTAACTCCAATATAAAAAAGGGAGGTAACTCCAATAGAAAAAAGGGAGGTAACTCCAATATAAAAAAGGGAGGTAACTCCAATATAAAAAAGGGAGGTAACTCCAATATAAAAAAGGGAGGTAACTCCAATATAAAAAAAAGGGAGATAACTCCAATCTAAAAAAGGGAGATAACTCCAATATAAAAAAGGGAGGTAACTCCAATAGAAAAAAGGGAGGTAACTCCAATATAAAAAAGGGAGGTAACTCCAATATAAAAAGGGAGGTAACTCCAATATAAAAAAGGGAGGTAACTCCAATAGAAAAAAGGGAGGTAACTCCAATAGAAAAAAGGGAGGTAACTCCAATATAAAAAAGGGAGATAACTCCAATCTAAAAAAAGGGAGATAACTCCAATAGAAAAAAGGGAGGTAACTCCAATAGAAAAAAGGGAGGTAACTCCAATAGAAAAAAGGGAGGTAACTCCAATAGAAAAAAGGGAGGTAACTCCAATATAAAAAAGGGAGATAACTCCAATATAAAAAAGGGAGATAACTCCAATCTAAAAAAGGGAGATAACTCCATTATAAAAAAGGGAGGTAACTCCAATAGAAAAAACGGAGGTAACTCCAATATAAAAAAGGGAGATAACTCCAATATAAAAAAGGGAGGTAACTCCAATATAAAAAAGGGAGGTAACTCCAATAGAAAAAAGGGAGGTAACTCCAATAGAAAAAAGGGAAGTAACTCCAATATAAAAAAGGGAGGTAACTCCAATATAAAAAAGGGAGGTAACGCCAATATAAAAAAGGGAGGTAACTCCAATATAAAAAAGGGAGGTAACTCCAATAGAAAAAAGGGAGGTAACTCCAATAGAAAAAAGGGAGGTAACTCCAATCTAAAAAAAGGGAGATAACTCCAATAGAAAAAAGGGAGGTAACTCCAATAGAAAAAAGGGAGGTAACTCCAATAGAAAAAAGGGAGGTAACTCCAATATAAAAAAGGGAGGTAACTCCAATATTAAAAAAGGGAGATAACTCCAATATAAAAAGGGAGGTAACTCCAATATAAAAAAGGGAGATAACTCCAATCTAAAAAAGGGAGGTAACTCCAATAGAAAAAAGGTAGGTAACTCCAATATAAAAAAGGGAGGTAACTCCAATATAAAAAAGGGAGATAACTCCAATATAAAAAAGGGAGATAACTCCAATATAAAAAAGGGAGGTAACTCCAATATAAAAAAGGGAGGTAACTCCAATATAAAAAGGGAGGTAACTCCAATATAAAAAAAAGGGAGATAACTCCAATCTAAAAAAGGGAGATAACTCCAATATAAAAAAGGGAGGTAACTCCAATAGAAAAAAGGGAGGTAACTCCAATATAAAAAAGGGAGGTAACTCCAATATAAAAAAGGGAGGTAACTCCAATATAAAAAAGGGAGATAACTCCAATATAAAAAAGGGAGGTAACTCCAATATAAAAAAGGGAGGTAACTCCAATATAAAAAGGGAGGTAACTCCAATATAAAAAAAAGGGAGATAACTCCAATCTAAAAAAGGGAGATAACTCCAATATAAAAAAGGGAGATAACTCCAATATAAAAAAGGGAGGTAACTCCAATATAAAAAAGGGAGATAACTCCAATATAAAAAAGGGAGGTAACTCTAATATAAAAAAGGGAGATAACTCCAATATAAAAAAGGGAGATAACTCCAATATAAAAAAGGGAGGTAACTCCAATATAAAAAAGGGAGGTAACTCCAATATAAAAAGGGAGGTAACTCCAATATAAAAAAAAGGGAGATAACTCCAATCTAAAAAAGGGAGATAACTCCAATATAAAAAAGGGAGGTAACTCCAATATAAAAAAGGGAGATAACTCCAATATAAAAAAGGGAGGTAACTCCAATATAAAAAGGGAGGTAACTCCAATATAAAAAGGGAGGTAACTCCAATATAAAAAAGGGAGATAACTCCAATCTAAAAAAGGGAGATAACTCCAATATAAAAAAGGGAGGTAACTCCAATATAAAAAAGGGAGATAACTCCAATATAAAAAAGGGAGGTAACTCCAATATAAAAAAGGGAGATAACTCCAATCTAAAAAAGGGAGATAACTCCATTATAAAAAAGGGAGGTAACTCCAATAGAAAAAACGGAGGTAACTCCAATATAAAAAAGGGAGATAACTCCAATATAAAAAAGGGAGGTAACTCCAATATAAAAAAGGGAGGTAACTCCAATAGAAAAAAGGGAGGTAACTCCAATAGAAAAAAGGGAGGTAACTCCAATATAAAAAAGGGAGGTAACTCCAATATAAAAAAGGGAGGTAACTCCAATAGAAAAAAGGGAGGTAACTCCAATATAAAAAAGGGAGGTAACTCCAATAGAAAAAAGGGAGGTAACTCCAATATAAAAAAGGGAGATAACTCCAATCTAAAAAAAGGGAGATAACTCCAATAGAAAAAAGGGAGGTAACTCCAATAGAAAAAAGGGAGGTAACTCCAATATAAAAAAGGGAGGTAACTCCAATAGAAAAAAGGGAGGTAACTCCAATATTAAAAAAGGGAGATAACTCCAATATAAAAAAAGGGAGGTAACTCCAATATAAAAAAGGGAGATAACTCCAATCTAAAAAAGGGAGGTAACTCCAATAGAAAAAAGGGAGGTAACTCCAATATAAAAAAGGGAGGTAACTCCAATATAAAAAAGGGAGATAACTCCAATATAAAAAAGGGAGATAACTCCAATATAAAAAAGGGAGATAACTCCAATATAAAAAAGGGAGGTAACTCCAATATAAAAAAGGGAGGTAACTCCAATATAAAAAGGGAGGTAACTCCAATATAAAAAAAAAGGGAGATAACTCCAATCTAAAAAAGGGAGATAACTGCAATATAAAAAAGGGAGGTAACTCCAATAGAAAAAAGGGAGGTAACTCCAATATAAAAAAGGGAGGTAACTCCAATATAAAAAAGGGAGGTAACTCCAATAGAAAAAAGGGAGGTAACTCCAATATAAAAAAGGGAGGTAACTCCAATATAAAAAAGGGAGGTAACTCCAATATAAAAAAGGGAGGTAACTCCAATATAAAAAAAAGGGAGATAACTCCAATCTAAAAAAGGGAGATAACTCCAATATAAAAAAGGGAGGTAACTCCAATAGAAAAAAGGGAGGTAACTCCAATATAAAAAAGGGAGGTAACTCCAATATAAAAAGGGAGGTAACTCCAATATAAAAAAGGGAGGTAACTCCAATAGAAAAAAGGGAGGTAACTCCAATAGAAAAAAGGGAGGTAACTCCAATATAAAAAAGGGAGATAACTCCAATCTAAAAAAAGGGAGATAACTCCAATAGAAAAAAGGGAGGTAACTCCAATAGAAAAAAGGGAGGTAACTCCAATAGAAAAAAGGGAGGTAACTCCAATAGAAAAAAGGGAGGTAACTCCAATATAAAAAAGGGAGATAACTCCAATATAAAAAAGGGAGATAACTCCAATCTAAAAAAGGGAGATAACTCCATTATAAAAAAGGGAGGTAACTCCAATAGAAAAAACGGAGGTAACTCCAATATAAAAAAGGGAGATAACTCCAATATAAAAAAGGGAGGTAACTCCAATATAAAAAAGGGAGGTAACTCCAATAGAAAAAAGGGAGGTAACTCCAATAGAAAAAAGGGAAGTAACTCCAATATAAAAAAGGGAGGTAACTCCAATATAAAAAAGGGAGGTAACGCCAATATAAAAAAGGGAGGTAACTCCAATATAAAAAAGGGAGGTAACTCCAATAGAAAAAAGGGAGGTAACTCCAATAGAAAAAAGGGAGGTAACTCCAATCTAAAAAAAGGGAGATAACTCCAATAGAAAAAAGGGAGGTAACTCCAATAGAAAAAAGGGAGGTAACTCCAATAGAAAAAAGGGAGGTAACTCCAATATAAAAAAGGGAGGTAACTCCAATATTAAAAAAGGGAGATAACTCCAATATAAAAAGGGAGGTAACTCCAATATAAAAAAGGGAGATAACTCCAATCTAAAAAAGGGAGGTAACTCCAATAGAAAAAAGGTAGGTAACTCCAATATAAAAAAGGGAGGTAACTCCAATATAAAAAAGGGAGATAACTCCAATATAAAAAAGGGAGATAACTCCAATATAAAAAAGGGAGGTAACTCCAATATAAAAAAGGGAGGTAACTCCAATATAAAAAGGGAGGTAACTCCAATATAAAAAAAAGGGAGATAACTCCAATCTAAAAAAGGGAGATAACTCCAATATAAAAAAGGGAGGTAACTCCAATAGAAAAAAGGGAGGTAACTCCAATATAAAAAAGGGAGGTAACTCCAATATAAAAAAGGGAGGTAACTCCAATATAAAAAAGGGAGATAACTCCAATATAAAAAAGGGAGGTAACTCCAATATAAAAAAGGGAGGTAACTCCAATATAAAAAGGGAGGTAACTCCAATATAAAAAAAAGGGAGATAACTCCAATCTAAAAAAGGGAGATAACTCCAATATAAAAAAGGGAGATAACTCCAATATAAAAAAGGGAGGTAACTCCAATATAAAAAAGGGAGGTAACTCCAATATTAAAAAAGGGAGATAACTCCAATATAAAAAAGGGAGGTAACTCTAATATAAAAAAGGGAGATAACTCCAATATAAAAAAGGGAGATAACTCCAATATAAAAAAGGGAGGTAACTCCAATATAAAAAAGGGAGGTAACTCCAATATAAAAAGGGAGGTAACTCCAATATAAAAAAAAGGGAGATAACTCCAATCTAAAAAAGGGAGATAACTCCAATATAAAAAAGGGAGGTAACTCCAATATAAAAAAGGGAGATAACTCCAATATAAAAAAGGGAGGTAACTCCAATATAAAAAGGGAGGTAACTCCAATATAAAAAGGGAGGTAACTCCAATATAAAAAAGGGAGATAACTCCAATCTAAAAAAGGGAGATAACTCCAATATAAAAAAGGGAGGTAACTCCAATATAAAAAAGGGAGATAACTCCAATATAAAAAAGGGAGGTAACTCCAATATAAAAAAGGGAGATAACTCCAATCTAAAAAAGGGAGATAACTCCATTATAAAAAAGGGAGGTAACTCCAATAGAAAAAACGGAGGTAACTCCAATATAAAAAAGGGAGATAACTCCAATATAAAAAAGGGAGGTAACTCCAATATAAAAAAGGGAGGTAACTCCAATAGAAAAAAGGGAGGTAACTCCAATAGAAAAAAGGGAGGTAACTCCAATATAAAAAAGGGAGGTAACTCCAATATAAAAAAGGGAGGTAACTCCAATAGAAAAAAGGGAGGTAACTCCAATATAAAAAAGGGAGGTAACTCCAATAGAAAAAAGGGAGGTAACTCCAATATAAAAAAGGGAGATAACTCCAATCTAAAAAAAGGGAGATAACTCCAATAGAAAAAAGGGAGGTAACTCCAATAGAAAAAAGGGAGGTAACTCCAATATAAAAAAGGGAGGTAACTCCAATAGAAAAAAGGGAGGTAACTCCAATATTAAAAAAGGGAGATAACTCCAATATAAAAAAAGGGAGGTAACTCCAATATAAAAAAGGGAGATAACTCCAATCTAAAAAAGGGAGGTAACTCCAATAGAAAAAAGGGAGGTAACTCCAATATAAAAAAGGGAGGTAACTCCAATATAAAAAAGGGAGATAACTCCAATATAAAAAAGGGAGATAACTCCAATATAAAAAAGGGAGATAACTCCAATATAAAAAAGGGAGGTAACTCCAATATAAAAAAGGGAGGTAACTCCAATATAAAAAGGGAGGTAACTCCAATATAAAAAAAAGGGAGATAACTCCAATCTAAAAAAGGGAGATAACTGCAATATAAAAAAGGGAGGTAACTCCAATAGAAAAAAGGGAGGTAACTCCAATATAAAAAAGGGAGGTAACTCCAATATAAAAAAGGGAGGTAACTCCAATATAAAAAAGGGAGGTAACTCCAATAGAAAAAAGGGAGGTAACTCCAATAGAAAAAAGGGAGGTAACTCCAATATAAAAAAGGGAGATAACTCCAATCTAAAAAAAGGGAGATAACTCCAATAGAAAAAAGGGAGGTAACTCCAATAGAAAAAAGGGAGGTAACTCCAATAGAAAAAAGGGAGGTAACTCCAATAGAAAAAAGGGAGGTAACTCCAATATAAAAAAGGGAGATAACTCCAATATAAAAAAGGGAGATAACTCCAATCTAAAAAAGGGAGATAACTCCATTATAAAAAAGGGAGGTAACTCCAATAGAAAAAACGGAGGTAACTCCAATATAAAAAAGGGAGATAACTCCAATATAAAAAAGGGAGGTAACTCCAATATAAAAAAGGGAGGTAACTCCAATAGAAAAAAGGGAGGTAACTCCAATAGAAAAAAGGGAAGTAACTCCAATATAAAAAAGGGAGGTAACTCCAATATAAAAAAGGGAGGTAACGCCAATATAAAAAAGGGAGGTAACTCCAATATAAAAAAGGGAGGTAACTCCAATAGAAAAAAGGGAGGTAACTCCAATAGAAAAAAGGGAGGTAACTCCAATAGAAAAAAGGGAGGTAACTCCAATCTAAAAAAAAGGGAGATAACTCCAATAGAAAAAAGGGAGGTAACTCCAATAGAAAAAAGGGAGGTAACTCCAATAGAAAAAAGGGAGGTAACTCCAATATAAAAAAGGGAGGTAACTCCAATATTAAAAAAGGGAGATAACTCCAATATAAAAAGGGAGGTAACTCCAATATAAAAAAGGGAGATAACTCCAATCTAAAAAAGGGAGATAACTCCAATATAAAAAAGGGAGATAACTCCAATATAAAAAAGGGAGGTAACTCCAATATAAAAAAGGGAGGTAACTCCAATATAAAAAGGGAGGTAACTCCAATATAAAAAAAAGGGAGATAACTCCAATCTAAAAAAGGGAGATAACTCCAATATAAAAAAGGGAGGTAACTCCAATATAAAAAAGGGAGGTAACTCCAATATAAAAAAGGGAGGTAACTCCAATATAAAAAAGGGAGGTAACTCCAATATAAAAAAGGGAGGTAACTCCAATAGAAAAAAGGGAGATAACTCCAATCTAAAAAAAGGGAGATAACTCCAATAGAAAAAAGGGAGGTAACTCCAATAGAAAAAAGGGAGGTAACTCCAATAGAAAAAAGGGAGGTAACTCCAATAGAAAAAAGGGAGGTAACTCCAATATAAAAAAGGGAGATAACTCCAATATAAAAAAGGGAGATAACTCCAATCTAAAAAAGGGAGATAACTCCATTATAAAAAAGGGAGGTAACTCCAATAGAAAAAACGGAGGTAACTCCAATATAAAAAAGGGAGATAACTCCAATATAAAAAAGGGAGGTAACTCCAATATAAAAAAGGGAGGTAACTCCAATAGAAAAAAGGGAGGTAACTCCAATATAAAAAAGGGAGATAACTCCAATCTAAAAAAAGGGAGGTAACTCCAATAGAAAAAAGGGAGGTAACTCCAATATTAAAAAAGGGAGATAACTCCAATATAAAAAAAGGGAGGTAACTCCAATATAAAAAAGGGAGATAACTCCAATCTAAAAAAGGGAGGTAACTCCAATAGAAAAAAGGGAGGTAACTCCAATATAAAAAAGGGAGGTAACTCCAATATAAAAAAGGGAGATAACTCCAATATAAAAAAGGGAGATAACTCCAATATAAAAAAGGGAGATAACTCCAATATAAAAAAGGGAGGTAACTCCAATATAAAAAAGGGAGGTAACTCCAATATAAAAAGGGAGGTAACTCCAATATAAAAAAAAGGGAGATAACTCCAATCTAAAAAAGGGAGATAACTCCAATATAAAAAAGGGAGGTAACTCCAATAGAAAAAAGGGAGGTAACTCCAATATAAAAAAGGGAGGTAACTCCAATATAAAAAGGGAGGTAACTCCAATATAAAAAAGGGAGGTAACTCCAATAGAAAAAAGGGAGGTAACTCCAATAGAAAAAAGGGAGGTAACTCCAATATAAAAAAGGGAGATAACTCCAATCTAAAAAAAGGGAGATAACTCCAATAGAAAAAAGGGAGGTAACTCCAATAGAAAAAAGGGAGGTAACTCCAATAGAAAAAAGGGAGGTAACTCCAATAGAAAAAAGGGAGGTAACTCCAATATAAAAAAGGGAGATAACTCCAATATAAAAAAGGGAGATAACTCCAATCTAAAAAAGGGAGATAACTCCATTATAAAAAAGGGAGGTAACTCCAATAGAAAAAACGGAGGTAACTCCAATATAAAAAAGGGAGATAACTCCAATATAAAAAAGGGAGGTAACTCCAATATAAAAAAGGGAGGTAACTCCAATAGAAAAAAGGGAGGTAACTCCAATAGAAAAAAGGGAAGTAACTCCAATATAAAAAAGGGAGGTAACTCCAATATAAAAAAGGGAGGTAACGCCAATATAAAAAAGGGAGGTAACTCCAATATAAAAAAGGGAGGTAACTCCAATAGAAAAAAGGGAGGTAACTCCAATAGAAAAAAGGGAGGTAACTCCAATCTAAAAAAAGGGAGATAACTCCAATAGAAAAAAGGGAGGTAACTCCAATAGAAAAAAGGGAGGTAACTCCAATAGAAAAAAGGGAGGTAACTCCAATATAAAAAAGGGAGGTAACTCCAATATTAAAAAAGGGAGATAACTCCAATATAAAAAGGGAGGTAACTCCAATATAAAAAAGGGAGATAACTCCAATCTAAAAAAGGGAGGTAACTCCAATAGAAAAAAGGTAGGTAACTCCAATATAAAAAAGGGAGGTAACTCCAATATAAAAAAGGGAGATAACTCCAATATAAAAAAGGGAGATAACTCCAATATAAAAAAGGGAGGTAACTCCAATATAAAAAAGGGAGGTAACTCCAATATAAAAAGGGAGGTAACTCCAATATAAAAAAAAGGGAGATAACTCCAATCTAAAAAAGGGAGATAACTCCAATATAAAAAAGGGAGGTAACTCCAATAGAAAAAAGGGAGGTAACTCCAATATAAAAAAGGGAGGTAACTCCAATATAAAAAAAGGGAGGTAACTCCAATATAAAAAAGGGAGATAACTCCAATATAAAAAAGGGAGGTAACTCCAATATAAAAAAGGGAGGTAACTCCAATATAAAAAGGGAGGTAACTCCAATATAAAAAAAAGGGAGATAACTCCAATCTAAAAAAGGGAGATAACTCCAATATAAAAAAGGGAGATAACTCCAATATAAAAAAGGGAGGTAACTCCAATATAAAAAAGGGAGGTAACTCCAATATTAAAAAAGGGAGATAACTCCAATATAAAAAAGGGAGGTAACTCTAATATAAAAAAGGGAGATAACTCCAATATAAAAAAGGGAGATAACTCCAATATAAAAAAGGGAGGTAACTCCAATATAAAAAAGGGAGGTAACTCCAATATAAAAAGGGAGGTAACTCCAATATAAAAAAAAGGGAGATAACTCCAATCTAAAAAAGGGAGATAACTCCAATATAAAAAAGGGAGGTAACTCCAATATAAAAAAGGGAGATAACTCCAATATAAAAAAGGGAGGTAACTCCAATATAAAAAGGGAGGTAACTCCAATATAAAAAGGGAGGTAACTCCAATATAAAAAAGGGAGATAACTCCAATCTAAAAAAGGGAGATAACTCCAATATAAAAAAGGGAGGTAACTCCAATATAAAAAAGGGAGATAACTCCAATATAAAAAAGGGAGGTAACTCCAATATAAAAAAGGGAGATAACTCCAATCTAAAAAAGGGAGATAACTCCATTATAAAAAAGGGAGGTAACTCCAATAGAAAAAACGGAGGTAACTCCAATATAAAAAAGGGAGATAACTCCAATATAAAAAAGGGAGGTAACTCCAATATAAAAAAGGGAGGTAACTCCAATAGAAAAAAGGGAGGTAACTCCAATAGAAAAAAGGGAGGTAACTCCAATATAAAAAAGGGAGGTAACTCCAATATAAAAAAGGGAGGTAACTCCAATAGAAAAAAGGGAGGTAACTCCAATATAAAAAAGGGAGGTAACTCCAATAGAAAAAAGGGAGGTAACTCCAATATAAAAAAGGGAGATAACTCCAATCTAAAAAAAGGGAGATAACTCCAATAGAAAAAAGGGAGGTAACTCCAATAGAAAAAAGGGAGGTAACTCCAATATAAAAAAGGGAGGTAACTCCAATAGAAAAAAGGGAGGTAACTCCAATATTAAAAAAGGGAGATAACTCCAATATAAAAAAAGGGAGGTAACTCCAATATAAAAAAGGGAGATAACTCCAATCTAAAAAAGGGAGGTAACTCCAATAGAAAAAAGGGAGGTAACTCCAATATAAAAAAGGGAGGTAACTCCAATATAAAAAAGGGAGATAACTCCAATATAAAAAAGGGAGATAACTCCAATATAAAAAAGGGAGATAACTCCAATATAAAAAAGGGAGGTAACTCCAATATAAAAAAGGGAGGTAACTCCAATATAAAAAGGGAGGTAACTCCAATATAAAAAAAAGGGAGATAACTCCAATCTAAAAAAGGGAGATAACTGCAATATAAAAAAGGGAGGTAACTCCAATAGAAAAAAGGGAGGTAACTCCAATATAAAAAAGGGAGGTAACTCCAATATAAAAAAGGGAGGTAACTCCAATAGAAAAAAGGGAGGTAACTCCAATATAAAAAAGGGAGGTAACTCCAATATAAAAAAGGGAGGTAACTCCAATATAAAAAAGGGAGGTAACTCCAATATAAAAAAAAGGGAGATAACTCCAATCTAAAAAAGGGAGATAACTCCAATATAAAAAAGGGAGGTAACTCCAATAGAAAAAAGGGAGGTAACTCCAATATAAAAAAGGGAGGTAACTCCAATATAAAAAGGGAGGTAACTCCAATATAAAAAAGGGAGGTAACTCCAATAGAAAAAAGGGAGGTAACTCCAATAGAAAAAAGGGAGGTAACTCCAATATAAAAAAGGGAGATAACTCCAATCTAAAAAAAGGGAGATAACTCCAATAGAAAAAAGGGAGGTAACTCCAATAGAAAAAAGGGAGGTAACTCCAATAGAAAAAAGGGAGGTAACTCCAATAGAAAAAAGGGAGGTAACTCCAATATAAAAAAGGGAGATAACTCCAATATAAAAAAGGGAGATAACTCCAATCTAAAAAAGGGAGATAACTCCATTATAAAAAAGGGAGGTAACTCCAATAGAAAAAACGGAGGTAACTCCAATATAAAAAAGGGAGATAACTCCAATATAAAAAAGGGAGGTAACTCCAATATAAAAAAGGGAGGTAACTCCAATAGAAAAAAGGGAGGTAACTCCAATAGAAAAAAGGGAAGTAACTCCAATATAAAAAAGGGAGGTAACTCCAATATAAAAAAGGGAGGTAACGCCAATATAAAAAAGGGAGGTAACTCCAATATAAAAAAGGGAGGTAACTCCAATAGAAAAAAGGGAGGTAACTCCAATAGAAAAAAGGGAGGTAACTCCAATCTAAAAAAAGGGAGATAACTCCAATAGAAAAAAGGGAGGTAACTCCAATAGAAAAAAGGGAGGTAACTCCAATAGAAAAAAGGGAGGTAACTCCAATATAAAAAAGGGAGGTAACTCCAATATTAAAAAAGGGAGATAACTCCAATATAAAAAGGGAGGTAACTCCAATATAAAAAAGGGAGATAACTCCAATCTAAAAAAGGGAGGTAACTCCAATAGAAAAAAGGTAGGTAACTCCAATATAAAAAAGGGAGGTAACTCCAATATAAAAAAGGGAGATAACTCCAATATAAAAAAGGGAGATAACTCCAATATAAAAAAGGGAGGTAACTCCAATATAAAAAAGGGAGGTAACTCCAATATAAAAAGGGAGGTAACTCCAATATAAAAAAAAGGGAGATAACTCCAATCTAAAAAAGGGAGATAACTCCAATATAAAAAAGGGAGGTAACTCCAATAGAAAAAAGGGAGGTAACTCCAATATAAAAAAGGGAGGTAACTCCAATATAAAAAAGGGAGGTAACTCCAATATAAAAAAGGGAGATAACTCCAATATAAAAAAGGGAGGTAACTCCAATATAAAAAAGGGAGGTAACTCCAATATAAAAAGGGAGGTAACTCCAATATAAAAAAAAGGGAGATAACTCCAATCTAAAAAAGGGAGATAACTCCAATATAAAAAAGGGAGATAACTCCAATATAAAAAAGGGAGGTAACTCCAATATAAAAAAGGGAGGTAACTCCAATATTAAAAAAGGGAGATAACTCCAATATAAAAAAGGGAGGTAACTCTAATATAAAAAAGGGAGATAACTCCAATATAAAAAAGGGAGATAACTCCAATATAAAAAAGGGAGGTAACTCCAATATAAAAAAGGGAGGTAACTCCAATATAAAAAGGGAGGTAACTCCAATATAAAAAAAAGGGAGATAACTCCAATCTAAAAAAGGGAGGTAACTCCAATATAAAAAAGGGAGATAACTCCAATATAAAAAAGGGAGATAACTCCAATCTAAAAAAGGGAGATAACTCCATTATAAAAAAGGGAGGTAACTCCAATAGAAAAAACGGAGGTAACTCCAATATAAAAAAGGGAGATAACTCCAATATAAAAAAGGGAGGTAACTCCAATATAAAAAAGGGAGGTAACTCCAATAGAAAAAAGGGAGGTAACTCCAATAGAAAAAAGGGAAGTAACTCCAATATAAAAAAGGGAGGTAACTCCAATATAAAAAAGGGAGGTAACGCCAATATAAAAAAGGGAGGTAACTCCAATATAAAAAAGGGAGGTAACTCCAATAGAAAAAAGGGAGGTAACTCCAATAGAAAAAAGGGAGGTAACTCCAATATAAAAAAGGGAGATAACTCCAATATAAAAAAGGGAGATAACTCCAATCTAAAAAAGGGAGATAACTCCATTATAAAAAAGGGAGGTAACTCCAATAGAAAAAACGGAGGTAACTCCAATATAAAAAAGGGAGATAACTCCAATATAAAAAAGGGAGGTAACTCCAATATAAAAAAGGGAGGTAACTCCAATAGAAAAAAGGGAGGTAACTCCAATAGAAAAAAGGGAAGTAACTCCAATATAAAAAAGGGAGGTAACTCCAATATAAAAAAGGGAGGTAACGCCAATATAAAAAAGGGAGGTAACTCCAATATAAAAAAGGGAGGTAACTCCAATAGAAAAAAGGGAGGTAACTCCAATAGAAAAAAGGGAGGTAACTCCAATAGAAAAAAGGGAGGTAACTCCAATCTAAAAAAAGGGAGATAACTCCAATAGAAAAAAGGGAGGTAACTCCAATAGAAAAAAGGGAGGTAACTCCAATAGAAAAAAGGGAGGTAACTCCAATATAAAAAAGGGAGGTAACTCCAATATTAAAAAAGGGAGATAACTCCAATATAAAAAGGGAGGTAACTCCAATATAAAAAAGGGAGATAACTCCAATCTAAAAAAGGGAGGTAACTCCAATAGAAAAAAGGTAGGTAACTCCAATATAAAAAAGGGAGGTAACTCCAATAGAAAAAAGGGAGGTAACTCCAATATAAAAAAGGGAGGTAACTCCAATAGAAAAAAGGGAGGTAACTCCAATATAAAAAAGGGAGATAACTCCAATCTAAAAAAAGGGAGATAACTCCAATAGAAAAAAGGGAGGTAACTCCAATAGAAAAAAGGGAGGTAACTCCAATATAAAAAAGGGAGGTAACTCCAATAGAAAAAAGGGAGGTAACTCCAATATTAAAAAAGGGAGATAACTCCAATATAAAAAAAGGGAGGTAACTCCAATATAAAAAAGGGAGATAACTCCAATCTAAAAAAGGGAGGTAACTCCAATAGAAAAAAGGGAGGTAACTCCAATATAAAAAAGGGAGGTAACTCCAATATAAAAAAGGGAGATAACTCCAATATAAAAAAGGGAGATAACTCCAATATAAAAAAGGGAGATAACTCCAATATAAAAAAGGGAGGTAACTCCAATATAAAAAAGGGAGGTAACTCCAATATAAAAAGGGAGGTAACTCCAATATAAAAAAAAGGGAGATAACTCCAATCTAAAAAAGGGAGATAACTCCAATATAAAAAAGGGAGGTAACTCCAATAGAAAAAAGGGAGGTAACTCCAATATAAAAAAGGGAGGTAACTCCAATATAAAAAGGGAGGTAACTCCAATATAAAAAAGGGAGGTAACTCCAATAGAAAAAAGGGAGGTAACTCCAATATAAAAAAGGGAGATAACTCCAATATAAAAAAGGGAGATAACTCCATTATAAAAAAGGGAGATAACTCCAATCTAAAAAAGGGAGATAACTCCATTATAAAAAAGGGAGGTAACTCCAATAGAAAAAAGGGAGGTAACTCCAATATAAAAAAAGGGAGATAACTCCAATATAAAAAAAGGGAGGTAACTCCAATATAAAAAAAGGGAGATAACTCCAATCTAAAAAAGGGAGATAACTCCAATCTTAAAAAAGAGAGATAACTCCAATATAAAAAAGGGAGGTAACTCCAATATAAAAAAGGGAGGTAACTCCAATATAAAAAGGGAGGTAACTCCAATAGAAAAAAGGGAGGTAACTCCAATAGAAAAAAGGGAAGTAACTCCAATAGAAAAAAGGGAGGTAACTCCAATATAAAAAAAGGGAGATAACTCCAATAGAAAAAAGGGAGGTAACTCCAATAGAAAAAAGGGAGGTAACTCCAATATAAAAAAGGGAGGTAACTCCAATATAAAAAGGGAGGTAACTCCAATAGAAAAAAGGGAGGTAACTCCAATAGAAAAAAGGGAGGTAACTCCAATAGAAAAAAGGGAGGTAACTCCAATATAAAAAAAGGGAGATAACTCCAATATAAAAAAGGGAGATAACTCCAATATAAAAGGGAGGTAACTCCAATATATAAAAGGGAGGTAACTCCAATATATAAAAGGGAGGTAACTCCAATAGAAAAAAGGGAGGTAACTCCAATAGAAAAAAGGGAGGTAACTCCAATATAAAAAAGGGAGATAACTCCAATATAAAAAAGGGAGGTAACTCCAATATAAAAAAGGGAGGTAACTCCAATAGAAAAAAGGGAGGTAACTCCAATAGAAAAAAGGGAGGTAACTCCAATATAAAAAAGGGAGATAACTCCAATCTAAAAAAAGGGAGGTAACTCCAATAGAAAAAAGGGAGGTAACTCCAATATAAAAAAGGGAGGCAACTCCAATAGAAAAAGGGAGGTAACTCCAATAGAAAAAAGGGAGGTAACTCCAATATAAAAAAGGGAGATAACTCCAATATAAAAAAGGGAGAGAACTCCAATATAAAAAAGGGAGGTAACTCCAATATTAAAAAAGGGAGATAACTCCAATATAAAAAAGGGAGGTAACTCCAATATAAAAAAGGGAGATAACTCCAATCTAAAAAAGGGAGGTAACTCCAATAGAAAAAAGGGAGGTAACTCCAATAGAAAAAAGGGAGGTAACTCCAATAGAAAAAAGGGAGGTAACTCCAATATAAAAAAGGGAGATAACTCCAATATAAAAAAGGGAGGTAACTCCAATATAAAAAAGGGAGGTAACTCCAATATAAAAAGGGAGGTAACTCCAATATAAAAAAAGGGAGATAACTCCAATCTAAAAAAGGGAGATAACTCCAATATAAAAAAGGGAGGTAACTCCAATAGAAAAAAGGGAGGTAACTCCAATATAAAAAAGGGAGGCAACTCCAATAGAAAAAGGGAGGTAACTCCAATAGAAAAAAGGGAGGTAACTCCAATATAAAAAAAGGGAGATAACTCCAATAGAAAAAAGGGAGGTAACTCCAATAGAAAAAAGGGAGGTAACTCCAATATAAAAAAGGTAGATAACTCCAATATAAAAAAGGGAAGTAACTCCAATATAAAAAAGGGAGGTAACACCAATATAAAAAAGGGAGGTAACTCCAATAGAAAAAAGGGAGGTAACTCCAATAGAAAAAAGGGAGGTAACTCCAATATAAAAAAGGGAGATAACTCCAATCTAAAAAAAGGGAGGTAACTCCAATAGAAAAAAGGGAGGTAACTCCAATATAAAAAAGGGAGGCAACTCCAATAGAAAAAGGGAGGTAACTCCAATAGAAAAAAGGGAGGTAACTCCAATATAAAAAAGGGAGATAACTCCAATATAAAAAAGGGAGAGAACTCCAATATAAAAAAGGGAGGTAACTCCAATATTAAAAAAGGGAGATAACTCCAATATAAAAAAGGGAGGTAACTCCAATATAAAAAAGGGAGATAACTCCAATCTAAAAAAGGGAGGTAACTCCAATAGAAAAAAGGGAGGTAACTCCAATAGAAAAAAGGGGGGTAACTCCAATAGAAAAAAGGGAGGTAACTCCAATATAAAAAAGGGAGATAACTCCAATATAAAAAAGGGAGGTAACTCCAATATAAAAAAGGGAGGTAACTCCAATAGAAAAAAGGGAGGTAACTCCAATAGAAAAAAGGGAGGTAACTCCAATATAAAAAAGGGAGATAACTCCAATCTAAAAAAAGGGAGGTAACTCCAATAGAAAAAAGGGAGGTAACTCCAATATAAAAAAGGGAGGCAACTCCAATAGAAAAAGGGAGGTAACTCCAATAGAAAAAAGGGAGGTAACTCCAATATAAAAAAGGGAGATAACTCCAATATAAAAAAGGGAGAGAACTCCAATATAAAAAAGGGAGGTAACTCCAATATTAAAAAAGGGAGATAACTCCAATATAAAAAAGGGAGGTAACTCCAATATAAAAAAGGGAGATAACTCCAATCTAAAAAAGGGAGGTAACTCCAATAGAAAAAAGGGAGGTAACTCCAATAGAAAAAAGGGGGGTAACTCCAATAGAAAAAAGGGAGGTAACTCCAATATAAAAAAGGGAGATAACTCCAATATAAAAAAGGGAGGTAACTCCAATATAAAAAAGGGAGGTAACTCCAATATAAAAAGGGAGGTAACTCCAATATAAAAAAAGGGAGAGAACTCCAATCTAAAAAAGGGAGATAACTCCAATATAAAAAAGGGAGGTAACTCCAATAGAAAAAAGGGAGGTAACTCCAATATAAAAAAAGGGAGATAACTCCAATAGAAAAAAGGGAGGTAACTCCAATAGAAAAAAGGGAGGTAACTCCAATATAAAAAAGGGAGATAACTCCAATATAAAAAAGGGAGATAACTCCATTATAAAAAAGGGAGATAACTCCAATCTAAAAAAGGGAGATAACTCCATTATAAAAAAGGGAGGTAACTCCAATAGAAAAAAGGGAGGTAACTCCAATATAAAAAAAGGGAGATAACTCCAATATAAAAAAAGGGAGGTAACTCCAATATAAAAAAAGGGAGATAACTCCAATCTAAAAAAGGGAGATAACTCCAATCTTAAAAAAGAGAGATAACTCCAATATAAAAAAGGGAGGTAACTCCAATATAAAAAAGGGAGGTAACTCCAATATAAAAAGGGAGGTAACTCCAATAGAAAAAAGGGAGGTAACTCCAATAGAAAAAAGGGAAGTAACTCCAATATAAAAAAGGGAGGTAACTCCAATATAAAAAAGGGAGGTAACTCCAATATAAAAAGGGAGGTAACTCCAATATAAAAAAAAGGGAGATAACTCCAATCTAAAAAAGGGAGATAACTCCAATATAAAAAAGGGAGGTAACTCCAATAGAAAAAAGGGAGGTAACTCCAATATAAAAAAGGGAGGTAACTCCAATATAAAAAGGGAGGTAACTCCAATATAAAAAAGGGAGGTAACTCCAATAGAAAAAAGGGAGGTAACTCCAATATAAAAAAGGGAGATAACTCCAATATAAAAAAGGGAGATAACTCCATTATAAAAAAGGGAGATAACTCCAATCTAAAAAAGGGAGATAACTCCATTATAAAAAAGGGAGGTAACTCCAATAGAAAAAAGGGAGGTAACTCCAATATAAAAAAAGGGAGATAACTCCAATATAAAAAAAGGGAGGTAACTCCAATATAAAAAAAGGGAGATAACTCCAATCTAAAAAAGGGAGATAACTCCAATCTTAAAAAAGAGAGATAACTCCAATATAAAAAAGGGAGGTAACTCCAATATAAAAAAGGGAGGTAACTCCAATATAAAAAGGGAGGTAACTCCAATAGAAAAAAGGGAGGTAACTCCAATAGAAAAAAGGGAAGTAACTCCAATAGAAAAAAGGGAGGTAACTCCAATATAAAAAAAGGGAGATAACTCCAATAGAAAAAAGGGAGGTAACTCCAATAGAAAAAAGGGAGGTAACTCCAATATAAAAAAGGGAGGTAACTCCAATATAAAAAGGGAGGTAACTCCAATAGAAAAAAGGGAGGTAACTCCAATAGAAAAAAGGGAGGTAACTCCAATAGAAAAAAGGGAGGTAACTCCAATATAAAAAAAGGGAGATAACTCCAATATAAAAAAGGGAGATAACTCCAATATAAAAGGGAGGTAACTCCAATATATAAAAGGGAGGTAACTCCAATATATAAAAGGGAGGTAACTCCAATAGAAAAAAGGGAGGTAACTCCAATAGAAAAAAGGGAGGTAACTCCAATATAAAAAAGGGAGATAACTCCAATATAAAAAAGGGAGGTAACTCCAATATAAAAAAGGGAGGTAACTCCAATAGAAAAAAGGGAGGTAACTCCAATAGAAAAAAGGGAGGTAACTCCAATATAAAAAAGGGAGATAACTCCAATCTAAAAAAAGGGAGGTAACTCCAATAGAAAAAAGGGAGGTAACTCCAATATAAAAAAGGGAGGCAACTCCAATAGAAAAAGGGAGGTAACTCCAATAGAAAAAAGGGAGGTAACTCCAATATAAAAAAGGGAGATAACTCCAATATAAAAAAGGGAGAGAACTCCAATATAAAAAAGGGAGGTAACTCCAATATTAAAAAAGGGAGATAACTCCAATATAAAAAAGGGAGGTAACTCCAATATAAAAAAGGGAGATAACTCCAATCTAAAAAAGGGAGGTAACTCCAATAGAAAAAAGGGAGGTAACTCCAATAGAAAAAAGGGAGGTAACTCCAATAGAAAAAAGGGAGGTAACTCCAATATAAAAAAGGGAGATAACTCCAATATAAAAAAGGGAGGTAACTCCAATATAAAAAAGGGAGGTAACTCCAATATAAAAAGGGAGGTAACTCCAATATAAAAAAAGGGAGATAACTCCAATCTAAAAAAGGGAGATAACTCCAATATAAAAAAGGGAGGTAACTCCAATAGAAAAAAGGGAGGTAACTCCAATATAAAAAAGGGAGGCAACTCCAATAGAAAAAGGGAGGTAACTCCAATAGAAAAAAGGGAGGTAACTCCAATATAAAAAAAGGGAGATAACTCCAATAGAAAAAAGGGAGGTAACTCCAATAGAAAAAAGGGAGGTAACTCCAATATAAAAAAGGTAGATAACTCCAATATAAAAAAGGGAAGTAACTCCAATATAAAAAAGGGAGGTAACACCAATATAAAAAAGGGAGGTAACTCCAATAGAAAAAAGGGAGGTAACTCCAATAGAAAAAAGGGAGGTAACTCCAATATAAAAAAGGGAGATAACTCCAATCTAAAAAAAGGGAGGTAACTCCAATAGAAAAAAGGGAGGTAACTCCAATATAAAAAAGGGAGGCAACTCCAATAGAAAAAGGGAGGTAACTCCAATAGAAAAAAGGGAGGTAACTCCAATATAAAAAAGGGAGATAACTCCAATATAAAAAAGGGAGAGAACTCCAATATAAAAAAGGGAGGTAACTCCAATATTAAAAAAGGGAGATAACTCCAATATAAAAAAGGGAGGTAACTCCAATATAAAAAAGGGAGATAACTCCAATCTAAAAAAGGGAGGTAACTCCAATAGAAAAAAGGGAGGTAACTCCAATAGAAAAAAGGGGGGTAACTCCAATAGAAAAAAGGGAGGTAACTCCAATATAAAAAAGGGAGATAACTCCAATATAAAAAAGGGAGGTAACTCCAATATAAAAAAGGGAGGTAACTCCAATAGAAAAAAGGGAGGTAACTCCAATAGAAAAAAGGGAGGTAACTCCAATATAAAAAAGGGAGATAACTCCAATCTAAAAAAAGGGAGGTAACTCCAATAGAAAAAAGGGAGGTAACTCCAATATAAAAAAGGGAGGCAACTCCAATAGAAAAAGGGAGGTAACTCCAATAGAAAAAAGGGAGGTAACTCCAATATAAAAAAGGGAGATAACTCCAATATAAAAAAGGGAGAGAACTCCAATATAAAAAAGGGAGGTAACTCCAATATTAAAAAAGGGAGATAACTCCAATATAAAAAAGGGAGGTAACTCCAATATAAAAAAGGGAGATAACTCCAATCTAAAAAAGGGAGGTAACTCCAATAGAAAAAAGGGAGGTAACTCCAATAGAAAAAAGGGGGGTAACTCCAATAGAAAAAAGGGAGGTAACTCCAATATAAAAAAGGGAGATAACTCCAATATAAAAAAGGGAGGTAACTCCAATATAAAAAAGGGAGGTAACTCCAATATAAAAAGGGAGGTAACTCCAATATAAAAAAAGGGAGAGAACTCCAATCTAAAAAAGGGAGATAACTCCAATATAAAAAAGGGAGGTAACTCCAATAGAAAAAAGGGAGGTAACTCCAATATAAAAAAAGGGAGATAACTCCAATAGAAAAAAGGGAGGTAACTCCAATAGAAAAAAGGGAGGTAACTCCAATATAAAAAAGGGAGATAACTCCAATATAAAAAAGGGAGATAACTCCATTATAAAAAAGGGAGATAACTCCAATCTAAAAAAGGGAGATAACTCCATTATAAAAAAGGGAGGTAACTCCAATAGAAAAAAGGGAGGTAACTCCAATATAAAAAAAGGGAGATAACTCCAATATAAAAAAAGGGAGGTAACTCCAATATAAAAAAAGGGAGATAACTCCAATCTAAAAAAGGGAGATAACTCCAATCTTAAAAAAGAGAGATAACTCCAATATAAAAAAGGGAGGTAACTCCAATATAAAAAAGGGAGGTAACTCCAATATAAAAAGGGAGGTAACTCCAATAGAAAAAAGGGAGGTAACTCCAATAGAAAAAAGGGAAGTAACTCCAATAGAAAAAAGGGAGGTAACTCCAATATAAAAAAAGGGAGATAACTCCAATAGAAAAAAGGGAGGTAACTCCAATAGAAAAAAGGGAGGTAACTCCAATATAAAAAAGGGAGGTAACTCCAATATAAAAAGGGAGGTAACTCCAATAGAAAAAAGGGAGGTAACTCCAATAGAAAAAAGGGAGGTAACTCCAATAGAAAAAAGGGAGGTAACTCCAATATAAAAAAAGGGAGATAACTCCAATATAAAAAAGGGAGATAACTCCAATATAAAAGGGAGGTAACTCCAATATATAAAAGGGAGGTAACTCCAATATATAAAAGGGAGGTAACTCCAATAGAAAAAAGGGAGGTAACTCCAATAGAAAAAAGGGAGGTAACTCCAATATAAAAAAGGGAGATAACTCCAATATAAAAAAGGGAGGTAACTCCAATATAAAAAAGGGAGGTAACTCCAATAGAAAAAAGGGAGGTAACTCCAATAGAAAAAAGGGAGGTAACTCCAATATAAAAAAGGGAGATAACTCCAATCTAAAAAAAGGGAGGTAACTCCAATAGAAAAAAGGGAGGTAACTCCAATATAAAAAAAGGGAGATAACTCCAATATAAAAAAGGGAGATAACTCCAATATAAAAGGGAGGTAACTCCAATATATAAAAGGGAGGTAACTCCAATATATAAAAGGGAGGTAACTCCAATAGAAAAAAGGGAGGTAACTCCAATAGAAAAAAGGGAGGTAACTCCAATATAAAAAAGGGAGATAACTCCAATATAAAAAAGGGAGGTAACTCCAATATAAAAAAGGGAGGTAACTCCAATAGAAAAAAGGGAGGTAACTCCAATAGAAAAAAGGGAGGTAACTCCAATATAAAAAAGGGAGATAACTCCAATCTAAAAAAAGGGAGGTAACTCCAATAGAAAAAAGGGAGGTAACTCCAATATAAAAAAGGGAGGCAACTCCAATAGAAAAAGGGAGGTAACTCCAATAGAAAAAAGGGAGGTAACTCCAATATAAAAAAGGGAGATAACTCCAATATAAAAAAGGGAGAGAACTCCAATATAAAAAAGGGAGGTAACTCCAATATTAAAAAAGGGAGATAACTCCAATATAAAAAAGGGAGGTAACTCCAATATAAAAAAGGGAGATAACTCCAATCTAAAAAAGGGAGGTAACTCCAATAGAAAAAAGGGAGGTAACTCCAATAGAAAAAAGGGAGGTAACTCCAATAGAAAAAAGGGAGGTAACTCCAATATAAAAAAGGGAGATAACTCCAATATAAAAAAGGGAGGTAACTCCAATATAAAAAAGGGAGGTAACTCCAATATAAAAAGGGAGGTAACTCCAATATAAAAAAAGGGAGATAACTCCAATCTAAAAAAGGGAGATAACTCCAATATAAAAAAGGGAGGTAACTCCAATAGAAAAAAGGGATGTAACTCCAATATAAAAAAAGGGAGATAACTCCAATAGAAAAAAGGGAGGTAACTCCAATAGAAAAAAGGGAGGTAACTCCAATATAAAAAAGGTAGATAACTCCAATATAAAAAAGGGAAGTAACTCCAATATAAAAAAGGGAGGTAACTCCAATAGAAAAAAGGGAGGTAACTCCAATAGAAAAAAGGGAGGTAACTCCAATATAAAAAAGGGAGATAACTCCAATCTAAAAAAAGGGAGGTAACTCCAATAGAAAAAAGGGAGGTAACTCCAATATAAAAAAGGGAGGTAACTCCAATATAAAAAGGGAGGTAACTCCAATAGAAAAAAGGGAGGTAACTCCAATAGAAAAAAGGGAGGTAACTCCAATAGAAAAAAGGGAGGTAACTCCAATATAAAAAAA
Source organism: Bathymodiolus brooksi (assembly GCA_963680875.1). Lineage (NCBI taxonomy): Eukaryota > Metazoa > Mollusca > Bivalvia > Mytilida > Modiolidae > Bathymodiolus > Bathymodiolus brooksi. The sequence continues at coordinate 70,157,995 of OY804579.1, forward strand.
GGGAGATAACTCCAATATAAAAAAGGGAGATAACTCCAATATAAAAGGGAGGTAACTCCAATATATAAAAGGGAGGTAACTCCAATATATAAAAGGGAGGTAACTCCAATAGAAAAAAGGGAGGTAACTCCAATAGAAAAAAGGGAGGTAACTCCAATATAAAAAAGGGAGATAACTCCAATATAAAAAAGGGAGGTAACTCCAATATAAAAAAGGGAGGTAACTCCAATAGAAAAAAGGGAGGTAACTCCAATAGAAAAAAGGGAGGTAACTCCAATATAAAAAAGGGAGATAACTCCAATCTAAAAAAAGGGAGGTAACTCCAATAGAAAAAAGGGAGGTAACTCCAATATAAAAAAGGGAGGCAACTCCAATAGAAAAAGGGAGGTAACTCCAATAGAAAAAAGGGAGGTAACTCCAATATAAAAAAGGGAGATAACTCCAATATAAAAAAGGGAGAGAACTCCAATATAAAAAAGGGAGGTAACTCCAATATTAAAAAAGGGAGATAACTCCAATATAAAAAAGGGAGGTAACTCCAATATAAAAAAGGGAGATAACTCCAATCTAAAAAAGGGAGGTAACTCCAATATAAAAAAGGGAGATAACTCCAATCTAAAAAAGGGAGGTAACTCCAATAGAAAAAAGGGAGGTAACTCCAATAGAAAAAAGGGAGGTAACTCCAATAGAAAAAAGGGAGGTAACTCCAATATAAAAAAGGGAGATAACTCCAATATAAAAAAGGGAGGTAACTCCAATATAAAAAAGGGAGGTAACTCCAATATAAAAAGGGAGGTAACTCCAATATAAAAAAAGGGAGATAACTCCAATCTAAAAAAGGGAGATAACTCCAATATAAAAAAGGGAGGTAACTCCAATAGAAAAAAGGGAGGTAACTCCAATATAAAAAAGGGAGGCAACTCCAATAGAAAAAGGGAGGTAACTCCAATAGAAAAAAGGGAGGTAACTCCAATATAAAAAAAGGGAGATAACTCCAATAGAAAAAAGGGAGGTAACTCCAATAGAAAAAAGGGAGGTAACTCCAATATAAAAAAGGTAGATAACTCCAATATAAAAAAGGGAAGTAACTCCAATATAAAAAAGGGAGGTAACACCAATATAAAAAAGGGAGGTAACTCCAATAGAAAAAAGGGAGGTAACTCCAATAGAAAAAAGGGAGGTAACTCCAATATAAAAAAGGGAGATAACTCCAATCTAAAAAAAGGGAGGTAACTCCAATAGAAAAAAGGGAGGTAACTCCAATATAAAAAAGGGAGGCAACTCCAATAGAAAAAGGGAGGTAACTCCAATAGAAAAAAGGGAGGTAACTCCAATATAAAAAAGGGAGATAACTCCAATATAAAAAAGGGAGAGAACTCCAATATAAAAAAGGGAGGTAACTCCAATATTAAAAAAGGGAGATAACTCCAATATAAAAAAGGGAGGTAACTCCAATATAAAAAAGGGAGATAACTCCAATCTAAAAAAGGGAGGTAACTCCAATAGAAAAAAGGGAGGTAACTCCAATAGAAAAAAGGGGGGTAACTCCAATAGAAAAAAGGGAGGTAACTCCAATATAAAAAAGGGAGATAACTCCAATATAAAAAAGGGAGGTAACTCCAATATAAAAAAGGGAGGTAACTCCAATAGAAAAAAGGGAGGTAACTCCAATAGAAAAAAGGGAGGTAACTCCAATATAAAAAAGGGAGATAACTCCAATCTAAAAAAAGGGAGGTAACTCCAATAGAAAAAAGGGAGGTAACTCCAATATAAAAAAGGCAGGCAACTCCAATAGAAAAAGGGAGGTAACTCCAATAGAAAAAAGGGAGGTAACTCCAATATAAAAAAGGGAGATAACTCCAATATAAAAAAGGGAGAGAACTCCAATATAAAAAAGGGAGGTAACTCCAATATTAAAAAAGGGAGATAACTCCAATATAAAAAAGGGAGATAACTCCAATATAAAAAAGGGAGAGAACTCCAATATAAAAAAGGGAGGTAACTCCAATATAAAAAAGGGAGGCAACTCCAATAGAAAAAGGGAGGTAACTCCAATAGAAAAAAGGGAGATAACTCCAATATAAAAAAGGGAGAGAACTCCAATATAAAAAAGGGAGGTAACTCCAATATTAAAAAAGGGAGATAACTCCAATATAAAAAAGGGAGGTAACTCCAATATAAAAAAGGGAGATAACTCCAATCTAAAAAAGGGAGGTAACTCCAATAGAAAAAAGGGAGGTAACTCCAATAGAAAAAAGGGGGGTAACTCCAATAGAAAAAAGGGAGGTAACTCCAATATAAAAAAGGGAGATAACTCCAATATAAAAAAGGGAGGTAACTCCAATATAAAAAAGGGAGGTAACTCCAATATAAAAAGGGAGGTAACTCCAATATAAAAAAAGGGAGAGAACTCCAATCTAAAAAAGGGAGATAACTCCAATATAAAAAAGGGAGGTAACTCCAATAGAAAAAAGGGAGGTAACTCCAATATAAAAAAAGGGAGATAACTCCAATAGAAAAAAGGGAGGTAACTCCAATAGAAAAAAGGGAGGTAACTCCAATATAAAAAAGGGAGATAACTCCAATATAAAAAAGGGAGATAACTCCATTATAAAAAAGGGAGATAACTCCAATCTAAAAAAGGGAGATAACTCCATTATAAAAAAGGGAGGTAACTCCAATAGAAAAAAGGGAGGTAACTCCAATATAAAAAAAGGGAGATAACTCCAATATAAAAAAAGGGAGGTAACTCCAATATAAAAAAAGGGAGATAACTCCAATCTAAAAAAGGGAGATAACTCCAATCTTAAAAAAGAGAGATAACTCCAATATAAAAAAGGGAGGTAACTCCAATATAAAAAAGGGAGGTAACTCCAATATAAAAAGGGAGGTAACTCCAATAGAAAAAAGGGAGGTAACTCCAATAGAAAAAAGGGAAGTAACTCCAATAGAAAAAAGGGAGGTAACTCCAATATAAAAAAAGGGAGATAACTCCAATAGAAAAAAGGGAGGTAACTCCAATAGAAAAAAGGGAGGTAACTCCAATATAAAAAAGGGAGGTAACTCCAATATAAAAAGGGAGGTAACTCCAATAGAAAAAAGGGAGGTAACTCCAATAGAAAAAAGGGAGGTAACTCCAATAGAAAAAAGGGAGGTAACTCCAATATAAAAAAAGGGAGATAACTCCAATATAAAAAAGGGAGATAACTCCAATATAAAAGGGAGGTAACTCCAATATATAAAAGGGAGGTAACTCCAATATATAAAAGGGAGGTAACTCCAATAGAAAAAAGGGAGGTAACTCCAATAGAAAAAAGGGAGGTAACTCCAATATAAAAAAGGGAGATAACTCCAATATAAAAAAGGGAGGTAACTCCAATATAAAAAAGGGAGGTAACTCCAATAGAAAAAAGGGAGGTAACTCCAATAGAAAAAAGGGAGGTAACTCCAATATAAAAAAGGGAGATAACTCCAATCTAAAAAAAGGGAGGTAACTCCAATAGAAAAAAGGGAGGTAACTCCAATATAAAAAAGGGAGGCAACTCCAATAGAAAAAGGGAGGTAACTCCAATAGAAAAAAGGGAGGTAACTCCAATATAAAAAAGGGAGATAACTCCAATATAAAAAAGGGAGAGAACTCCAATATAAAAAAGGGAGGTAACTCCAATATTAAAAAAGGGAGATAACTCCAATATAAAAAAGGGAGGTAACTCCAATATAAAAAAGGGAGATAACTCCAATCTAAAAAAGGGAGGTAACTCCAATAGAAAAAAGGGAGGTAACTCCAATAGAAAAAAGGGAGGTAACTCCAATAGAAAAAAGGGAGGTAACTCCAATATAAAAAAGGGAGATAACTCCAATATAAAAAAGGGAGGTAACTCCAATATAAAAAAGGGAGGTAACTCCAATATAAAAAGGGAGGTAACTCCAATATAAAAAAAAGGGAGATAACTCCAATCTAAAAAAGGGAGATAACTCCAATATAAAAAAGGGAGGTAACTCCAATAGAAAAAAGGGAGGTAACTCCAATATAAAAAAAGGGAGATAACTCCAATAGAAAAAAGGGAGGTAACTCCAATAGAAAAAAGGGAGGTAACTCCAATATAAAAAAGGTAGATAACTCCAATATAAAAAAGGGAAGTAACTCCAATATAAAAAAGGGAGGTAACACCAATATAAAAAAGGGAGGTAACTCCAATAGAAAAAAGGGAGGTAACTCCAATAGAAAAAAGGGAGGTAACTCCAATATAAAAAAGGGAGATAACTCCAATCTAAAAAAAGGGAGGTAACTCCAATAGAAAAAAGGGAGGTAACTCCAATAGAAAAAAGGGAGGTAACTCCAATATAAAAAAAGGGAGATAACTCCAATAGAAAAAAGGGAGGTAACTCCAATAGAAAAAAGGGAGGTAACTCCAATATAAAAAAGGGAGGTAACTCCAATATAAAAAGGGAGGTAACTCCAATAGAAAAAAGGGAGGTAACTCCAATAGAAAAAAGGGAGGTAACTCCAATAGAAAAAAGGGAGGTAACTCCAATATAAAAAAAGGGAGATAACTCCAATATAAAAAAGGGAGATAACTCCAATATAAAAGGGAGGTAACTCCAATATATAAAAGGGAGGTAACTCCAATATATAAAAGGGAGGTAACTCCAATAGAAAAAAGGGAGGTAACTCCAATAGAAAAAAGGGAGGTAACTCCAATATAAAAAAGGGAGATAACTCCAATATAAAAAAGGGAGGTAACTCCAATATAAAAAAGGGAGGTAACTCCAATAGAAAAAAGGGAGGTAACTCCAATAGAAAAAAGGGAGGTAACTCCAATATAAAAAAGGGAGATAACTCCAATCTAAAAAAAGGGAGGTAACTCCAATAGAAAAAAGGGAGGTAACTCCAATATAAAAAAGGGAGGCAACTCCAATAGAAAAAGGGAGGTAACTCCAATAGAAAAAAGGGAGGTAACTCCAATATAAAAAAGGGAGATAACTCCAATATAAAAAAGGGAGAGAACTCCAATATAAAAAAGGGAGGTAACTCCAATATTAAAAAAGGGAGATAACTCCAATATAAAAAAGGGAGGTAACTCCAATATAAAAAAGGGAGATAACTCCAATCTAAAAAAGGGAGGTAACTCCAATAGAAAAAAGGGAGGTAACTCCAATAGAAAAAAGGGAGGTAACTCCAATAGAAAAAAGGGAGGTAACTCCAATATAAAAAAGGGAGATAACTCCAATATAAAAAAGGGAGGTAACTCCAATATAAAAAAGGGAGGTAACTCCAATATAAAAAGGGAGGTAACTCCAATATAAAAAAAGGGAGATAACTCCAATCTAAAAAAGGGAGATAACTCCAATATAAAAAAGGGAGGTAACTCCAATAGAAAAAAGGGAGGTAACTCCAATATAAAAAAAGGGAGATAACTCCAATAGAAAAAAGGGAGGTAACTCCAATAGAAAAAAGGGAGGTAACTCCAATATAAAAAAGGTAGATAACTCCAATATAAAAAAGGGAAGTAACTCCAATATAAAAAAGGGAGGTAACACCAATATAAAAAAGGGAGGTAACTCCAATAGAAAAAAGGGAGGTAACTCCAATAGAAAAAAGGGAGGTAACTCCAATATAAAAAAGGGAGATAACTCCAATCTAAAAAAAGGGAGGTAACTCCAATAGAAAAAAGGGAGGTAACTCCAATAGAAAAAAGGGAGGTAACTCCAATATAAAAAAGGGAGGTAACTCCAATATAAAAAAGGGAAGTAACTCCAATATAAAAAAGGGAGGTAACTCCAATATAAAAAAGGGAGATAACTCCAATCTAAAAAAAGGGAGATAACTCCAATAGAAAAAAGGGAGGTAACTCCAATAGAAAAAAGGGAGGTAACTCCAATAGAAAAAAGGGAGGTAACTCCAAAAGAATAAAAGGGAGGTAACTCCAATAGAAAAAAGGGAGGTAACTCCAATATAAAAAAGGGAGATAACTCCAATATAAAAAAGGGAGATAACTCCATTATAAAAAAGGGAGATAACTCCAATCTAAAAAAGGGAGATAACTCCATTACAAAAAAGGGAGATAACTCCAATATAAAAAAGGGAGATAACTCCAATCTTAAAAAAGGGAGATAACTCCAATCTAAAAAAGGGAGATAACTCCATTACAAAAAAGGGAGATAACTCCAATATAAAAAAGGGAGGTAACTCCAACATTATAAAAAAGGGGAGATAACTCCAATATAAAAAAAGGGAGATAACTCCAATATAAAAAAGGGAGGTAACTCCAATATAAAAAAGGGAGGTAACTCCAATAGAAAAAAGGGAGGTAACTCCAATATAAAAAAGGGAGATAACTCCAATATAAAAAAGGGAGGTAACTCCAATATAAAAAAGGGAGGTAACTCCAATAGAAAAAAGGGAGGTAACTCCAATAGAAAAAAGGGAGGTAACTCCAATATAAAAAAGGGAGATAACTCCAATATAAAAAAGGGAGGTAACTCCAATATAAAAAAGGGAGGTAACTCCAATAGAAAAAAGGGAGGTAACTCCAATAGAAAAAAGGGAGGTAACTCCAATATAAAAAAGGGAGATAACTCCAATGTAAAAAAAGGGAGGTAACTCCAATAGAAAAAAGGGAGGTAACTCCAATATAAAAAAGGGAGGCAACTCCAATAGAAAAAGGGAGGTAACTCCAATAGAAAAAAGGGAGGTAACTCCAATATAAAAAAGGGAGATAACTCCAATATAAAAAAGGGAGAGAACTCCAATATAAAAAAGGGAGGTAACTCCAATATTAAAAAAGGGAGATAACTCCAATATAAAAAAGGGAGGTAACTCCAATATAAAAAAGGGAGATAACTCCAATCTAAAAAAGGGAGGTAACTCCAATAGAAAAAAGGGAGGTAACTCCAATAGAAAAAAGGGGGGTAACTCCAATAGAAAAAAGGGAGGTAACTCCAATATAAAAAAGGGAGATAACTCCAATATAAAAAAGGGAGGTAACTCCAATATAAAAAAGGGAGGTAACTCCAATAGAAAAAAGGGAGGTAACTCCAATAGAAAAAAGGGAGGTAACTCCAATATAAAAAAGGGAGATAACTCCAATCTAAAAAAAGGGAGGTAACTCCAATAGAAAAAAGGGAGGTAACTCCAATATAAAAAAGGGAGGCAACTCCAATAGAAAAAGGGAGGTAACTCCAATAGAAAAAAGGGAGGTAACTCCAATATAAAAAAGGGAGATAACTCCAATATAAAAAAGGGAGAGAACTCCAATATAAAAAAGGGAGGTAACTCCAATAGAAAAAAGGGAGGTAACTCCAATATAAAAAAAGGGAGATAACTCCAATAGAAAAAAGGGAGGTAACTCCAATATAAAAAAGGGAGGTAACTCCAATAGAAAAAAGGGAGGTAACTCCAATATAAAAAAGGGAGATAACTCCAATATAAAAAAGGGAGGTAACTCCAATATAAAAAAGGGAGGTAACTCCAATAGAAAAAAGGGAGGTAACTCCAATAGAAAAAAGGGAGGTAACTCCAATATAAAAAAGGGAGATAACTCCAATATAAAAAAGGGAGGTAACTCCAATATAAAAAAGGGAGGTAACTCCAATAGAAAAAAGGGAGGTAACTCCAATAGAAAAAAGGGAGGTAACTCCAATATAAAAAAGGGAGATAACTCCAATCTAAAAAAAGGGAGGTAACTCCAATAGAAAAAAGGGAGGTAACTCCAATATAAAAAAGGGAGGCAACTCCAATAGAAAAAGGGAGGTAACTCCAATAGAAAAAAGGGAGGTAACTCCAATATAAAAAAGGGAGATAACTCCAATATAAAAAAGGGAGAGAACTCCAATATAAAAAAGGGAGGTAACTCCAATATTAAAAAAGGGAGATAACTCCAATATAAAAAAGGGAGGTAACTCCAATATAAAAAAGGGAGATAACTCCAATCTAAAAAAGGGAGGTAACTCCAATAGAAAAAAGGGAGGTAACTCCAATAGAAAAAAGGGAGGTAACTCCAATAGAAAAAAGGGAGGTAACTCCAATATAAAAAAGGGAGATAACTCCAATATAAAAAAGGGAGGTAACTCCAATATAAAAAAGGGAGGTAACTCCAATATAAAAAGGGAGGTAACTCCAATATAAAAAAAAGGGAGATAACTCCAATCTAAAAAAGGGAGATAACTCCAATATAAAAAAGGGAGGTAACTCCAATAGAAAAAAGGGAGGTAACTCCAATATAAAAAAAGGGAGATAACTCCAATAGAAAAAAGGGAGGTAACTCCAATAGAAAAAAGGGAGGTAACTCCAATATAAAAAAGGTAGATAACTCCAATATAAAAAAGGGAAGTAACTCCAATATAAAAAAGGGAGGTAACACCAATATAAAAAAGGGAGGTAACTCCAATAGAAAAAAGGGAGGTAACTCCAATAGAAAAAAGGGAGGTAACTCCAATATAAAAAAGGGAGATAACTCCAATCTAAAAAAAGGGAGGTAACTCCAATAGAAAAAAGGGAGGTAACTCCAATAGAAAAAAGGGAGGTAACTCCAATATAAAAAAAGGGAGATAACTCCAATAGAAAAAAGGGAGGTAACTCCAATAGAAAAAAGGGAGGTAACTCCAATATAAAAAAGGGAGGTAACTCCAATATAAAAAGGGAGGTAACTCCAATAGAAAAAAGGGAGGTAACTCCAATAGAAAAAAGGGAGGTAACTCCAATAGAAAAAAGGGAGGTAACTCCAATATAAAAAAAGGGAGATAACTCCAATATAAAAAAGGGAGATAACTCCAATATAAAAGGGAGGTAACTCCAATATATAAAAGGGAGGTAACTCCAATATATAAAAGGGAGGTAACTCCAATAGAAAAAAGGGAGGTAACTCCAATAGAAAAAAGGGAGGTAACTCCAATATAAAAAAGGGAGATAACTCCAATATAAAAAAGGGAGGTAACTCCAATATAAAAAAGGGAGGTAACTCCAATAGAAAAAAGGGAGGTAACTCCAATAGAAAAAAGGGAGGTAACTCCAATATAAAAAAGGGAGATAACTCCAATCTAAAAAAAGGGAGGTAACTCCAATAGAAAAAAGGGAGGTAACTCCAATATAAAAAAGGGAGGCAACTCCAATAGAAAAAGGGAGGTAACTCCAATAGAAAAAAGGGAGGTAACTCCAATATAAAAAAGGGAGATAACTCCAATATAAAAAAGGGAGAGAACTCCAATATAAAAAAGGGAGGTAACTCCAATATTAAAAAAGGGAGATAACTCCAATATAAAAAAGGGAGGTAACTCCAATATAAAAAAGGGAGATAACTCCAATCTAAAAAAGGGAGGTAACTCCAATAGAAAAAAGGGAGGTAACTCCAATAGAAAAAAGGGAGGTAACTCCAATAGAAAAAAGGGAGGTAACTCCAATATAAAAAAGGGAGATAACTCCAATATAAAAAAGGGAGGTAACTCCAATATAAAAAAGGGAGGTAACTCCAATATAAAAAGGGAGGTAACTCCAATATAAAAAAAGGGAGATAACTCCAATCTAAAAAAGGGAGATAACTCCAATATAAAAAAGGGAGGTAACTCCAATAGAAAAAAGGGAGGTAACTCCAATATAAAAAAAGGGAGATAACTCCAATAGAAAAAAGGGAGGTAACTCCAATAGAAAAAAGGGAGGTAACTCCAATATAAAAAAGGTAGATAACTCCAATATAAAAAAGGGAAGTAACTCCAATATAAAAAAGGGAGGTAACACCAATATAAAAAAGGGAGGTAACTCCAATAGAAAAAAGGGAGGTAACTCCAATAGAAAAAAGGGAGGTAACTCCAATATAAAAAAGGGAGATAACTCCAATCTAAAAAAAGGGAGGTAACTCCAATAGAAAAAAGGGAGGTAACTCCAATAGAAAAAAGGGAGGTAACTCCAATATAAAAAAGGGAGGTAACTCCAATATAAAAAAGGGAAGTAACTCCAATATAAAAAAGGGAGGTAACTCCAATATAAAAAAGGGAGATAACTCCAATCTAAAAAAAGGGAGATAACTCCAATAGAAAAAAGGGAGGTAACTCCAATAGAAAAAAGGGAGGTAACTCCAATAGAAAAAAGGGAGGTAACTCCAAAAGAATAAAAGGGAGGTAACTCCAATAGAAAAAAGGGAGGTAACTCCAATATAAAAAAGGGAGATAACTCCAATATAAAAAAGGGAGATAACTCCATTATAAAAAAGGGAGATAACTCCAATCTAAAAAAGGGAGATAACTCCATTACAAAAAAGGGAGATAACTCCAATATAAAAAAGGGAGATAACTCCAATCTTAAAAAAGGGAGATAACTCCAATCTAAAAAAGGGAGATAACTCCATTACAAAAAAGGGAGATAACTCCAATATAAAAAAGGGAGGTAACTCCAACATTATAAAAAAGGGGAGATAACTCCAATATAAAAAAAGGGAGATAACTCCAATATAAAAAAGGGAGGTAACTCCAATATAAAAAAGGGAGGTAACTCCAATAGAAAAAAGGGAGGTAACTCCAATATAAAAAAGGGAGATAACTCCAATATAAAAAAGGGAGGTAACTCCAATATAAAAAAGGGAGGTAACTCCAATAGAAAAAAGGGAGGTAACTCCAATAGAAAAAAGGGAGGTAACTCCAATATAAAAAAGGGAGATAACTCCAATATAAAAAAGGGAGGTAACTCCAATATAAAAAAGGGAGGTAACTCCAATAGAAAAAAGGGAGGTAACTCCAATAGAAAAAAGGGAGGTAACTCCAATATAAAAAAGGGAGATAACTCCAATGTAAAAAAAGGGAGGTAACTCCAATAGAAAAAAGGGAGGTAACTCCAATATAAAAAAGGGAGGCAACTCCAATAGAAAAAGGGAGGTAACTCCAATAGAAAAAAGGGAGGTAACTCCAATATAAAAAAGGGAGATAACTCCAATATAAAAAAGGGAGAGAACTCCAATATAAAAAAGGGAGGTAACTCCAATATTAAAAAAGGGAGATAACTCCAATATAAAAAAGGGAGGTAACTCCAATATAAAAAAGGGAGATAACTCCAATCTAAAAAAGGGAGGTAACTCCAATAGAAAAAAGGGAGGTAACTCCAATAGAAAAAAGGGGGGTAACTCCAATAGAAAAAAGGGAGGTAACTCCAATATAAAAAAGGGAGATAACTCCAATATAAAAAAGGGAGGTAACTCCAATATAAAAAAGGGAGGTAACTCCAATAGAAAAAAGGGAGGTAACTCCAATAGAAAAAAGGGAGGTAACTCCAATATAAAAAAGGGAGATAACTCCAATCTAAAAAAAGGGAGGTAACTCCAATAGAAAAAAGGGAGGTAACTCCAATATAAAAAAGGGAGGCAACTCCAATAGAAAAAGGGAGGTAACTCCAATAGAAAAAAGGGAGGTAACTCCAATATAAAAAAGGGAGATAACTCCAATATAAAAAAGGGAGAGAACTCCAATATAAAAAAGGGAGGTAACTCCAATATTAAAAAAGGGAGATAACTCCAATATAAAAAAGGGAGGTAACTCCAATATAAAAAAGGGAGATAACTCCAATCTAAAAAAGGGAGGTAACTCCAATAGAAAAAAGGGAGGTAACTCCAATAGAAAAAAGGGGGGTAACTCCAATAGAAAAAAGGGAGGTAACTCCAATATAAAAAAGGGAGATAACTCCAATATAAAAAAGGGAGGTAACTCCAATATAAAAAAGGGAGGTAACTCCAATATAAAAAGGGAGGTAACTCCAATATAAAAAAAGGGAGAGAACTCCAATCTAAAAAAGGGAGATAACTCCAATATAAAAAAGGGAGGTAACTCCAATAGAAAAAAGGGAGGTAACTCCAATATAAAAAAAGGGAGATAACTCCAATAGAAAAAAGGGAGGTAACTCCAATAGAAAAAAGGGAGGTAACTCCAATATAAAAAAGGGAGATAACTCCAATATAAAAAAGGGAGATAACTCCATTATAAAAAAGGGAGATAACTCCAATCTAAAAAAGGGAGATAACTCCATTATAAAAAAGGGAGGTAACTCCAATAGAAAAAAGGGAGGTAACTCCAATATAAAAAAAGGGAGATAACTCCAATATAAAAAAAGGGAGGTAACTCCAATATAAAAAAAGGGAGATAACTCCAATCTAAAAAAGGGAGATAACTCCAATCTTAAAAAAGAGAGATAACTCCAATATAAAAAAGGGAGGTAACTCCAATATAAAAAAGGGAGGTAACTCCAATATAAAAAGGGAGGTAACTCCAATAGAAAAAAGGGAGGTAACTCCAATAGAAAAAAGGGAAGTAACTCCAATAGAAAAAAGGGAGGTAACTCCAATATAAAAAAAGGGAGATAACTCCAATAGAAAAAAGGGAGGTAACTCCAATAGAAAAAAGGGAGGTAACTCCAATATAAAAAAGGGAGGTAACTCCAATATAAAAAGGGAGGTAACTCCAATAGAAAAAAGGGAGGTAACTCCAATAGAAAAAAGGGAGGTAACTCCAATAGAAAAAAGGGAGGTAACTCCAATATAAAAAAAGGGAGATAACTCCAATATAAAAAAGGGAGATAACTCCAATATAAAAGGGAGGTAACTCCAATATATAAAAGGGAGGTAACTCCAATATATAAAAGGGAGGTAACTCCAATAGAAAAAAGGGAGGTAACTCCAATAGAAAAAAGGGAGGTAACTCCAATATAAAAAAGGGAGATAACTCCAATATAAAAAAGGGAGGTAACTCCAATATAAAAAAGGGAGGTAACTCCAATAGAAAAAAGGGAGGTAACTCCAATAGAAAAAAGGGAGGTAACTCCAATATAAAAAAGGGAGATAACTCCAATCTAAAAAAAGGGAGGTAACTCCAATAGAAAAAAGGGAGGTAACTCCAATATAAAAAAGGGAGGCAACTCCAATAGAAAAAGGGAGGTAACTCCAATAGAAAAAAGGGAGGTAACTCCAATATAAAAAAGGGAGATAACTCCAATATAAAAAAGGGAGAGAACTCCAATATAAAAAAGGGAGGTAACTCCAATATTAAAAAAGGGAGATAACTCCAATATAAAAAAGGGAGGTAACTCCAATATAAAAAAGGGAGATAACTCCAATCTAAAAAAGGGAGGTAACTCCAATAGAAAAAAGGGAGGTAACTCCAATAGAAAAAAGGGAGGTAACTCCAATAGAAAAAAGGGAGGTAACTCCAATATAAAAAAGGGAGATAACTCCAATATAAAAAAGGGAGGTAACTCCAATATAAAAAAGGGAGGTAACTCCAATATAAAAAGGGAGGTAACTCCAATATAAAAAAAGGGAGATAACTCCAATCTAAAAAAGGGAGATAACTCCAATATAAAAAAGGGAGGTAACTCCAATAGAAAAAAGGGAGGTAACTCCAATATAAAAAAAGGGAGATAACTCCAATAGAAAAAAGGGAGGTAACTCCAATAGAAAAAAGGGAGGTAACTCCAATATAAAAAAGGTAGATAACTCCAATATAAAAAAGGGAAGTAACTCCAATATAAAAAAGGGAGGTAACTCCAATAGAAAAAAGGGAGGTAACTCCAATAGAAAAAAGGGAGGTAACTCCAATATAAAAAAGGGAGATAACTCCAATCTAAAAAAAGGGAGGTAACTCCAATAGAAAAAAGGGAGGTAACTCCAATAGAAAAAAGGGAGGTAACTCCAATATAAAAAAAGGGAGATAACTCCAATAGAAAAAAGGGAGGTAACTCCAATAGAAAAAAGGGAGGTAACTCCAATATAAAAAAGGGAGGTAACTCCAATATAAAAAGGGAGGTAACTCCAATAGAAAAAAGGGAGGTAACTCCAATAGAAAAAAGGGAGGTAACTCCAATAGAAAAAAGGGAGGTAACTCCAATATAAAAAAAGGGAGATAACTCCAATATAAAAAAGGGAGATAACTCCAATATAAAAGGGAGGTAACTCCAATATATAAAAGGGAGGTAACTCCAATATATAAAAGGGAGGTAACTCCAATAGAAAAAAGGGAGGTAACTCCAATAGAAAAAAGGGAGGTAACTCCAATATAAAAAAGGGAGATAACTCCAATATAAAAAAGGGAGGTAACTCCAATATAAAAAAGGGAGGTAACTCCAATAGAAAAAAGGGAGGTAACTCCAATAGAAAAAAGGGAGGTAACTCCAATATAAAAAAGGGAGATAACTCCAATCTAAAAAAAGGGAGGTAACTCCAATAGAAAAAAGGGAGGTAACTCCAATATAAAAAAGGGAGGCAACTCCAATAGAAAAAGGGAGGTAACTCCAATAGAAAAAAGGGAGGTAACTCCAATATAAAAAAGGGAGATAACTCCAATATAAAAAAGGGAGAGAACTCCAATATAAAAAAGGGAGGTAACTCCAATATTAAAAAAGGGAGATAACTCCAATATAAAAAAGGGAGATAACTCCAATATAAAAAAGGGAGATAACTCCAATCTAAAAAAGGGAGGTAACTCCAATAGAAAAAAGGGAGGTAACTCCAATAGAAAAAAGGGAGGTAACTCCAATAGAAAAAAGGGAGGTAACTCCAATATAAAAAAGGGAGATAACTCCAATATAAAAAAGGGAGGTAACTCCAATATAAAAAAGGGAGGTAACTCCAATATAAAAAGGGAGGTAACTCCAATATAAAAAAAGGGAGATAACTCCAATCTAAAAAAGGGAGATAACTCCAATATAAAAAAGGGAGGTAACTCCAATAGAAAAAAGGGAGGTAACTCCAATATAAAAAAAGGGAGATAACTCCAATAGAAAAAAGGGAGGTAACTCCAATAGAAAAAAGGGAGGTAACTCCAATATAAAAAAGGTAGATAACTCCAATATAAAAAAGGGAAGTAACTCCAATATAAAAAAGGGAGGTAACACCAATATAAAAAAGGGAGGTAACTCCAATAGAAAAAAGGGAGGTAACTCCAATAGAAAAAAGGGAGGTAACTCCAATATAAAAAAGGGAGATAACTCCAATCTAAAAAAAGGGAGGTAACTCCAATAGAAAAAAGGGAGGTAACTCCAATAGAAAAAAGGGAGGTAACTCCAATATAAAAAAGGGAGGTAACTCCAATATAAAAAAGGGAAGTAACTCCAATATAAAAAAGGGAGGTAACTCCAATATAAAAAAGGGAGATAACTCCAATCTAAAAAAAGGGAGATAACTCCAATAGAAAAAAGGGAGGTAACTCCAATAGAAAAAAGGGAGGTAACTCCAATAGAAAAAAGGGAGGTAACTCCAAAAGAATAAAAGGGAGGTAACTCCAATAGAAAAAAGGGAGGTAACTCCAATATAAAAAAGGGAGATAACTCCAATATAAAAAAGGGAGATAACTCCATTATAAAAAAGGGAGATAACTCCAATCTAAAAAAGGGAGATAACTCCATTACAAAAAAGGGAGATAACTCCAATATAAAAAAGGGAGATAACTCCAATCTTAAAAAAGGGAGATAACTCCAATCTAATAAAGGGAGATAACTCCATTACAAAAAAGGGAGATAACTCCAATATAAAAAAGGGAGGTAACTCCAACATTATAAAAAAGGGGAGATAACTCCAATATAAAAAAAGGGAGATAACTCCAATATAAAAAAGGGAGGTAACTCCAATATAAAAAAGGGAGGTAACTCCAATAGAAAAAAGGGAGGTAACTCCAATATAAAAAAGGGAGATAACTCCAATATAAAAAAGGGAGGTAACTCCAATATAAAAAAGGGAGGTAACTCCAATAGAAAAAAGGGAGGTAACTCCAATAGAAAAAAGGGAGGTAACTCCAATATAAAAAAGGGAGATAACTCCAATATAAAAAAGGGAGGTAACTCCAATATAAAAAAGGGAGGTAACTCCAATAGAAAAAAGGGAGGTAACTCCAATAGAAAAAAGGGAGGTAACTCCAATATAAAAAAGGGAGATAACTCCAATCTAAAAAAAGGGAGGTAACTCCAATAGAAAAAAGGGAGGTAACTCCAATATAAAAAAGGGAGGCAACTCCAATAGAAAAAGGGAGGTAACTCCAATAGAAAAAAGGGAGGTAACTCCAATATAAAAAAGGGAGATAACTCCAATATAAAAAAGGGAGAGAACTCCAATATAAAAAAGGGAGGTAACTCCAATATTAAAAAAGGGAGATAACTCCAATATAAAAAAGGGAGGTAACTCCAATATAAAAAAGGGAGATAACTCCAATCTAAAAAAGGGAGGTAACTCCAATAGAAAAAAGGGAGGTAACTCCAATAGAAAAAAGGGGGGTAACTCCAATAGAAAAAAGGGAGGTAACTCCAATATAAAAAAGGGAGATAACTCCAATATAAAAAAGGGAGGTAACTCCAATATAAAAAAGGGAGGTAACTCCAATATAAAAAGGGAGGTAACTCCAATATAAAAAAAGGGAGAGAACTCCAATCTAAAAAAGGGAGATAACTCCAATATAAAAAAGGGAGGTAACTCCAATAGAAAAAAGGGAGGTAACTCCAATATAAAAAAAGGGAGATAACTCCAATAGAAAAAAGGGAGGTAACTCCAATAGAAAAAAGGGAGGTAACTCCAATATAAAAAAGGGAGATAACTCCAATATAAAAAAGGGAGATAACTCCATTATAAAAAAGGGAGATAACTCCAATCTAAAAAAGGGAGATAACTCCATTATAAAAAAGGGAGGTAACTCCAATAGAAAAAAGGGAGGTAACTCCAATATAAAAAAAGGGAGATAACTCCAATATAAAAAAAGGGAGGTAACTCCAATATAAAAAAAGGGAGATAACTCCAATCTAAAAAAGGGAGATAACTCCAATCTTAAAAAAGAGAGATAACTCCAATATAAAAAAGGGAGGTAACTCCAATATAAAAAAGGGAGGTAACTCCAATATAAAAAGGGAGGTAACTCCAATAGAAAAAAGGGAGGTAACTCCAATAGAAAAAAGGGAAGTAACTCCAATAGAAAAAAGGGAGGTAACTCCAATATAAAAAAAGGGAGATAACTCCAATAGAAAAAAGGGAGGTAACTCCAATAGAAAAAAGGGAGGTAACTCCAATATAAAAAAGGGAGGTAACTCCAATATAAAAAGGGAGGTAACTCCAATAGAAAAAAGGGAGGTAACTCCAATAGAAAAAAGGGAGGTAACTCCAATAGAAAAAAGGGAGGTAACTCCAATATAAAAAAAGGGAGATAACTCCAATCTAAAAAAAGGGAGGTAACTCCAATAGAAAAAAGGGAGGTAACTCCAATATAAAAAAGGGAGGCAACTCCAATAGAAAAAGGGAGGTAACTCCAATAGAAAAAAGGGAGGTAACTCCAATATAAAAAAAGGGAGATAACTCCAATAGAAAAAAGGGAGGTAACTCCAATAGAAAAAAGGGAGGTAACTCCAATATAAAAAAGGTAGATAACTCCAATATAAAAAAGGGAAGTAACTCCAATATAAAAAAGGGAGGTAACACCAATATAAAAAAGGGAGGTAACTCCAATAGAAAAAAGGGAGGTAACTCCAATAGAAAAAAGGGAGGTAACTCCAATATAAAAAAGGGAGATAACTCCAATCTAAAAAAAGGGAGGTAACTCCAATAGAAAAAAGGGAGGTAACTCCAATAGAAAAAAGGGAGGTAACTCCAATATAAAAAAGGGAGGTAACTCCAATATAAAAAAGGGAAGTAACTCCAATATAAAAAAGGGAGGTAACTCCAATATAAAAAAGGGAGATAACTCCAATCTAAAAAAAGGGAGATAACTCCAATAGAAAAAAGGGAGGTAACTCCAATAGAAAAAAGGGAGGTAACTCCAATAGAAAAAAGGGAGGTAACTCCAAAAGAATAAAAGGGAGGTAACTCCAATAGAAAAAAGGGAGGTAACTCCAATATAAAAAAGGGAGATAACTCCAATATAAAAAAGGGAGATAACTCCATTATAAAAAAGGGAGATAACTCCAATCTAAAAAAGGGAGATAACTCCATTACAAAAAAGGGAGATAACTCCAATATAAAAAAGGGAGATAACTCCAATCTTAAAAAAGGGAGATAACTCCAATCTAAAAAAGGGAGATAACTCCATTACAAAAAAGGGAGATAACTCCAATATAAAAAAGGGAGGTAACTCCAACATTATAAAAAAGGGGAGATAACTCCAATATAAAAAAAGGGAGATAACTCCAATATAAAAAAGGGAGGTAACTCCAATATAAAAAAGGGAGGTAACTCCAATAGAAAAAAGGGAGGTAACTCCAATATAAAAAAGGGAGATAACTCCAATATAAAAAAGGGAGGTAACTCCAATATAAAAAAGGGAGGTAACTCCAATAGAAAAAAGGGAGGTAACTCCAATAGAAAAAAGGGAGGTAACTCCAATATAAAAAAGGGAGATAACTCCAATATAAAAAAGGGAGGTAACTCCAATATAAAAAAGGGAGGTAACTCCAATAGAAAAAAGGGAGGTAACTCCAATAGAAAAAAGGGAGGTAACTCCAATATAAAAAAGGGAGATAACTCCAATCTAAAAAAAGGGAGGTAACTCCAATAGAAAAAAGGGAGGTAACTCCAATATAAAAAAGGGAGGCAACTCCAATAGAAAAAGGGAGGTAACTCCAATAGAAAAAAGGGAGGTAACTCCAATATAAAAAAGGGAGATAACTCCAATATAAAAAAGGGAGAGAACTCCAATATAAAAAAGGGAGGTAACTCCAATATTAAAAAAGGGAGATAACTCCAATATAAAAAAGGGAGGTAACTCCAATATAAAAAAGGGAGATAACTCCAATCTAAAAAAGGGAGGTAACTCCAATAGAAAAAAGGGAGGTAACTCCAATAGAAAAAAGGGGGGTAACTCCAATAGAAAAAAGGGAGGTAACTCCAATATAAAAAAGGGAGATAACTCCAATATAAAAAAGGGAGGTAACTCCAATATAAAAAAGGGAGGTAACTCCAATATAAAAAGGGAGGTAACTCCAATATAAAAAAAGGGAGAGAACTCCAATCTAAAAAAGGGAGATAACTCCAATATAAAAAAGGGAGGTAACTCCAATAGAAAAAAGGGAGGTAACTCCAATATAAAAAAAGGGAGATAACTCCAATAGAAAAAAGGGAGGTAACTCCAATAGAAAAAAGGGAGGTAACTCCAATATAAAAAAGGGAGATAACTCCAATATAAAAAAGGGAGATAACTCCATTATAAAAAAGGGAGATAACTCCAATCTAAAAAAGGGAGATAACTCCATTATAAAAAAGGGAGGTAACTCCAATAGAAAAAAGGGAGGTAACTCCAATATAAAAAAAGGGAGATAACTCCAATATAAAAAAAGGGAGGTAACTCCAATATAAAAAAAGGGAGATAACTCCAATCTAAAAAAGGGAGATAACTCCAATCTTAAAAAAGAGAGATAACTCCAATATAAAAAAGGGAGGTAACTCCAATATAAAAAAGGGAGGTAACTCCAATATAAAAAGGGAGGTAACTCCAATAGAAAAAAGGGAGGTAACTCCAATAGAAAAAAGGGAAGTAACTCCAATAGAAAAAAGGGAGGTAACTCCAATATAAAAAAAGGGAGATAACTCCAATAGAAAAAAGGGAGGTAACTCCAATAGAAAAAAGGGAGGTAACTCCAATATAAAAAAGGGAGGTAACTCCAATATAAAAAGGGAGGTAACTCCAATAGAAAAAAGGGAGGTAACTCCAATAGAAAAAAGGGAGGTAACTCCAATAGAAAAAAGGGAGGTAACTCCAATATAAAAAAAGGGAGATAACTCCAATATAAAAAAGGGAGATAACTCCAATATAAAAGGGAGGTAACTCCAATATATAAAAGGGAGGTAACTCCAATATATAAAAGGGAGGTAACTCCAATATAAAAAGGGATGTAACTCCAATAGAAAAAAGGGAGATAACTCCAATCTAAAAAAGGGAGATAACTCCAATAGAAAAAAGGGAGGTAACTCCAATATAAAAAAGGGAGGTAACTCCAATATAAAAAAGGGAGGTAACTCCAATAGAAAAAAGGGAGGTAACTCCAATATAAAAAAGGGAGATAACTCCAATCTAAAAAAAGGGAGGTAACTCCAATAGAAAAAAGGGAGGTAACTCCAATATAAAAAAGGGAGGCAACTCCAATAGAAAAAGGGAGGTAACTCCAATAGAAAAAAGGGAGGTAACTCCAATATAAAAAAGGGAGATAACTCCAATATAAAAAAGGGAGAGAACTCCAATATAAAAAAGGGAGGTAACTCCAATATTAAAAAAGGGAGATAACTCCAATATAAAAAAGGGAGGTAACTCCAATATAAAAAAGGGAGATAACTCCAATCTAAAAAAGGGAGGTAACTCCAATAGAAAAAAGGGAGGTAACTCCAATAGAAAAAAGGGGGGTAACTCCAATAGAAAAAAGGGAGGTAACTCCAATATAAAAAAGGGAGATAACTCCAATATAAAAAAGGGAGGTAACTCCAATATAAAAAAGGGAGGTAACTCCAATATAAAAAGGGAGGTAACTCCAATATAAAAAAAGGGAGAGAACTCCAATCTAAAAAAGGGAGATAACTCCAATATAAAAAAGGGAGGTAACTCCAATAGAAAAAAGGGAGGTAACTCCAATATAAAAAAAGGGAGATAACTCCAATAGAAAAAAGGGAGGTAACTCCAATAGAAAAAAGGGAGGTAACTCCAATATAAAAAAGGGAGATAACTCCAATATAAAAAAGGGAGATAACTCCATTATAAAAAAGGGAGATAACTCCAATCTAAAAAAGGGAGATAACTCCATTATAAAAAAGGGAGGTAACTCCAATAGAAAAAAGGGAGGTAACTCCAATATAAAAAAAGGGAGATAACTCCAATATAAAAAAAGGGAGGTAACTCCAATATAAAAAAAGGGAGATAACTCCAATCTAAAAAAGGGAGATAACTCCAATCTTAAAAAAGAGAGATAACTCCAATATAAAAAAGGGAGGTAACTCCAATATAAAAAAGGGAGGTAACTCCAATATAAAAAGGGAGGTAACTCCAATAGAAAAAAGGGAGGTAACTCCAATAGAAAAAAGGGAAGTAACTCCAATAGAAAAAAGGGAGGTAACTCCAATATAAAAAAAGGGAGATAACTCCAATAGAAAAAAGGGAGGTAACTCCAATAGAAAAAAGGGAGGTAACTCCAATATAAAAAAGGGAGGTAACTCCAATATAAAAAGGGAGGTAACTCCAATAGAAAAAAGGGAGGTAACTCCAATAGAAAAAAGGGAGGTAACTCCAATAGAAAAAAGGGAGGTAACTCCAATATAAAAAAAGGGAGATAACTCCAATCTAAAAAAAGGGAGGTAACTCCAATAGAAAAAAGGGAGGTAACTCCAATATAAAAAAGGGAGGCAACTCCAATAGAAAAAGGGAGGTAACTCCAATAGAAAAAAGGGAGGTAACTCCAATATAAAAAAAGGGAGATAACTCCAATAGAAAAAAGGGAGGTAACTCCAATAGAAAAAAGGGAGGTAACTCCAATATAAAAAAGGTAGATAACTCCAATATAAAAAAGGGAAGTAACTCCAATATAAAAAAGGGAGGTAACACCAATATAAAAAAGGGAGGTAACTCCAATAGAAAAAAGGGAGGTAACTCCAATAGAAAAAAGGGAGGTAACTCCAATATAAAAAAGGGAGATAACTCCAATCTAAAAAAAGGGAGGTAACTCCAATAGAAAAAAGGGAGGTAACTCCAATAGAAAAAAGGGAGGTAACTCCAATATAAAAAAGGGAGGTAACTCCAATATAAAAAAGGGAAGTAACTCCAATATAAAAAAGGGAGGTAACTCCAATATAAAAAAGGGAGATAACTCCAATCTAAAAAAAGGGAGATAACTCCAATAGAAAAAAGGGAGGTAACTCCAATAGAAAAAAGGGAGGTAACTCCAATAGAAAAAAGGGAGGTAACTCCAAAAGAATAAAAGGGAGGTAACTCCAATAGAAAAAAGGGAGGTAACTCCAATATAAAAAAGGGAGATAACTCCAATATAAAAAAGGGAGATAACTCCATTATAAAAAAGGGAGATAACTCCAATCTAAAAAAGGGAGATAACTCCATTACAAAAAAGGGAGATAACTCCAATATAAAAAAGGGAGATAACTCCAATCTTAAAAAAGGGAGATAACTCCAATCTAAAAAAGGGAGATAACTCCATTACAAAAAAGGGAGATAACTCCAATATAAAAAAGGGAGGTAACTCCAACATTATAAAAAAGGGGAGATAACTCCAATATAAAAAAAGGGAGATAACTCCAATATAAAAAAGGGAGGTAACTCCAATATAAAAAAGGGAGGTAACTCCAATAGAAAAAAGGGAGGTAACTCCAATATAAAAAAGGGAGATAACTCCAATATAAAAAAGGGAGGTAACTCCAATATAAAAAAGGGAGGTAACTCCAATAGAAAAAAGGGAGGTAACTCCAATAGAAAAAAGGGAGGTAACTCCAATATAAAAAAGGGAGATAACTCCAATATAAAAAAGGGAGGTAACTCCAATATAAAAAAGGGAGGTAACTCCAATAGAAAAAAGGGAGGTAACTCCAATAGAAAAAAGGGAGGTAACTCCAATATAAAAAAGGGAGATAACTCCAATCTAAAAAAAGGGAGGTAACTCCAATAGAAAAAAGGGAGGTAACTCCAATATAAAAAAGGGAGGCAACTCCAATAGAAAAAGGGAGGTAACTCCAATAGAAAAAAGGGAGGTAACTCCAATATAAAAAAGGGAGATAACTCCAATATAAAAAAGGGAGAGAACTCCAATATAAAAAAGGGAGGTAACTCCAATATTAAAAAAGGGAGATAACTCCAATATAAAAAAGGGAGGTAACTCCAATATAAAAAAGGGAGATAACTCCAATCTAAAAAAGGGAGGTAACTCCAATAGAAAAAAGGGAGGTAACTCCAATAGAAAAAAGGGGGGTAACTCCAATAGAAAAAAGGGAGGTAACTCCAATATAAAAAAGGGAGATAACTCCAATATAAAAAAGGGAGGTAACTCCAATATAAAAAAGGGAGGTAACTCCAATATAAAAAGGGAGGTAACTCCAATATAAAAAAAGGGAGAGAACTCCAATCTAAAAAAGGGAGATAACTCCAATATAAAAAAGGGAGGTAACTCCAATAGAAAAAAGGGAGGTAACTCCAATATAAAAAAAGGGAGATAACTCCAATAGAAAAAAGGGAGGTAACTCCAATAGAAAAAAGGGAGGTAACTCCAATATAAAAAAGGGAGATAACTCCAATATAAAAAAGGGAGATAACTCCATTATAAAAAAGGGAGATAACTCCAATCTAAAAAAGGGAGATAACTCCATTATAAAAAAGGGAGGTAACTCCAATAGAAAAAAGGGAGGTAACTCCAATATAAAAAAAGGGAGATAACTCCAATATAAAAAAAGGGAGGTAACTCCAATATAAAAAAAGGGAGATAACTCCAATCTAAAAAAGGGAGATAACTCCAATCTTAAAAAAGAGAGATAACTCCAATATAAAAAAGGGAGGTAACTCCAATATAAAAAAGGGAGGTAACTCCAATATAAAAAGGGAGGTAACTCCAATAGAAAAAAGGGAGGTAACTCCAATAGAAAAAAGGGAAGTAACTCCAATAGAAAAAAGGGAGGTAACTCCAATATAAAAAAAGGGAGATAACTCCAATAGAAAAAAGGGAGGTAACTCCAATAGAAAAAAGGGAGGTAACTCCAATATAAAAAAGGGAGGTAACTCCAATATAAAAAGGGAGGTAACTCCAATAGAAAAAAGGGAGGTAACTCCAATAGAAAAAAGGGAGGTAACTCCAATAGAAAAAAGGGAGGTAACTCCAATATAAAAAAAGGGAGATAACTCCAATATAAAAAAGGGAGATAACTCCAATATAAAAGGGAGGTAACTCCAATATATAAAAGGGAGGTAACTCCAATATATAAAAGGGAGGTAACTCCAATATAAAAAGGGATGTAACTCCAATAGAAAAAAGGGAGATAACTCCAATCTAAAAAAGGGAGATAACTCCAATAGAAAAAAGGGAGGTAACTCCAATATAAAAAAGGGAGGTAACTCCAATATAAAAAAGGGAGGTAACTCCAATAGAAAAAAGGGAGGTAACTCCAATAAAAAAAAGGGAGGTAACTCCATTATAAAAAAGGGAGGTAACTCCAATATAAAAAAGGGAGGTAACTCCAATAGAAAAAAGGGAGGTAACTCCAATATAATAAAAAAAGGGAGATAACTCCAATCTAAAAAAGGGAGGTAACTCCAATAGAAAAAAGGGAGGTAACTCCAATATAAAAAAGGGAGATAACTCCAATATAAAAAAGGGAGATAACTCCAATCTAAAAAAGGGAGATAACTCCATTGCAAAAAAGGGAGATAACTCCAATATAAAAAAGGGAGATAACTCCAATATAAAAAAGGGAGATAACTCCATTACAAAAAAGAGAGATAACTCCAATAGAAAAAAGGGAGGTAACTCCAATATAAAAAAAGGAGGTAACTCCAATATAAAAAAGGGAGGTAACTCCAATATAAAAAAAGGAGGTAACTCCAATATAAAAAAGGGAGATAACTCCAATATAAAAAAGGGAGGTAACTCCAATCTAAAAAAGGGAGATAACTCCATTATAAAAAGGGACATAACTCCAATATAAAAAAGGGAGGTAACTCCAATATAAAAAAGGGAGATAACTCCAATATGAAAAAG
Source organism: Bathymodiolus brooksi (assembly GCA_963680875.1). Taxonomy (NCBI): domain Eukaryota; kingdom Metazoa; phylum Mollusca; class Bivalvia; order Mytilida; family Modiolidae; genus Bathymodiolus; species Bathymodiolus brooksi. The sequence continues at coordinate 70,182,665 of OY804579.1, forward strand.
GGAGAGAACTCCAATATATAAAAAGGGAGATAACTCCATTATAAAAAAGGGAGATAACTCCAATATAAAAAAGGGAGATAACTCCAATATAAAAAAGGGAGGTAACTCCAATTTAAAAAAGGGAGATAACTCCAATATAAAAAAGGTAGAGAACTCCAATATATAAAAAGGGAGATAACTCCATTATAAAAAAGGGAGATAACTCCAATATAAAAAAGGGAGATAACTCCAATATAAAAAAGGGAGGTAACTCCAATATAAAAAGGGGAGATAACTCCAATCTAAATAAGGGAGATAACTCCAATATTTTTTATATTGGAGTTATCTCCCTTTTTTATATTGGAGTTATCTCCCTTTTTAGCTCACCTGACCCAAAGGGTCATGTGATGTATTGCCATCACTTGGCGTCCGTCATTCGTCGTTCGTTAACTTTTCATATTTAATCTACTCCTCTGAAACAACTGGACCAAATGGAACCAAACTTGGCAGAAAGCATATATATAAGGTCCTCTATAAAGTTTCTTCATTTCGTCCCATTCCGCCAACAAATATGGCCGCCAAGGGCAATTCTTGTTTCTGATTGGCTAATGTTAAAAAAATCTTCTCCTCTGAAACTGCTTGGCCAAATGGAGCCAAACTTAGCAGGAAGCATCTATGTAAGATCCTCTATAAAACTTCTTCATTTAATTCCATTCGGCCAACAAACATGGCCACTGTTTGTTACTAAAAATAGAACATATGGTAAAATTGCACGTTGTTGGTAACAACTCAAGAACCGTTAATAATATCAGAAATCTGACAGGGGTAAGAATGATCAGCACAGGAAGATCTAACTACCCTGAAATTTTGAAGAAAATCTGATTACCTATCTTGGAGTTATTGCCCTTTTTTCATCAAATTTTCAAAATTTTAATACTTTTCGTTTTTTATTTCAAAAACTATAAGAGATAAACGTTAAGTTTAAACAGCAAACATGTGCAGCATGTCAAGCTCTACATGCCCTGCAATTTTGAAGTAAATCTGATTACCCGTCTAGGAGTTGTTGCCCTTTTTTATATTTTATTTTTTTAATTTAAACATTTTTGTCTGATATTTCAAAAACTATTAGAGATAAAGGTTAAGTTTAAATTGCAAACATGTGCAGCATATTAAGATCTACCTACCCTGTAATTTTGAAGTTAATTTGAGTACCCAATTTGGAGTTATTGCCCTTTTTTTCGTCAAATTTTCAAAATGTTAATACCTTTTGTCCTTTATTTCAAAAACTATAAGAGGTGGATGTTAAGTTTAAACAGCAAACATGTTCAGCATGTCAAGATCAACCTAGCCTACAATTTTAAAGTAAATCTGATTACCCATCTTGAAGTTATTGCCCTTTTTTCATCAAATTTTAAAAATGTTAATACTTTTCATCCTTTATTTCAAAAACTATAAGAGATAGATGTTGAGTGTAAACTGAAAACATGTTCAGCTTGTCAAGATCTACATGCCCTGCAATTTTGAAGTAAATCTGATTACCCGTCTAGGAGTTATTCCCCTTTTTTCATCATTTTTTAGCTCACCTGACCCAAAGGGCCATGTGAGGTATTGCCATCACTTAGCGTCCGTCGTCCATCCGTTAACTTTTTCATATTTTAATCTTCTCCTCTGAAACAACTTGGCCAAATGGAACCAAACTTGGCAGTAAGCATCTATGTAAGGTCCTCTATAAAGTTTCTCCATTTGGCCTATAAACATGGCCACCAAGAATAAAAAAAAATTCTGATTGGCTAATGTTAAAAAAATCTTCTCCTCTGAAACAGCTTGGCCAAATGGAGCCAAACTTGGCATAGATGGTCCCTGGGTGTGTCCCTTTTAAAATTGTGTCCGACAACCCCACCCTCCATTCAAGATGGCTGCTGTTTTTTAAGGTAATGATTATCTCCCTTTGAAATTTGCTTCAGTATCATTCTATTGTCAGGTGAGCGATACAGGCTCAGTGGGCTGAGCCTCTAGTTTATATTGGAGTTACCTCCCTTTTTTATATTGAAGTTATCTCCCTTTTTTAATATTGGAGTTACCTCCCTTTTTTTATATTGGAGGTATCTCCCTTTTTTATATTGGAGTTATCTCCCTTTTTTATATTGCAGTTACCTCCCTTTTTTATATTGCAGTTATCTCCCTTTTTTATATTGGAGTTATCTTCCTTTTTTATATTGGAGTTTATTTTGCACGATTGCATTCCACTCTATTAAATTGGAGTTGCCTCCCTTTTTTTATTTTGCACGATTGCATTGCAATCTATTAAATTGGAGTTACCTCCCTTTTTTATTTTGTGCAATTGCATTGCAATCTATTAAATTGGAGTTATCTCCCTTTTTTATTTTGTGCAATTGCATTGCAATCTATTAAATTGGAGTTACCTCCCTTTTTTATTTTGTGCAATTGTATTGCAATCTATTAAATTGGAGTTACCTCCCTTTTTTATTTTGCGAGATTGCATTGCAATCTTTTAAATTGGAGTGACCTCCCTTTTTTATTTTACGCGATTGCATTGCAATCTTTTAAATTGGAGTTACCTCCCTTTTTTATTTTGCGCGATTGCATTGCAATCTATTAAATTGGTGTTACCTCCCTTTTTTTATTTTGTGCGATTGCATTGCAATCTATTAAATTGGAGTTACCTCCCTTTTTTATTTTGTGCGATTGCATATCTAAAATTTTCTAAATTTATAAAACTAAGGAGTATCTCCCTTGTGCAAAGTTCTGTCCTTAGCTGGTTTAGGCATTACTGTTTAGGCCCTTCAGGTTATTTGTTCTTAATCAGACATTGTTCTTTCGGTTTTTGATCTTCCAAATCTTTTGACTTTATCTGCACTGATGAGACATAACTTGTTGAAATGACCATTTACAGAATTTAAATTAACTGCAATCTCGGTCCTTTGTTAGTTTGCTTACCTTTGAATATAGTAGTAATCCACTTTGTTTTCTTTTTCTCCAGTCTTTATTTTGTTTAGAATATTGTAGTATTTATCTCTTTACCATATGGTTGATTTTGAATTAAGACTCCAAAGTCTCACAAAGCTTATTAGTAAATGTTTGCTCATTGGAGAGCACACTGCATTCTTCTGCCATGACAATTTTTACAGAATGATAGAATTAATTCAGTTTTGAGTGAAGACAAACTCACCCTAAGATAATGTTAACAACAATTTTAACCTGTTCAATTAGTTATACATAAATAAAGCCTAGGGGTATTTTTGTATATGTAAAAACATGATAATCTCCTTCTTCATGATTAAGAATGAGCAAAGTGAGTACTTAATCATGAAGGAGGGGATTATCATTTTCTTACAATCTTTCTTAAAAACATTCAATATGATATAATTGTATTGGACAAAACTGTGAATTTCTTTTATTTAAAGTATTAGTAATAATTTTCATACGTTTTATTGAAAATAGCTAAAAAAAATTCAGGCATTCTATAGAATGACTAGATATTTTTAGGCATTCGATAGAATTCCTATTGATGTTAGGCATACTATAGATTGCCTAAAATTACAGTCATTCTACAGAATGCTTGATTCTTTAAATCGCCTGTAACATATACAATGTATTTTTACCTCCACTATAGGAGATGTTACTTGTCGCAAGTCGTAAGTCGTAACTGAGCTTAGGACTAGTTTAGTGAAACGCACGTATTCGTGCACGTAAGGAAATCTTTAGAGTGATTTTAGACTTACGATTTACGATCACTTTAGTGAAACGGTCGCCTGGCCTTTAGGCCATGTGAGCTATTGTCATCACTTTTCGTCCATCGTCCGTCCGTCAACATTTCACATTTTAATCTTCTCCTCAGAAACCACTGGGCCAATTGCAACCAAACTTTGGTGGAATGGTCCTTGGATGGCCCCCTTCCAAATTTGTGTCTGACCTCCAACCAAGATGGCCACCAAGCTAAAAATAGAAAAAAGGGGGGATGCAATTTTAATTGTCCATTGCTGTTTTAGTATATGTCAAAATGAGCTCAAATTTTAACTGCAGCTACATGGCAAGGAGTAGTTTAACATATATTGCGGGTTTTTCTGTGAAATTTTTCTTTCAGCTGATTTATACCGATTATGCAAATTGGGCATATTTTGATAAAAGATCACATTTAAATCTTCTCTGAAACCGCTGAACCAAATTAAACCAAACCTGGCAGGGATGGTCCCTTTCAAAATTGTGTCCGACAGCCCCGCCCTCCATTCAAGATGGCTGCTATTGCTAAAAATAGAAATTTCTTCAATGGTCCATTGCTGCTTTATTATAAACCAAACTGAGCTCAAATTTTAACTGCAGCTACATGGCAATGAGTAGTTTAAGATATATTCCAGGTTTTTCTGTGAAATTTTTCTTTCAGCTGATTTATACCGATTATGCAAATTAGGCATATTTTGATAAAAGATCACATTTAAATCTTCTCCTCTGAAACCGCTGAACCAAATTAAACCAAACCTGGCAGGGATGGTCCCTTTCAAAATTGTGTCCGACAGCCCTGCCCTCCATTCAAGATGGCTGCTATTGCTAAAAATAGAAATTTCTTCAATGGTCCATTGCTGCTTTATTATAAACCAAACTGAGCTCAAATTTTAACTGCAGCTACATGGCAATGAGTAGTTTAAAATATATTCCAGGTTTTTCTGTGAAATTTTTCTTTCAGCTGATTTATACCGATTATGCAAATTAGGCATATTTTGATAAAAGATCACATTTAAATCTTCTCCTCTGAAACCGCTGAACCAAATTAAACCAAACCTGGCAGGGATGGTCCCTTTCAAAATTGTGTCCGACAGCCCCGCCCTCCATTCAAGATGGCTGCTATTGCTAAAAATAGAAATTTCTTCAATGGTCCATTGCTGCTTTATTATAAACCAAACTGAGCTCAAATTTTAACTGCAGCTACATGGCAATGAGTAGTTTAAGATATATTCCTGATTTTTCTGTGAAATTTTTCTTTCAGCCGATTTATACCGATTATGCAAATTAGGCATATTTTGATAAAAGATCACATTTAAATCTTCTTCTCTGAAACCGCTGAACCAAATTAAACCAAACCTGGCAGGGATGGTCCCTTTCAAAATTGTGTCCGACAGCCCCGCCCTCCATTCAAGATGGCTGCTATTGCTAAAAATAGAAATTTCTTCAATGGTCCATTGCTGCTTTATTATAAACCAAACTGAGCTCAAATTTTAACTGCAGCTACATGGCAATGAGTAGTTTAAGATATATTCCAGGTTTTTCTGTGAAATTTTTCTTTCAGCTGATTTATAACGATTATGCAAATTAGGCATATTTTGATAAAAGATCACATTTAAATCTTCTCCTCTGAAACCGCTGAACCAAATTAAACCAAATCTGGCAGGGATGGTCCCTTTCAAAATTGTGTCCGACAGCCCCGCCCTCCATTCAAGATGGCTGCTATTGCTAAAAATAGAAATTTCTTCAATGGTCCATTGCTGCTTTATTATAAACCAAACTGAGCTCAAATTTTAACTGCAGCTACATGGCAATGAGTAGTTTAAGATATATTCCAGGTTTTTCTGTGAAATTTTTCTTTCAGCCGATTTATACCGATTATGCAAATTAGGCATATTTTGATAACAGATCACATTTAAATCTTCTCCTCTGAAACCGATGAACCAAATTAAATCAAACCTGGCAGGGATGGTCCCTGGGTGGGTCCCTTTCAAAATTATGTCCGACAGCCCCTGCCCTCCATTCAAGATGGCTGCTGTTGCTAAAAATAGAATTTTCTTCAATTGTCCATTGCTGCTTTATTATAAACCAAACTGAGCTCAAATTTTAACTGCAGCTACATGGCAATGAGTAGTTTAAGATATATTCCTGATTTTTCTGTGAAATTTTTCTTTCAGCCGATTTATACCGATTATGCAAATTAGGCATATTTTGATAAAAGATCACATTTAAATCTTCTTCTCTGAAACCGCTGAACCAAATTAAACCAAACCTGGCAGGGATGGTCCCTTGGTGGGTCCCTTTCAAAATTATGTCTGACAGCCCCGCCCTCCATTCAAGATGGCTGCTGTTGCTAAAAATAGACATGTTTTCAATTGTCCATTGCTGCTTTAGTATAAGTCAAAATGAGCTAAAATTTTAACTGCAGCTACATGGCAAGGAGTAGTTTAACATATATTCCGTTTTTATCTCGCCTGGCCTTTAGGCCATGTGAGCAATTGCCATCACTTTTCGTCCATCCGTCAACATTTCACATTTTAATCTTCTCCTCAGAAACCGCTGGGCCAATTGCAACCAATCTTATGTGGAATGGTCCTTGGGTGGCCCCCCTTAAAAATTGTGTCCGGTGATCCCAACTTCCAACCAAGATGGGCACCAAGCTAAAAATAGAAAAAAGGGGGATGATATTTTTAAATCTTCTCCTCTGAAACTACTGAGCCAATCTCAACCAAACTTTGCTGAAATGATCCTTGGGTGGTCCCCTTCAGACCTCCGACCAAGATGGCCACCACAGCCAAACTTAATTTAACATAGGACCCTATGGGAAATTTCCATAAAAATCTTCTTGTCTGAAACCATTTGCTCAATAAGAACAAAATTTTGATGAAATAGTCATTGGATGATTCTCTTCCAAAAATGTGTCCGGTGGTTCGGCCCTCTGACCAAGATGGCTGCACAGCTGAACTTAGTTCAACATAGGACCCTATGGGAAATTCGCATAAAAACCAACTTGTCTGGAACCAGTAGCTCAATTAGAACCAAACTTTGATGGAATAGTCATTGGATGGTCCTTTTCCAAAATTGTGTCCGGCAGTCGCGCTCTCCCACCAAGATGGCCACCACAGTGCAGTTGCGTTGTTATTGAAAGCAGCTTTGATTCAGGTGAGCGATTACAGGCTCCTGGGAGCCTCTGGTTTCTGGGTACCGACTGCCATGATATAACTGAAATATTGTTGAAAATAGCGTTAAACACCATAGACCGTAAACCAATATGCTATACAGTACTTGTGACAGAACAGCCTGTGATATCTAATTTTTGGCTTTACTTTTTAGCTCACCTGACCCAAAGGGTCATGTGAGCTATTGCCATCACTTGGCGTCTGTCGTCGTCGTCTGTCGTCCGTCCGTCGTACGTCGTAAACTTTTTCAAAAATCTTCTCCTCTGAAAGTGCTAGACCAATGGAAACCAAACTTGGTCTGAATCATCACTAGGGTGTCTAGTTTCAAAATTGTGTCCGGTGATGCTGTGCACCAACCAACATGGCCGCTGTTACTAAAAATAGAACATATGGTAAAATTGCAGGTTTTGGGTAATAACTCAAAAATCTGACATGGGGTCAAAATGATCAGCACATCAAGATCTACCTACCCTGCAATTTTGAAGTAAATCTGATTACCCATCTTGGAGTTATTGCCCTTTTTTCATCAAATTTGTAAAATTTTAATACTTTTCGTCTTATATTTCAAAAACTATAAGAGATAAAGGTTAACTATAAATTGCAAAAATGTGCGGCATATCAAGATCTACCCACCCTGCAATTTTGAAGTAAATCCCATTACCCATTTTGGAGTTATTTCCCTTTTTTCATCAAATTTTCAAAATTTTAATACTTTTCGTCCTTTATTTCAAAAACTATAAGAGACAGATGGTAAGTTGAAACTGCAAACATGTTCAGCATGTCAAGATCTACATACCCTGCAATTTTGAAGTCAATTTGATTACCCATCTTGGAGTTATTGCCCTTTTTTCATCAATTTTTTTTTTTTATTTTAATACTTTTCGTCTTATATTTCAAAAACTATAAGAGATAAAGGTTAACTTTAAATTGCAAAAATGTGCGGCATATCAAGATCTACCCACCCTGCAATTTTGAAGTAAATCCCATTACCCATTTTGGAGTTATTTCCCTTTTTTCATCAAATTTTCAAAATTTTATTACTTTTCATCCTTTATTTCAAAAACTATAAGAGACAGATGGTAAGTTGAAACTGCAAACATGTTCAGCATGTCAAGATCTACATACCCTGCAATTTTGAAGTAAATTTGATTACCCATCTTGGAGTTATTGCCCTTTTTTCATCAATTTTTTTTTTTAATTTTAATACTTTTCGTCTTATATTTCAAAAACTATTTAGAGATAGATGTTAAGTTTAAATAGCAAAAATGTGCAGCATGTCAAGATCTACCTACCCTGCAATTTTGAAGTAAATCCCATTACCCATTTTGACCGATTATGCAAATTAGAAAAAAGGGGGGATGAAATTAAAAAAAAATCTTCTCCTCTGAAACTACTGAGCCAATTTCAACCAAACTTTGCTGAAATGATCCTTAGGAGGTCCCCTTTCAAAATTGTGTTCGTCAGCGCCGTCCTGTATCCAAGATGGCCGCCATTACTAAAAATAGAAATTTCTTCAAATGGCCAAAACTGCTCTATTTTAAGCCAGAAAGTGCCCAAATTTGAACTGCATAAGCATAATGATGAGCTTTTTAACATATATTACGGGATTTTTTTATGAACTTTGAACTTTTGCCGATTTTGACCGATAATGCAAATTAGAAAAAAGGGGGGATGAAATAAAAAAAATTCTTCTCCTCTGAAACTACTGAGCCAATCTCAACCAAACTTTGCTGAAATGATCCTTGGGTGGTCCCCTTTCAAAATTGTGTCCGTCAGCGCCGTCCTGTATCCAAGATGGCCGTCATTACTAAAAATAGAAATTTCTTCAAATGGCCAAAACTGCTCTATTTTAAGCCAGAAAGTGCCCAAATTTGAACTGTATAAGCATAATGATGAGCTTTTTAACATGTATTACGGGATTTTTTATGAACTTTGAACTTTTGTCGATTTTGACCGATTATGCAAATTAGAAAAAAGGGGGGATGAAATTTAAAAAAATCTTCTCCTCTGAAACTATTGAGCCAATTTCAACCAATCTTTGATGAAATGATCCTTAGGTGGTCCCCTTTCAAAATTGTGTCCGTCAGTGCCGTCCTGTATCCAAGATGGCCGCCATTACTAAAAATAGAAATTTCTTCAAATGGCCAAAACTGCTCTATTTTAAGCCAGAAAGTGCCCAAATTTGAACTGTATAAGCATAATGATGAGCTTTTTAACATTATTACGGGATTTTTTATGAACTTTGAACTTTGCTGATTTTGACCGATTATGCAAATTAGAAAAAAGGGGGGATGAAATTAAAAAAAAATCTTCTCTGAAACTACTGGGCCAATTTCAACCAAACTTTGCTGAAATGATCCTCAGGTGGTCCCCTTTCAAAATTGTGTCCGTCAGCGCCGTCCTGTATCCAAGATGGCCGCCATTACTAAAAATAGAAATTTCTTCAAATGGCCAAAACTGCTCTATTTTAAGCCAGAAAGTGCCCAAATTTGAACTGTATAAGCATAATGATGAGCTTTTTAGTTCACCTGGACCAAAGGTCCAGGTGAACTATTGCCATCACTTGGCGTCCGTCGTCTGTCGTCTGTCGTCTGTAAACTTTTCATATTTCAAGCTTCTTCTCCGAAACCACTTGGCCGATTGGAACCGAACTTAGCAGGAATGTTCCTTGGATGGTCCTCTACAAAGTTACTGTTTTTCGTTCCAGTCGGATATTCAATATGGCTGCCAGGGCCAATAATATGCTCTGATTGGCTGAAATTTCAAAGATCTTCTTCTCCGAAACTAATGAACTGACTGAACCCAAACTGTAAAGGAATGATCATTGGAATGTCCTTTACCAAGTTACTGTTTTTTATGCCGATCGGAAATCCAAGATGGCCGCCATCGCAGGACATAGATTAACATTGGACCCTATGGGAAAATGTTCAAATGCCTTCTTCTCAGAAACTACAAATATGATTAAAGCCAAACTGTACATGAATGTTCATTGGATGGTCCTCTACAATCATAAGGTTTTTTGTTCCGATATGAAATTCAAAATGGCAGCTACGGCAGGACTTAGTTTAACATTGGACCCTATGGGAAAAATGTTTCAAAATGCTTCTTCTCTGAAACCACTTGGACAGTTGAAACCAAACTGCCCAGGAATGATCATTGGAAGGTCCTCTACAAATTTTCTGTTTTTTATGCCGGTCGGAAATCCAAGATGGCCACCACCGCAGGACATAGATTAACATTGGACCCTATGGGAAAATGTTCAAATGCCTTCTTCTCAGAAACTACAAATATTATTAAAGCCAAACTGTACATGAATGTTCATTAGATGGCCCTCTACAAACTTTAGGTTTTTTGTTCCGATATGAAATTCAAAATGGCGGCTACGGCAGGACTTAGTTTAACATTGGACCCTATGGGAAAAATGTTTCAAAATGCTTCTTCTCTGAAACCACTTGGACAGTTGAAACCAAACTGCCCAGGAATGATCATTGGAAGGTCCTCTACAAATTTTCTGTTTTTTATGCCGGTCGGAAATCCAAGATGGCCGCCACCGCAGGACATAGATTAACATTGGACCCTATGGGAAAATGTTCAAATGCCTTCTTCTCAGAAACTACAAATATTATTAAAGCCAAACTATACATGAATGTTCATTGGATGGTCCTCTACAATCTTAAGGTTTTTTGTTCCGATATGAAATTCAAAATGGCGGCTACGGCAGGACTTAGTTTAACATTGGACCCTATGGGAAAAATGTTTCAAAATGCTTCTTCTCTGAAACCACTTGGACAGTTGAAACCAAACTGCCCAGGAATGATCATTGGAAGGTCCTCTACAAATTTTCTGTTTTTTATGCCGGTCGGAAATCCAAGATGGCCGCCACCGCAGGACATAGATTAACATTGGACCCTATGGGAAAATATTCAAATGCCTTCTACTCAGAAACTACAAATATGATTAAAGCCAAACTGTGCATGAATGTTCATTAGATGGTCCTCTACAAACTTAACGTTTTTTGTTCCGATATGAAATTCAAAATGGCGGCTACGGCAGGACTTAGTTTAACATTGAACCCTATGGGGGAAAAATGTTTCAAAACGCTTCTTCTCTGAAACCACTTGGATAATTGAAACCAAACTGCCTAGGAATGATCATTGGAAGGTCCTTTAGAAATTTTATGTTTTTTATGCCGATCGGAAATCCAAGATGGCCGCCACCGCAATACATAGATTAACATTGGACCCTATGGGAAAATGTTCAAATGCCTTCTTCTCAGAAACTACAAATATGATTAAAGCCAAACTGTACATGAATGTTCATTGGATGGTCCTCTACAATCTTAAGGTTTTTTGTTCCGATATGAAATTCAAAATGGCGGCTACGGCAGAACTTAGTTTAACATTGGACCCTATGGGAAAAATGTTTCAAAATGCTTCTTCTCTGAAACCACTTGGACAGTTGAAACCAAACTGCCCAGGAATGATCATTGGAAGGTCCTCTACAAATTTTCCGTTTTTTATGCCGGTCAGAAATCCAAGATGGCCGCCACCGCAGGACATAGATTAACATTGGACCCTATGGGAAAATATTCAAATGCCTTCTACTCAGAAACTACAAATATGATTAAAGCCAAACTGTACATGAATGTTCATTAGATGGTCCTCTACAAACTTTACGTTTTTTGTTCTGGTATGAAATTCAAAATGGCGGCTACGGCAGGACTTAGTTTAACATTGGACCCTATGGGAAAAATGTTTCAAAATGCTTCTTCTCTGAAACCACTTGGACAGTTGAAACCAAACTGCCCAGGAATGATCATTGGAAGGTCCTCTACAAATTTTCTGTTTTTTATGCCGGTCGGAAATCCAAGATGGCCGCCACCGCAGGACATAGATTAACATTGGACCCTATGGGAAAATATTCAAATGCCTTCTACTCAGAAACTACAAATATTATTAAAGCCAAACTGTACATGAATGTTCATTAGATGGTCCTCTACAAACTTTACGTTTTTTGTTCTGGTATGAAATTCAAAATGGCGGCTACGGCAGGACTTAGTTTAACATTGGACCCTATGGGAAAAATGTTTCAAAATGCTTCTTCTCTGAAACCACTTGGACAGTTGAAACCAAACTGCCCAGGAATGATCATTGGAAGGTCCTCTACAAATTTTCTGTTTTTTATGCCGGTCGGAAATCCAAGATGGCCGCCACCGCAGGACATAGATTAACATTGGACCCTATGGGAAAATATTCAAATGCCTTCTACTCAGAAACTACAAATATTATTAAAGCCAAACTGTACATGAATGTTCATTAGATGGTCCTCTACAAACTTTACGTTTTTTGTTCTGGTATGAAATTCAAAATGGCGGCTACGGCAGGACTTAGTTTAACATTGGACCCTATGGGAAAAATGTTTCAAAACGCTTCTTCTCTGAAACCACTTGGATAATTGAAACCAAACTGCCTAGGAATGATCATTGGAAGGTCCTCTACAAATTTTATGTTTTTTATGCCAATCGGAAATCCAAGATGGCCACCACCACAATACATAGATTAACATTGGACCCTATGGGAAAATGTTCAAATGCCTTCTTCTCAGAAACTACAAATATGATTAAAGCCAAACTGTACATGAATGTTCATTGAATGGTCCTCTACAATCTTAAGGTTTTTTGTTCCGATATGAAATTCAAAATGGCGGCTACGGCAGGACTTAGTTTAACATTGGACCCTATGGGAAAAATGTTTCAAAATGCTTCTTCTCTGAAACCACTTGGACAGTTGAAACCAAACTGCCCAGGAATGATCATTGGAAGGTCCTCTACAAATTTTCTGTTTTTTATGCCGGTCGGAAATCCAAGATGGCCGCCACCGCAGGACAGATTAACATTGGACCCTATGGGAAAATATTCAAATGCCTTCTACTCAGAAACTACAAATATGATTAAAGCCAAACTGTACATGAATGTTCATTAGATGGTCCTCTACAAACTTTACGTTTTTTGTTCTGGTATGAAATTCAAAATGGCGGCTACGGCAGGACTTAGTTTAACATTGGACCCTATGGGAAAAATGTTTCAAAACGCTTCTTCTCTGAAACCACTTGGATAATTGAAACCAAACTGCCTAGGAATGATCATTGGAAGGTCCTCTACCAATGTTATGTTTTTTATGCCGATCGGAAATCCAAGATGGCCACCACCGCAATACATAGATTAACATTGGACCCTATGGGAAAATGTTCAAATGCCTTCTACTCAGAAACTACAAATATGATTAAAGCCAAACTGTACATGAATGTTCATTAGATGGTCCTCTACAAACTTTACGTTTTTTGTTCTGGTATGAAATTCAAAATGGCGGCTACGGCAGGACTTAGTTTAACATTGGACCCTATGGGAAAAATGTTTCAAAATGCTTCTTCTCTGAAACCACTTGGACAGTTGAAACTAAACTGCCCAGGAATGATCATTGGAAGGTCCTCTACAAATTTTCTGTTTTTTATGCCGGTCGGAAATCCAAGATGGCCGCCACCGCAGGACATAGATTAACATTGGACCCAATGGGAAAATATTCAAATGCCTTCTACTCAGAAACTACAAATATGATTAAAGCCAAACTGTACATGAATGTTCATTAGATGGTCCTCTACAAACTTTACGTTTTTTGTTCCGATATGAAATTCAAAATGGCGGCTACGGCAGGACTTAGTTTAACATTGGACCCTATGGGGAAAATGTTTCAAAACGCTTCTTCTCTGAAACCACTTGGATAATTGAAACCAAACTGCCCAGGAATGATCATTGGAAGGTCCTGTTTTTTATGCCGATCGGAAATCCAAGATGGCCACCACCGCAGGACATAGATTAACATTGGACCCTATGGGAAAATGTTCAAATGCCTTCTTCTCAGAAACTACAAATATGATTAAAGCCAAACTGTACAAGAATGTTCATTGGATGGTCCTCTACAAACTTTACGTTTTTTGTTCCGATATGAAATTCAAAATGGCGGCTACGGCAGGACTTAGTTTAACATTGGACCCTATGGGGAAAATGTTTCAAAATGCTTCTTCTCTGAAACCACTTGGACAGTTGAAACCAAACTGCCCAGGAATGATCATTGGAAGGTCCTCTACAAGGTGTGTGTTTTTTATGCCGATCGGAAATCCAAGATGGCCACCACCGCAGGACATAGATTAACATTGGACCCTATGGGAAAATGTTCAAATGCCTTCTTCTCAGAAACTACAAATATGATTAAAGCCAAACTGTCCATATGTGTGTACATTGGATGGTCCTCTACAAACTTTACGTTTTTTGTTCCGATATGAAATTCAAAATGGCGGCTACGGCAGGACTTAGTTTAACATTGGACCCTATGGGAAAAATGTTTCAAAACGCTTCTTCTCTGAAACCACTTGGATAATTGAAACCAAACTGCCTAGGAATGATCATTGGAAGGTCCTCTACCAATGCTATGTTTTTTATGCCGATCGGAAATCCAAGATGGCCACCACCGCAATACATAGATTAACATTGGACCCTATGGGAAAATGTTCAAATGCCTTCTACTCAGAAACTACAAATATGATTAAAGCCAAACTGTACATGAATGTTCATTAGATGGTCCTCTACAAACTTTACGTTTTTTGTTCTGGTATATAATTCAAAATGGCGGCTACGGCAGGACTTAGTTTAACATTGGACCCTATGGGAAAAATGTTTCAAAATGCTTCTTCTCTGAAACCACTTGGACAGTTGAAACTAAACTGCCCAGGAATGATCATTGGAAGGTCCTCTACAAATTTTCTGTTTTTTATGCCGGTCGGAAATCCAAGATGGCCGCCACCGCAGGACATAGATTAACATTGGACCCAATGGGAAAATATTCAAATGCCTTCTACTCAGAAACTACAAATATGATTAAAGCCAAACTGTACATGAATGTTCATTAGATGGTCCTCTACAAACTTTACGTTTTTTGTTCCGATATGAAATTCAAAATGGCGGCTACGGCAGGACTTAGTTTAACATTGGACCCTATGGGAAAAATGTTTCAAAACGCTTCTTCTCTGAAACCACTTGGATAATTGAAACCAAACTGCCCAGGAATGATCATTGGAAGGTCCTGTTTTTTATGCCGATCGGAAATCCAAGATGGCCACCACCGCAGGACATAGATTAACATTGGACCCTATGGGAAAATGTTCAAATGCCTTCTTCTCAGAAACTACAAATATGATTAAAGCCAAACTGTACAAGAATGTTCATTGGATGGTCCTCTACAAACTTTACGTTTTTTGTTCCGATATGAAATTCAAAATGGCGGCCACGGCAGGACTTAGTTTAACATTGGACCCTATGGGGGAAATGTTTGAAAACGCTTCTTCTCTGAAACCACTAGAACAGTTGAAACCAAACTGCCCAGGAATGATCATTGGAAGGTCCTCTACAAATTTTATGTTTTTTATGCCGATCGGAAATCCAAGATGGCCGCCACCACAATACATAGATTAACATTGGACCCTATGGGAAAATGTTCAAATGCCTTCTTCTCAGAAACTACAAATATTATTAAAGCCAAACTGTACATGAATGTTCATTGGATGGTCCTCTACAAACATTAGGTTTTTTGTTCCGATATGAAATTCAAAATGGCGGCTACGGAAGGACTTAGTTTAACATTGGACCCTATGGGAAAAATGTTTCAAAACGCTTCTTCTCTGAAACCACTTGGACAATTGAATCCAAACTTCCCAGGAATGATCATTGGAAGGTCCTCTACAAAGTTTCTGTTTTTTTATGCCGATCGAAAATTCAAGATGGCCACCACCGCAATACATAGATTAACATTGGACCCTATGGGAAAATGTTCAAATGCCTTCTTCTCAGAAACTACAAATATGATTAAAGCCAAACTGTCCATATGTGTGTACATTGGATGGTCCTCTACAAACTTTACGTTTTTTGTTCTGGTATGAAATTCAAAATGGCGGCTACGGCAGGACTTAGTTTAACATTGGACCCTATGGGAAAAATGTTTCAAAATGCTTCTTCTCTGAAACCACTTGGACAGTTGAAACCAAACTGCCCAGGAATGATCATTGGAAGGTCCTCTACAAATTTTCTGTTTTTTATGCCGGTCGGAAATCCAAGATGGCCGCCACCGCAGGACATAGATTAACATTGGACCCTATGGGAAAATATTCAAATGCCTTCTACTCAGAAACTACAAATATTATTAAAGCCAAACTGTACATGAATGTTCATTAGATGGTCCTCTACAAACTTTACGTTTTTTGTTCTGGTATGAAATTCAAAATGGCGGCTACGGCAGGACTTAGTTTAACATTGGACCCTATGGGAAAAATGTTTCAAAACGCTTCTTCTCTGAAACCACTTGGATAATTGAAACCAAACTGCCTAGGAATGATCATTGGAAGGTCCTCTACAAATTTTATGTTTTTTATGCCAATCGGAAATCCAAGATGGCCACCACCACAATACATAGATTAACATTGGACCCTATGGGAAAATGTTCAAATGCCTTCTTCTCAGAAACTACAAATATGATTAAAGCCAAACTGTACATGAATGTTCATTGAATGGTCCTCTACAATCTTAAGGTTTTTTGTTCCGATATGAAATTCAAAATGGCGGCTACGGCAGGACTTAGTTTAACATTGGACCCTATGGGAAAAATGTTTCAAAATGCTTCTTCTCTGAAACCACTTGGACAGTTGAAACCAAACTGCCCAGGAATGATCATTGGAAGGTCCTCTACAAATTTTCTGTTTTTTATGCCGGTCGGAAATCCAAGATGGCCGCCACCGCAGGACAGATTAACATTGGACCCTATGGGAAAATATTCAAATGCCTTCTACTCAGAAACTACAAATATGATTAAAGCCAAACTGTACATGAATGTTCATTAGATGGTCCTCTACAAACTTTACGTTTTTTGTTCTGGTATGAAATTCAAAATGGCGGCTACGGCAGGACTTAGTTTAACATTGGACCCTATGGGAAAAATGTTTCAAAACGCTTCTTCTCTGAAACCACTTGGATAATTGAAACCAAACTGCCTAGGAATGATCATTGGAAGGTCCTCTACCAATGTTATGTTTTTTATGCCGATCGGAAATCCAAGATGGCCACCACCGCAATACATAGATTAACATTGGACCCTATGGGAAAATGTTCAAATGCCTTCTACTCAGAAACTACAAATATGATTAAAGCCAAACTGTACATGAATGTTCATTAGATGGTCCTCTACAAACTTTACGTTTTTTGTTCTGGTATGAAATTCAAAATGGCGGCTACGGCAGGACTTAGTTTAACATTGGACCCTATGGGAAAAATGTTTCAAAATGCTTCTTCTCTGAAACCACTTGGACAGTTGAAACTAAACTGCCCAGGAATGATCATTGGAAGGTCCTCTACAAATTTTCTGTTTTTTATGCCGGTCGGAAATCCAAGATGGCCGCCACCGCAGGACATAGATTAACATTGGACCCAATGGGAAAATATTCAAATGCCTTCTACTCAGAAACTACAAATATGATTAAAGCCAAACTGTACATGAATGTTCATTAGATGGTCCTCTACAAACTTTACGTTTTTTGTTCCGATATGAAATTCAAAATGGCGGCTACGGCAGGACTTAGTTTAACATTGGACCCTATGGGGAAAATGTTTCAAAACGCTTCTTCTCTGAAACCACTTGGATAATTGAAACCAAACTGCCCAGGAATGATCATTGGAAGGTCCTGTTTTTTATGCCGATCGGAAATCCAAGATGGCCACCACCGCAGGACATAGATTAACATTGGACCCTATGGGAAAATGTTCAAATGCCTTCTTCTCAGAAACTACAAATATGATTAAAGCCAAACTGTACAAGAATGTTCATTGGATGGTCCTCTACAAACTTTACGTTTTTTGTTCCGATATGAAATTCAAAATGGCGGCTACGGCAGGACTTAGTTTAACATTGGACCCTATGGGGAAAATGTTTCAAAATGCTTCTTCTCTGAAACCACTTGGACAGTTGAAACCAAACTGCCCAGGAATGATCATTGGAAGGTCCTCTACAAGGTGTGTGTTTTTTATGCCGATCGGAAATCCAAGATGGCCACCACCGCAGGACATAGATTAACATTGGACCCTATGGGAAAATGTTCAAATGCCTTCTTCTCAGAAACTACAAATATGATTAAAGCCAAACTGTCCATATGTGTGTACATTGGATGGTCCTCTACAAACTTTACGTTTTTTGTTCCGATATGAAATTCAAAATGGCGGCTACGGCAGGACTTAGTTTAACATTGGACCCTATGGGAAAAATGTTTCAAAACGCTTCTTCTCTGAAACCACTTGGATAATTGAAACCAAACTGCCTAGGAATGATCATTGGAAGGTCCTCTACCAATGCTATGTTTTTTATGCCGATCGGAAATCCAAGATGGCCACCACCGCAATACATAGATTAACATTGGACCCTATGGGAAAATGTTCAAATGCCTTCTACTCAGAAACTACAAATATGATTAAAGCCAAACTGTACATGAATGTTCATTAGATGGTCCTCTACAAACTTTACGTTTTTTGTTCTGGTATATAATTCAAAATGGCGGCTACGGCAGGACTTAGTTTAACATTGGACCCTATGGGAAAAATGTTTCAAAATGCTTCTTCTCTGAAACCACTTGGACAGTTGAAACTAAACTGCCCAGGAATGATCATTGGAAGGTCCTCTACAAATTTTCTGTTTTTTATGCCGGTCGGAAATCCAAGATGGCCGCCACCGCAGGACATAGATTAACATTGGACCCAATGGGAAAATATTCAAATGCCTTCTACTCAGAAACTACAAATATGATTAAAGCCAAACTGTACATGAATGTTCATTAGATGGTCCTCTACAAACTTTACGTTTTTTGTTCTGGTATGAAATTCAAAATGGCGGCTACGGCAGGACTTAGTTTAACATTGGACCCTATGGGAAAAATGTTTCAAAACGCTTCTTCTCTGAAACCACTTGGATAATTGAAACCAAACTGCCCAGGAATGATCATTGGAAGGTCCTGTTTTTTATGCCGATCGGAAATCCAAGATGGCCACCACCGCAGGACATAGATTAACATTGGACCCTATGGGAAAATGTTCAAATGCCTTCTTCTCAGAAACTACAAATATGATTAAAGCCAAACTGTACAAGAATGTTCATTGGATGGTCCTCTACAAACTTTACGTTTTTTGTTCCGATATGAAATTCAAAATGGCGGCCACGGCAGGACTTAGTTTAACATTGGACCCTATGGGGGAAATGTTTGAAAACGCTTCTTCTCTGAAACCACTAGAACAGTTGAAACCAAACTGCCCAGGAATGATCATTGGAAGGTCCTCTACAAATTTTATGTTTTTTATGCCGATCGGAAATCCAAGATGGCCGCCACCACAATACATAGATTAACATTGGACCCTATGGGAAAATGTTCAAATGCCTTCTTCTCAGAAACTACAAATATTATTAAAGCCAAACTGTACATGAATGTTCATTGGATGGTCCTCTACAAACATTAGGTTTTTTGTTCCGATATGAAATTCAAAATGGCGGCTACGGAAGGACTTAGTTTAACATTGGACCCTATGGGAAAAATGTTTCAAAACGCTTCTTCTCTGAAACCACTTGGACAATTGAATCCAAACTTCCCAGGAATGATCATTGGAAGGTCCTCTACAAAGTTTCTGTTTTTTTATGCCGATCGAAAATTCAAGATGGCCACCACCGCAATACATAGATTAACATTGGACCCTATGGGAAAATGTTCAAATGCCTTCTTCTCAGAAACTACAAATATGATTAAAGCCAAACTGTCCATATGTGTGTACATTGGATGGTCCTCTACAAACTTTACGTTTTTTGTTCCGATATGAAATTCAAAATGGCGGCTACGGCAGGACTTAGTTTAACATTGGACCCTATGGGGAAAATGTTTCAAAACGCTTCTTCTCTGAAACCACTTGGATAATTGAAACCAAACTGCCCAGGAATGATCATTGGAAGGTCCTCTACAAGGTGTGTGTTTTTTATGCCGATCGGAAATCCAAGATGGTCACCACCGCAGGACATAGATTAACATTGGACCCTATGGGAAAATGTTCAAATGCCTTCTTCTCAGAAACTACAAATATGATTAAAGCCAAACTGTCCATATGTGTGTACATTGGATGGTCCTCTACAAACTTTACGTTTTTTGTTCCGATATGAAATTCAAAATGGCGGCTACGGCAGGACTTAGTTTAACATTGGACCCTATGGGAAAAATGTTTCAAAATGCTTCTTCTCTGAAACCACTTGGACAGTTGAAACCAAACTGCCCAGGAATGATCATTGGAAGGTCCTGTTTTTTATGCCGATCGGAAATCCAAGATGGCTGCCACCACAGGTCATAGTATTAACACAGAACCATATGGGGAAAATACAGAAATATATTCTTCTCTGAAGCTATTGCACTGATTGAACCTAAACTGTGCATCAATCATTGGAAGGTCCTTTACAAACTTTGTGTTTTTTATGTTGATCGTAATTCCAAGATGACGCAGGACATAGTTTTTACATAGGACCAATTGTTTTTTTTTATTACCAGGTGAACGATACAGGCTCTTGAGAGCCTCTGGTTAACATATATTACGGAATTTTTTATGAACTTTGAACTTTTGCCGATTTTGACCGATTATGCAAATTAGAAAAAAGGGGGGGATGAAAATTAAAAAAATTCTTCTCCTCTGAAACTACTGAGCCAATCTCAACCAAACTTTGCTGAAATGATCCTTGGATGGTCCCCTTTCAAAATTGTGTCCGTCAGCGCCGTCCTGTATCCAAGATGACCGCCATTACTAAAAATAGAAATTTCTTCAAATGGCCAAAACTGCTCTATTTTAAGCCAGAAAATGCCCAAATTTGAACTGTATAAGCATGAGCTTTTTAACATTATTACGGGATTTTTTATGAACTTTGAACTTTTGTCGATTTTGACAGATTATGCAAATTAGAAAAAAGGGGGGATGAAATTAAAAAAAAATCTTCACCTCTGAAACTACTGAGCCAATTTCAACCAAACTTTGCTGAAATGATCCTTAGGTGGTCCCCTTTCAAAATTGTGTCCGTCAGCGCCGTCCTGTATCCAAGATGGCCGCCATTACTAAAAATAGAAATTTCTTCAAATGGCCAAAACTGCTCTATTTTAAGCCAGAAAGTGCCCAAATTTGAACTGCATAAGCATAATGATGAGCTTTTTAACATATATTACGGGATTTTTTATGAACTTTGAACTTTTGCCGATTTTGACCGATTATGCAAATTAGAAAAAAGGGGGGATGAAATTTAAAAAAAAATCTTCTCCTCTGAAACTACTGAGCCAATCTCAACCAAACTTTGCTGAAATGATCCTTGGATGGTCCCCTTTCAAAATTGTTTCCCTCAGCGCCGTCCTGTGTCCAAGATGGCCGCCATTACTAAAAATAGAAATTTCTTCAAATGGCCAAAACTGCTCTATTTTAAGCCAGAAAGTGCCCAAATTTGAACTGCATAAGCATAATGATGAGCTTTTTAACATATATTACGGGATTTTTTATGAACTTTGAACTTTTGCCGATTTTGACCGATTATGCAAATTAGAAAAAAGGGGGGATGAAATTAAAAAATAATCTTCTCCTCTGAAACTACTGAGCCAATCTCAACCAAACTGTCCTGAAATGATTCTTGGGTGGTCCTCTTCCAAAATTGTGTCCGGCATTTCAGAACACCGACCAAGATGGCTGCCACAGCCGAACTTAATTTAACATAGGACCCTATGGGAAATTCCCATAAAAATCTTCTTGTCTGAAACCATTTCTCAATAAGAACAAAATTTTGATGAAATAGTCATTGGATGGTTCTCTTCCAAAAATGTGTCCGGCGGTTCGGCCCTTCAATCAAGATGGCCCCCACAGCCGAACTTAGCTTAACATAGGACCCTATGGGAAATTCACATAAAAATCTTCTCCTCAGAAACCACTGGGCCAATTGCAATCAAACTTTTGTGGAATGATCCTTGGATGGCCCCCTTCCAAAATTGTGTCCGGTGATCCCGACTTCCAACCAAGATGGCCACCAGGCTAAAAATAGAAAAAAGGGGGGATGAAATTATTCCTCTTGAAATGCATTTTTTTGTTGACTCACTGCTTTTGGTTACTCAAATAATCAAAGGGAAGCAACTCTATTACAAAATGTGAAGTAGGAAAAGCAAAATTTTGAGAATCATTGACATGTTTTTTTACAGAAATTTTGATAACTTACATTAAAGGGGGAACCCCTGCCCAATTTTTTTTGTAGAAAGAGTCTGCAATGACGAAGGCTACATTTGTTAATTTTCTTTACCGAAGTTATCAAGTTTTATTGACTGATGTTGTTATTATACCCAGGTGAGCTATACAGGCTCCTGGGAGCCTCTAGTTATCTCTCTTAAGTTCATTTAATCCACACCAACTTCTTGTGAATTTAGAGTCCCTTTAATGATCGACAACAATTATTTCTATTTTAACCTTTATTTCCATAAAGTAATCCCTAATTTAGCTTATTTACTGGTAAAGGGTAAATTTTCTATCCACAAATTAAAAATCAATCAGTCTGTAAGTATGATAAACTCAGAAAAGAAAATGTCTAATTGATTTATAATGCTAGTGGCCAAAATCATTTCCATTGATAAATGGACTTACGGTGACAGTTCAAATACCTTATACCATAAGGATAGACATTTCCGTTAGTTAAATGGCCAGTCGTTTCTTGACAATAGATTAACCAATTAGCATTGTCAAAACCTAAAAGCCAGAAATTAGTGGACTAGTTTAGTTATAATGCATTTACATTGATTGGTTAATTGATTGATTGATTGGTGTTTAACGCCAACTTAAGCAGTATTTCAGCTATATCGTGGCATTAATGCATTTACATAAAAATTGATAACATATTATTGTTCAAGTTCACTTTGTTTTGTAAAGATTCTGTAAAGATAAGGTATTTATTTGTAGTTTTTCTGCGACTTTCTTTTAAAAGAAAAAGAAATACTTTGTTCTTATCAGGTCGTGCCGAGCCATTCATTAGAGCCATTCATTAGAGTCATTCATTAGAGTCATTCATTAGAGCCATTCATTGGAGCCATTCATTAGAGTCATTCATTAGAGTCATTCATTAGAGCCATTCATTAGTCATTCATTAGAGCCATTCATTAGAGTCATTCATTAGAGCCATTCATTAGAGCCATTCATTAGAGTCATTCATTAGAGCCATTCATTAGAGTCATTCATTAGAGCCATTCATTAGAGTCATTCATTAGAGTCATTCATTAGAGCCATTCATTAGAGTCATTCATTAGAGTCATTCATTAGAGCCATTCATTAGAGCCATTCATTAGAGTCATTCATTAGAGCCATTCATTAGAGTCATGCATTAGAGCCATTCATTAAAGCCATTCATTAGAGTCATTCATTAGAGTCATTCATTAGAGCCATTCATTAGAGTCATTCATTAGAGTCATTCATTAGAGCCATTCATTAAAGCCATTCATTAGAGTCATTCATTAGAGCCATTCATTAGAACCATTCATTAGAGCCATTCATTAGAGTCATTCATTAGAGCCATTCATTAGAACCAATCATTAGAGCCATTCATTAGAGTCATTCATTAGAGCCATTCATTAGAGTCATTTACTATGCGCCGAGCCATTCATTAGAGTCATTTACTATGTGCCGAGCCATTCATTAGAGTCATTTATTAGAGCCATTCATTTGAGCCATTCATTAGAGTCATTCATTAGAGCCATTCATTAGAGTCATTCATTAGAGCCATTCATTAGAGTCATTCATTAGAGCCGTTCATTAGAGTCATTCATTAGAGCCATTTATTAGAGCCATTCATTAGAGTCATTCATTAGAGCCATTCATTAGAGTCATTCATTAAAGTCATTCATTAGAGCCATTTATTAGAGCCATTTATTAGAGCCATTCATTAGAGTCATTCATTAGAGTCATTCATTAGAGTCATTCATTAGAGCCATTTATTAGAGTCATTCATTAGAGCCATCCATTAGAGTCATTCATTAGAGTCAGTCATTAGGGCCATTTATTAGAGCCATTCATTAGAGTCATTCATTAGAGCCATTCATTAGAGTCATTCATTAGAGTCATTCATTAGAGTCATTCATTAGAGCCATTCATTAGAGTCATTCATTAGAGCCATTCATTAGAGTCATTTATTATATCTTGGAGTCTATCTTCAGTCTGTCTGTTTTCAAATTTAAATCAATTTTTATCCTCACAAACCATTTGGCCATGTGATTCAACACTTTACATGAATGATGCATGGAGGCTCCTTCAAAATTCTTTATGCCATTCCATCGTCCAATATGGTTGCCATTTTGTAAATGCCATCTAATATAAGATGTTTCTGATAGTCAGGAGTATGAAAAATCAGCTATTTTGAGAATTTTAGCTCAAACTTTATAGAAATGAACTTCATCATGGTGGACATTATTTTTGTGTTACTTCAGAACTATAAAAATCCAACACAACATGTTAGTCGACTACAAAACAGACATCACCATCATTCTGATGATAAAGTAACTTGTTCTCTCTCGCCATGATATAACTGAAAAAAAATTACTCACTTGGCATTAAACAACAATCAATCACTTACTGTTGGGTTGAATTGGAACAGGGCAATCATTTTTATAAAGAAATAATTGAGTATAAAGATATTATCTGGGAAAATTTAATCTAACAACTCCTATAAATAGACAATAATACTTCTAAGGAAATGACTTATTCAAGGTAAAGATAAGGTTCATCAACATGTTAATAATTGTTAATATCAATAATCATCCCGTATTTTTGTAGCTTTGCTGAAAATCAGGAAAAAATAAAACTGTAAAGATCTAATTTAGTTCCCACGACACTTTTCTAGAATAACCTTCACCTTTACTCATAGTAAAAGAAAAATACTATAGATCATAAAAAGATGTTTACGTACTTAAAATAAAAAAAAATTCATATTTTTTCTAAAAATTAAGTAATAGCAACGGACAAGATATCACAGAAAATAATAGAATAATTAATATTGTATTGTATAGAAATGACATTGTCACCTGTCTTAAAAGACCACTTTTTCTTTGTCCCAATAGTGACCTCTTAATACAGGCTTGACTGTATATTGAAACCTGTCTAGTTTGATAATTTTATTTAACCTTCTAGATCATAGTATTACCGTTGTTAAGAGATATACAAGGAAAAATAATTAATATAAGTTTTTTTAGAACTTGTTTTCGAATCCCTTTAATTATATTGTATTATATCATGTTGAAATTGATCTTATTATACAATATTATTCATTAATTAATAAAAATATGTTTAAACTAAACCTGTCTAATCCAAACCCTGAATGAAACAGAATCCTGAAAAGACTGGTTGGCTTGGAATAAGGATAATGTGTCGCAATAAAACGGCATTTCTTCCCACAGATGTCAGGGTATTTCAGTGACCAAGCACTATAAGAATACAACTAAGTGTGGTAGTCTCCTACAAAGTAAACATCATCATCATCAGGTGGAAATGTAACATGTTCTCACCATAATATATCTGAAAAATTGCTCTCTTGGGATTAAACAACAATCGCCCACTTTCTCACAAAGATGGAATGATTAAATAATTTCACTGTCATATGATTTTTTTCAGATTTCGTGTTGTAGATGAAACATTTGTTGATACCACACCTACTGGTCCCGATGGTACCTCAGTGGACACTGTTGAAATAACGGACCCAGAATCAAAGAAATCTCCATACACAATAACAGTAAGTACTTTAATAGTCCACTCCTAATAATCCTACTACTAATTAAGACAATACTGTTAGTATTCCCCACCCAGAATAATAAATGTCACTTTATGCAAGTAAATTGCATCAACAGTCGACATTGAACCTTGACCTTTAAGGACAACAAACTGTAGCAAACCACTGCGTATAAATAACTGACGTTCCCTAGCTTGTGGGAGTACGGGTAATACATTAGTTTGGTTTCTTTGACATCAGCTGATTAATGATAAATTGAGTGTATTGGTTTTGTAAGACTCCATTTTTTTTTAAGATCATTTCTGTAGCTAAGAAAAAACCAGAAGCCTTAAGATTTTAATTGAAAAGATATTACTGTATTGACATTCATTTGGTGGAGTCATCTAATATCATCAAATGTTTTGTTTACTAGTGTTTCCTAGAAATGAAATTATAGCCCAATAATTGTAAAAATCTATTTGTAATGGTTTTTTTTTTATATTATATAGAAAATAACAAGAACCCACTCTTTTTAATGCATCCAGCTGATGTCTAAAAATGAAATATAATTATTTTTTTTTAAATGAAGCAAAATCAATAAGACAGAAAATGACCAGAATCACTCGAGGCAACTAGATTTTAGTAAGAATCATCATCGGAGGAAAGATGAATTTGATGTTCGTCAACATAACAAAGACATTTAATTACAGTTATAGAGAACAGCATGCCAACGGCATCTGATTTAAAAAAAAATATTCTCAATCATTGACAAAGGAGTTCACCACTGTTGGAGAGAATCTATTTTTTAAGACTGTTTGTTTATAATCGTCATATCAGATATCATGTGGAGGTTTGTTTTTCTTGAGGAATTTTTTTATGTCTTCCGACAAATTGATTATATATCAAAATTTCAGATGATTTAGGAAAAAATACCAGTAATTAAGAAAAAATTGAATACAAGTATTGACTTCAGTTTTAAAAGAAGCCAGCAAACCTTGAAAAACTATTTGAAAAAAATTAACCTACTAAGATTGTGATCTTGGACTCAGGAGCGACATGTCTACCAATGAGTGGACTTGTTCCAGTGAGCTAGCACTGCAAAATCCAACTGTGTGTGTTGGTCTAGTCAAAACAGACAACAATCACTCACTCTTCTGAGACAAGGCCATACAAGTCAAGTACTAGTTTCAAGTGATTTTAGAAACAGCATTCAGCCAGATTTTTCTACAGCTACATCAAGTTGCTGACTTTCCACAGTTCCATATTAAGCATTATAGATAGACCCAGAGGGTGTGCTATGGTGAAATTTCCTCTTTTCCATATTATTGATACAATGTAATATAATTAGTCTCCTATGAAGTGTTTCAATTTTCTTATTTACAGGAAGGAAAAAAATCTAATTTAAATATGTATACTCATAGTCATTTTTAGAAATTGTGATTTTGAAAGGGTTAACAGCCATATTAAATTGTGGTTGTGTACTTCAATGATTATTAATTCATGTTTTCTATTGTCTTCCTCACTAAGAGGCAAAAAAAAAGGGGGAATTCTCAAATTATGATATGATGTTTTTTGTCATTTCAGGGATCTATAACAGAGCCAGGGCTAGGATTACTATCATGGTGGAACAGCTGACAATAAATTTAATATTAACTGGAGAGTTTCTTATCTATCATGCCTTTTTAGTATACCTAACAATGCGCTATTTCCATCACCGAGTCCTTCGTCTGTACACTTTTCATATTTTAATCTTCTCCTCCAAAACATCTTGGACAGTTGAAACTATACTTGTCAGAAATGTTTATAGTTTGTTTTTGGTACCAAGCACAAATTTTCTCATTATTATGAAATGTGATAAAAATCTTTCTTCTCAAAAGAAATTATTTCATTTTAATGGAATGTTTCTTGGATGACCCTCTATTAAATCTATTTATTAGTTGATCCAAAATCTCTGATGGCCACCATCGATTAACATGAAAAGTTTATGTCAATTATTTTTTTTTAATTTTCTAAGGAACCACTAAAGTTGTGAGTTCGAATCCAACTAATGGCAAGGTGTACTCGATACAACATTATGTGATAAAGTGTGTCAGTGACTTGCAACGGTGGTTTTCTCTGGGTACTCTATTTTCTCCATCGATACAACTGAAATATCGTTGAAAGTGGTGTTAAATACCATAACCCTAACCCCTATAAAGTGGACCACAGAAGGCATGTCCACTTTGTTTATGTTGTTAGTATCATTGGAAGAGATCAAAGGAAACTGACATAAATTGTCAATAAAATGTAGTATTGTAAGTCTGTAGGTATTGATATTTTCAGATTAAATATCAAAGTTTCCATCTAATGTTTCAAATTACATTATTCTATATTTACTGCAATATATTTTTTTTTTTTTTTCTTTGAAATTTGATTCTGAAAATTGTTGACTTCAAACCAAGAATATGGCATTGATAATAAATATCTGGTATCAATATTTTTAGTATAAAGTCGGCTTACACTACATATGACACTTGTCACAACTCTTCAGACTCGGTGGATAGAAGTAGAGCAGCAGATTTACCCAAGGTTTGCCACTATGATAAACAATAACTGGATTAATGTGTTTTATTACTCCTAGACCATGATAAGCTCCTTATTATCTGATCAATTTTCTGTTATGTTTACTTAAATTCAAAACATTTCTTGCTCCCAGGGCCGTCGTGGTCGTGATCGTATGGTAGTTAGATTTACAACTATCTATGCAGTCGGTACCTATCACCACTAAAGTTGTGAGTTTGAATCCCACTCAGGTGGGATAAACTGGATACAACATTATGTGATCAAGTTTGTCCGTGACTTGCGACAGGTCCGCAATTTTCTCCATGTACTCCGGTTTCCTCCACCAATAAAACTGACCGCCACGATATAACTGAAATATTGTTGAAAGTGGCATTAAACACCATAACCCTAACCTATTTCTTGCTCCCAAAGACTTTTTAAAATTTTTAACTTTTCAATCTTTTGACTGAGCATACCTGATAAACTTATTCCAGAAACACATCATCTGTACTAAATTGGATATCTATAAAACTTATTCCAGAAACACATCATCTGTACTAAATTGGATATCTATAAAACTTATTCCAGAAACACATCATCTGTACTAAATTGGATAGCTATAAAACTTATTCCAGAAACACATCATCTGTACTAAATTGGATATCTATAAAACTTATTCCAGAAACACATCATCTGTACTAAATTGGATATCTATAAAACTTATTCCAGAAACACATCATCTGTACTAAATTGGATAGCTATAAAACTTATTCCAGAAACACATCATCTGTACTAAATTGGATATCTATAAAACTCATTCCAGAAACACATCATCTGTACTAAATTGGATATCTATAAAACTTATTCCAGAAACACATCATCTGTACTAAATTGGATAGCTATAAAACTTATTCCAGAAACACATCATCTGTACTAAATTGGATATCTATAAAACTTATTCCAGAAACACATCATCTGTACTAAATTGGATATCTATAAAACTTATTCCAGAAACACATCATCTGTACTAAATTGGATATCTATAAAACTCATTCCAGAAACACATCATCTGTACTAAATTGGATAGCTATAAAACTTATTCCAGAAACACATCATCTGTACTAAATTGGATATCTATAAAACTTATTCCAGAAACACATCATCTGTACTAAATTGGATATCTATAAAACTCATTCCAGAAACACATCATCTGTACTAAATTGGATATCTATAAAACTTATTCCAGAAACACATCATCTGTACTAAATTGGATAGCTATAAAACTTATTCCAGAAACACATCATCTGTACTAAATTGGATATCTATAAAACTCATTCCAGAAACACATCATCTGTACTAAATTGGATATCTATAAAACTTATTCCAGAAACACATCATCTGTACTAAATTGGATAGCTATAAAACTTATTCCAGAAACACATCATCTGTACTAAATTGGATATCTATAAAACTTATTCCAGAAACACATCATCTGTACTAAATTGGATATCTATAAAACTCATTCCAGAAACACATCATCTGTACTAAATTGGATAGCTATAAAACTTATTCCAGAAACACATCATCTGTACTAAATTGGATATCTATAAAACTTATTCCAGAAACACATCATCTGTACTAAATTGGATAGCTATAAAACTTATTCCAGAAACACATCATCTGTACTAAATTGGATATCTATAAAACTTATTCCAGAAACACATCATCTGTACTAAATTGGATATCTATAAAACTTATTCCAGAAACACATCATCTGTACTAAATTGGATATCTATAAAACTTATTCCAGAAACACATCATCTGTACTAAATTGGATATCTATAAAACTTATTCCAGAAACACATCATCTGTACTAAATTGGATATCTATAAAACTCATTCCAGAAACACATCATCTGTACTAAATTGGATAGCTATAAAACTTATTCCAGAAACACATCATCTGTACTAAATTGGATATCTATAAAACTTATTCCAGAAACACATCATCTGTACTAAATTGGATATCTATAATTTGACTATTGCCTATATAAAATGTATGTATTAACTGAAATATTGTTTAAAAACATCTTAAAATGTTGCTAATTCTACATTAAATCCAATTACGTCATTAGTTTGAAAACTTTTATTAAACAAGATAAATATACAATTAAACAACCTGGAATGGCTGGGAGGATTTAACATACAAAATTAAAAATATATGTTTATTTAAAAAAAAATTCACATACAAAAAAGTTATGTTTCATATTTTCACAACATTCCCACAAGTACAATTTTCTTTAAAAGACTTTAAAAAGATCAAGGAAAAATGGCTATAAAACAATATTTCACGTTTTGACCAATTTAGATTGATATGGATTTTATTAAGTAATCATAATGCAAGCCAGAATGTTTCGAGAATGTATTTTTTTTCATTTGACTAGTAGATTGGTGTATTTCTCACCACTTGACTAGTTTTATTTTGAATTGACTAGCTAGTTTATTAGGATGTATTTCCCTCACTTGACTTGTTATATCCCCCCGCAACGAAGTTGTAGGGGGGTATACTGGTTTCACCATGTCTGTCCGTCCGTCCGTCTGTAAACAAATCCTGTCGTACGATAACTTGAGTTGTGTTTCTTAGAATCTTTTAAAATTTTATCAGCTGTTTACCAGTGAAGAGAGGAGGATCCCTGTCATTTTTGATGATTTTCACTTTTGCCGTTCCAGAGTTATTGGACTTGATATGACGGAAAATAGGATTTTTACCCTATGTCATATGATAATTTGAGTAGTGTTTCTCAGGATGTTTTGAAATTTTATCAGCAGCTTACCGGTGAAGAGAAGAGGATCCTTTTCATTTTTGACGATTTTCACTTTTGCTGTTCCAGAGTTATTGGACTTGATATGACGGAAAATAGGATTTTTACCCTATGTCATATGATAACTTGAGTAGTGTTTCTCAGAATGTTTTGAAATTTTATCAGCAGCTTACCGGTGAAGAGAGGAGGATCCCTTTCATTTTTGACGATTTTCACTTTTGCTGTTCCAGAGTTATTGGACTTGATATGACGGAAAATAGGATTTTTACCCTATGTCATATGATAACTTGAGTAGTGTTTCTCAGAATGTTTTGAAATTTTATCAGCAGCTTACCAGTGAAGAGAGGAGGGTCCCTTTCATTTTTGGTCGGAACAATCAGTAATGTTTTAGTTACGGAAATAGGTTGGACAGATGTGGGGAGCGGGGGGGTATATCTTAGTGAGCTGTGCTCACAGTAATACTAGTTTTGAAATTTGACTAATGCATGAGTGATGAGTGTATTTTATTTTATTTGACTACTGACTAGTGTGTGTATTTTTCTATTTGACTAGTTCATGGGTGTATTTTTCTATTTGACTAGTTTATGAGTGTATTTTTCTATTTGACTAGTTTATGAGTGTAGTTTTTTCTATATGACTAGTTTATGTGTGTAGTTTTTTCTATTTGACTAGTTTATGTGTGTAGTTTGTTCTATTTGACTAGTTCATGGGTGTATTTTTCTATTTGACTAGTTTATGTGTGTAGTTTTTTCTATATGACTAGTTTATGTGTGTAGTTTGTTCTATTTGACTAGTTCATGGGTGTATTTTTCTATTTGACTAGTTTATGTGTGTAGTTTTTTCTATATGACTAGTTCATGGGTGTATTTTTCTATTTGACTAGTTTATGAGTGTATTTTTCTATTTGAATAGTCCATGGGTGTATTTTTCTATTTGACTAGTTTATGTGTGTAGTTTTTTCTATTTGACTAGTTCATGGGTGTATTTTTCTATTTGACTAGTTTATGGGTGTAGTTTTTTCTATTTGACTAGTTTATGAGTGTATTTTTCTATTTGAATAGTTCATGGGTGTATTTTTCTATTTGACTAATTTATGTGTGATTTTTTCTATTTGACTAGTTCATGGGTGTATTTTTCTATTTTACTAGTTTATGTGTGTAGTTTTTTCTATTTGACTAGTTTATGAGTGTATTTTTCTATTTGAATAGTTCATGGGTGTATTTTTCTATTTGACTAGTTCATGGGTGTATTTTTCTATTTGACTAGTTTATGTGTGATTTTTTCTATTTGACTAGTTTATGAGTGTATTTTTCTATTTGAATAGTTCATGGGTGTATTTTTCTATTTGACTAGTTTATGGGTGATTTTTTCTATTGGAATAGTTCATGGGTGTATTTTTCTATTTGACTAGTTTATGTGTGATTTTTTCTATTTGACTAGTTTATGAGTGTATTTTTCTATTTGAATAGTTCATGGGTGTATTTTTCTATTTGACTAGTTTATGGGTGATTTTTTCTATTTGAATAGTTCATGGGTGTATTTTTCTATTTGACTATTTATGGGTGATTTTTTATATTTGACTAGTTTATGGGTGTATTTTTCTATTTGAATAGTTCATGGGTGTATTTTTCTATTTGACTAGTTTATGGGTGTAGTTTTCTATTTGAATAGTTCATGGGTGTATTTTTCTATTTGACTAGTTCATGGGTGTAGTTTGCTCTATATGACTAGTTTATGTGTGTAGTTTTTTCTATTTGACTAGTTTATGTGTGTAGTCTTTTCTATATGACTAGTTCATGGGTGTATTTTTCTATTTGACTAGTTTATGAGTGTATTTTTCTATTTGAATAGTTCATGGGTGTATTTTTCTATTTGACTAGTTTATGTGTGATTTTTTCTATTTGACTAGTTCATGGGTGTATTTTTCTATTTGAATAGTTTATGTGTGTAGTTTTTTCTATTTGACTAGTTTATGAGTGTATTTTTCTATTTGAATAGTTCATGGGTGTATTTTTCTATTTGACTAGTTCATGGGTGTATTTTTCTATTTGACTAGTTTATGTGTGATTTTTTCTATTTGACTAGTTTATGAGTGTATTTTTCTATTTGAATAGTTCATGGATGTATTTTTCTATTTGACTATTTATGGGTGATTTTTTCTATTTGATTAGTTTATGAGTGTATTTTTCTATTTGAATAGTTCATGGGTGTATTTTTCTATTTGACTAGTTTATGTGTGTAGTTTTTTTCTATTTGACTAGTTCATGGGTGTAGTTTTCTATTTGAATAGTTCATGGGTGTATTTTTCTATTTGACTAGTTCATGGGTGTAGTTTGCTCTATATGACTAGTTTATGTGTGTAGTTTTTTCTATTTGACTAGTTTATGTGTGTAGTTTTTTCTATATGACTAGTTCATGGGTGTATTTTTCTATTTGACTAGTTTATGAGTGTATTTTTCAATTTGAATAGTTCATGGGTGTATTTTTCTATTTGACTAGTTTATGTGTGATTTTTTCTATTTGATTAGTTTATGAGTGTATTTTTCTATTTGAATAGTTCATGGGTGTATTTTTCTATTTGACTAGTTCATGGGTGTATTTTTCTATTTGACTAGTTTATGTGTGTAGTTTTTTCTATATGACTAGTTCATGGGTGTATTTTTCTATTTGACTAGTTTATGAGTGTATTTTTCTATTTGAATAGTTCATGGGTGTATTTTTCTATTTGACTAGTTTATGTGTGATTTTTTCTATTTGACTAGTTCATGGGTGTATTTTTCTATTTGAATAGTTTATGTGTGTAGTTTTTTCTATTTGACTAGTTTATGAGTGTATTTTTCTATTTGAATAGTTCATGGGTGTATTTTTCTATTTGACTAGTTCATGGGTGTATTTTTCTATTTGACTAGTTTATGTGTGATTTTTTCTATTTGACTAGTTTATGAGTGTATTTTTCTATTTGAATAGTTCATGGGTGTATTTTTCTATTTGACTATTTATGGGTGATTTTTTCTATTTGATTAGTTTATGAGTGTATTTTTCTATTTGAATAGTTCATGGGTGTATTTTTCTATTTGACTAGTTTATGTGTGTAGTTTTTTTCTATTTGACTAGTTCATGGGTGTAGTTTTCTATTTGAATAGTTCATGGGTGTATTTTTCTATTTGACTAGTTCATGGGTGTAGTTTGCTCTATATGACTAGTTTATGTGTGTAGTTTTTTCTATATGACTAGTTCATGGGTGTATTTTTCTATTTGACTAGTTTATGAGTGTATTTTTCAATTTGAATAGTTCATGGGTGTATTTTTCTATTTGACTAGTTTATGTGTGATTTTTTCTATTTGATTAGTTTATGAGTGTATTTTTCTATTTGAATAGTTCATGGGTGTATTTTTCTATTTGACTAGTTCATGGGTGTATTTTTCTATTTGACTAGTTTATGTGTGATTTTTTTCTATATGACTAGTTCATGGGTGTATTTTTCTATTTGACTAGTTCATGGGTGTATTTTTCTATTTGACTAGTTTATGTGTGATTTTTTCTATTTGACTAGTTTATGAGTGTATTTTTCTATTTGAATAGTTCATGGGTGTATTTTTCTATTTGACTAGTTTATGGGTGATTTTTTCTATTTGAATAGTTCATGGGTGTATTTTTCTATTTGACTATTTATGGGTGATTTTTTCTATTTGACTAGTTTATGAGTGTATTTTTCTATTTGAATAGTTCATGGGTGTATTTTACTATTTGACTAGTTTATGGGTGATTTTTTCTATTTGACTAGTTTATGAGTGTATTTTTCTATTTGAATAGTTCATGGGTGTAGTTTGTTCTATTTGACTAGTTCATGGGTGTATTTTTCTATTTGACTAGTTTATGTGTGTAGTTTTTTCTATATGACTAGTTCATGGGTGTATTTTTCTATTTTACTAGTTTATGTGTGTAGTTTGTTCTATTTGACTAGTTTATGTGTGTAGTTTTTTTCTATATGACTAGTTCATGGGTGTATTTTTCTATCTTACTAGTTTATGTGTGTAGTTTGTTCTATTTGACTAGTTCATGGGTGTATTTTTCTATTTGACTAGTTTATGTGTGTAGTTTTTTCTATATGACTAGTTCATGGGTGTATTTTTCTATTTTACTAGTTTATGTGTGTAGTTTGTTCTATTTGACTAGTTTATGTGTGTAGTTTTTTCTATATGACTAGTTCATGGGTGTATTTTTCTATTTTACTAGTTTATGTGTGTAGTTTGTTCTATTTGACTAGTTTATGGGTGTATTTTTCTATTTGACTAGTTCATGAGTGTATTTTTCTATTTGACTAGTTTATGTGTGTAGTTTTTTCTATATGACTAGTTCATGGGTGTATTTTTCTATTTTACTAGTTTATGTGTGTAGTTTGTTCTATTTGACTTGTTTATGTGTGTAGTTTTTTCTATATGACTAGTTCATGGGTGTATTTTTCTATTTTACTAGTTTATGTGTGTAGTTTGTTCTATTTGACTAGTTTATGTGTGTAGTTTTTTCTATATGACTAGTTCATGGGTGTATTTTTCTATTTTACTAGTTTATGTGTGTAGTTTGTTCTATTTGACTAGTTTATGTGTGTAGTTTGTTCTATTTGACTAGTTCATGGGTTTATTTTTCTATTTGACTAGTTTATGGGTGTATTTTATTCTATTTGACTAGTTTATGTGTGTATTTTATTCTATTTGACTAGTTCATGGGTGTAGTTTGCTCTATATGACTAGTTTATGTGTGTAGTTTTTTCTATTTGACTAGTTTATGTGTGTAGTTTTTTCTATTTGACTAGTTTATGTGTGTAGTTTTTTCTATTTGACTAGTTCATGGGTGTAGTTTGCTCTATATGACTAGTTCATGGGTGTAGTTTTTTCTATATGACTAGTTTATGTGTGTAGTTTTTTCTATTTGACTAGTTTATGTGTGTAGTTTTTTCTATATGACTAGTTCATGGGTGTATTTTTCTATTTGACTAGTTTATGTGTGTAGTTTGTTCTATTTGACCAGTTTATGTGTGTAGTTTTTTCTATTTGACTAGTTCATGGGTGTATTTTTCTATTTGACTAGTTTATGGGTGTATTTTATTCTATTTGACTAGTTTATGGCTGTATTTTATTCTATTTGACTAGTTTATGGGTGTAGTTTTTTCTATATGACTAGTTCATGTGTGTATTTTTCTATTTTACTAGTTTATGTGTGTAGTTTGTTCTATTTGACTAGTTTATGTGTGTAGTTTTTTTCTATATGACTAGTTCATGGGTGTATTTTTCTATTTTACTAGTTTATGTGTGTAGTTTGTTCTATTTGACTAGTTCATGGTGTATTTTTCTATTTGACTAGTTTATGTGTGTAGTTTTTTCTATATGACTAGTTCATGGGTGTATTTTTCTATTTGACTAGTTTATGTGTGTAGTTTGTTCTATTTGACCAGTTTATGTGTGTAGTTTTTTCTATTTGACTAGTTCATGGGTGTATTTTTCTATTTGACTAGTTTATGGGTGTATTTTATTCTATTTGACTAGTTTATGGCTGTATTTTATTCTATTTGACTAGTTTATGGGTGTAGTTTTTTCTATATGACTAGTTCATGTGTGTATTTTTCTATTTTACTAGTTTATGTGTGTAGTTTGTTCTATTTGACTAGTTTATGTGTGTAGTTTTTTTCTATATGACTAGTTCATGGGTGTATTTTTCTATTTTACTAGTTTATGTGTGTAGTTTGTTCTATTTGACTAGTTCATGGTGTATTTTTCTATTTGACTAGTTTATGTGTGTAGTTTTTTCTATTTGACTAGTTTATGTGTGTAGTTTTTTCTATATGACTAGTTCATGGGTGTATTTTTCTATTTTACTAGTTTATGTGTGTAGTTTGTTCTATTTGACTTGTTTATGTGTGTAGTTTTTTCTATATGGCTAGTTCATGGGTGTATTTTTCTATTTTACTAGTTTATGTGTGTAGTTTGTTCTATTTGACTAGTTTATGTGTGTAGTTTTTTCTATATGACTAGTTCATGGGTGTATTTTTCTATTTTACTAGTTTATGTGTGTAGTTTGTTCTATTTGACTAGTTTATGTGTGTAGTTTGTTCTATTTGACTAGTTCATGGGTTTATTTTTCTATATGACTAGTTTATGTGTGTAGTTTTTTCTATTTGACTAGTTTATGTGTGTAGTTTTTTCTATTTGACTAGTTCATGGGTGTAGTTTGCTCTATATGACTAGTTCATGGGTGTAGTTTTTTCTATATGACTAGTTTATGTGTGTAGTTTTTTCTATTTGACTAGTTTATGTGTGTAGTTTGTTCTATTTGACTAGTTTATGTGTGTAGTTTTTTCTATTTGACTAGTTCATGGGTGTATTTTTCTATTTGACTAGTTTATGGGTGTATTTTATTCTATTTGACTAGTTTATGGCTGTATTTTATTCTATTTGACTAGTTTATGGGTGTAGTTTTTTCTATATGACTAGTTCATGGGTTTATTTTTCTATTTGACTAGTTTAAAGGTGTATTTTTTTTCTATTTGACTAGTTTATGTGTGTATTTATTTTTCTATTTGACTAGTTATGAGTGTATTTTATCTATTTGACTAGTTCATGGGTGTATTTTTCTATTTGACTAGTTTATGGGTGTATTTTTCTATTTGACTAGTTTATGGGTGTATTTTTTTCTATTTGACTAGTTCATGGGTGTATTTTTCTATTTGACTAGTTCATGTGTGATTTTTTCTATTTGACTAGTTCATGTGTGTATTTTTTTCTATTTCACTAGTTTATATGTGTATTTTTCTATTTGACTAGTTTATGGGTGTATTTTTATATTTGACTAGTTTATGGGTGTATTTTTCTATTTCACTAGTTTATGTGTGTATTTTTTTTTCTCTATTTGACTAGTTTATGGGTGTATTTTTTTTTATATTTAACTAGTTTATGGGTGATTTTTTCTATTTGACTAGTTTATGGGTGTATTTTTCTATTTGACTAGTTTTTGGGTGTATTTTTCTATTTGACTAGTTTAAGGTGTATTTTTATTATATTAATTATGGGTGCATTTTCCCACTTTTGTTAGTTTTACTTTTCTCAATAGTTACCATGGCAAATATTGGAAAGACATTTTAATTTTGTAGCTTTCTAGAATATTAAGTTCCAACATTGAGGTCTTTTAAAGCAATATAATATTTCAAGATGTCTGCAGAACAAAGTTATTTAAAAAAAAAGTTTTCCCAAATTTTTAAAACAGATTGATTTTCATATTTTACCTGTCATATGTAGATTTTATATTAAATTTGTCTTCGTGGTAATTACAAATTTTATTTTTCAAACAATTCGACACAATTTTCTGGTCAGTATTATTTAAGTAGGGCTCGTCTAGATAATAGTCGACATTGTCTTTAAATTTCAATAGCTTATAATTGTCTTACAGATATATATTCATCAACACAACAACTAATTATCACCAAAAATGAATATTTCGTTGTTTGTCAGATTAAATACTTTTAAAACACTTAAAACCACCATTTTCTTGATTTTGTCAATAAAATAGTTTACAAAACATTTATTAA
Source organism: Bathymodiolus brooksi (assembly GCA_963680875.1). Lineage (NCBI taxonomy): Eukaryota > Metazoa > Mollusca > Bivalvia > Mytilida > Modiolidae > Bathymodiolus > Bathymodiolus brooksi. The sequence goes on from OY804579.1 coordinate 70,221,378, forward strand.
TATTACAAATTTAAAATTGTGGTCTTGTTTTTTTTTTTTTTTTTACCCCGCTCTCTTCTCTGGACATCCTGTCATTTCATAATTATTGAGGGAAGTGAAAACAGCAGGTATTCTCAGGATTTTACCTCTATTTTGAATCTGATTACTATATTTAACTTCTGTTGATTATATTTGCATTGAGTTCTATGTAGAATCCCGAGAATTATGCTTGTTTCACCTTCATTATTTTCTGCATATCACAAATGCTAATCATTGATTGGTCAATTACAACACTGTGATGTCACTTCGTTAAAGAGAATGACAGTTTAATGTTGATTATACATGTATATGAAATGGAAAAAAGACATTATTTTTGACTTTTTGAATCACATATTTAAGGTTATTTTTATCTCAATACATTCAGTCCAGTACAAGACAACTTTGCATGTTTTCTTTCAAATACAAATAAATTTCCTTTGTAGCACTAGGACAGTTAGTAAGCTCTAATTCTTCAAGGTGTCTTAGTTGTGTCAATCCACATAGTCCCTGACAAGATATCAATGTACAGCCTGAAATATATAAATTAATAATTACATTAAATGTTTATTTCATTCAGATAGCCTCACCAACCAATCCATTCAACCACGCCCACTTCCGGAAACTTTTCGAACGTCATGAAAACTATAATGCGGAATATTTTATAACATGTCAATAAAACTACAAAATGTTGAATTCAATTCATATAAATTATAAAGATTTGGAAAAAAAACATGTAGACAAATTATAATGGTTAGCTATACCGGACATATTTCGATTTGTGTTTTCCACAAGATGCGATTTAAAAAAAAAAATGTTTTCGCCTATCTATCCCAGTCTTTCACATTGCTTCCATATAGACCCACTGGCCTACGGATTTGTGATACATCAGTTGCCATATACGTCTCTAAAAAACATGTAACGCCTTATAATCATATTTGTATCACGTTTACAGTATAGCGATTCCAAAGTCTACAACTGTTTTGGCTTCCAATCAAATGATATTTCTAAATTTAACTTCGCAAGAAAACTAGGCTCCGCGATTTATGTTACCATGCGCATTACTAATCGAGTTGACCGTATTTCGACGAATTGAATGCTACGATTTTGGTACATATCCATACACCTATCACAGACGTGGTGATGACGAGAGAACAACATGAGTGCAGTGTTTAGAAGTAGAACGTAGTTTCATCGGCTTGTGGCACGAACCGTCTCAAATTGAATAGTTATGTAGTATTGCAAAATGCACAACCAACGTCTTCGGGTGATACATACAGTTGAGTTGTGACGTTTTGGAAGAATGTCGAATTGTCGATACTACAAGCACCCTGCTGCAGCATATAGGGCGCAATATAAAATGTTCTTTTCTTATTTATCTACTATGCCTCCTCTCCTTTGGTAATTAAAACTTTTTATACAATTATCAATCAGCATTCTTGTACTTTTAATATGATGACACTAAACTTTTTATACAATTATCAATCAGCATTCTTGTACATTTAATATGATGACACTAAACTTTTTATACAATTATCAATCAGCATTCTTGTACATTTAATATGATGACACTAAACTTTTTGTACAATTATCAATCAACATTCTCGTACATTTAATATGATGACACTAAACTTTTTATACAATTATCAATCAGCATTCTTGTACATTTAATATGACACTAAACTTTTTATACAATTATCAATCAGCAATCTTGTACATTTAATATGATGACACTAAAATTGTAATGTAATGTGAAATTAATATTTCATCAACGTTAAACGGAATTAAATTAAATATTAAAAATAAGATCTACACTCTGTGTCATGTTAAAATAACAACATCGATCTAGTGTCTATTGTTTTTGAGCTTTAAATATCACTGAGGGCTATTCTCGTCTGCCGATAAATCATGAATGCATGCATGCTTTAGTGGCTTAGTTTATCCGAAAATGTGAAATTATGCTGGCTGCGTCAGATGAATTGATTGAAACTAAAAATGTCGGGAATCGATTGCTAATGTTTTCTCTATTTTTGGTTTCGTGGCGGATGTCTATACATCACGTGGTTAGATAGTTATTGTGGCACTGGTCACCTCCTTCTCGTAGAAAGTATTGGTATTTAGACGAGAATAATGGATAAAAACAGTAACACATTGAAAGATTAATGTTTTCTTGTTGACCCTTTATCTCTTTGGGGAAAGAATATTAATTTGTACACGATACAAATATGAGGTCGTTTAGAAAAATAGGAAATCGATATTTCATATGGGTGGAAAACATTCTTTATTCATAGTTTTATTGTGTTTTTACAATTCATGTCATGTACGAGAGATTAAATGGTGGATTCGTCTAATGATATCATTGGTCTTTACTATGGTGGTGTTGTACCGTTATGTTTCATTGTTATAACGAAGACTTTATTATACGATTTCAATTGTTCTGTTAAGTGTAGGAAGTTGTATAAAATCCGTCGATAACAGAGGTGTATGGCTTCTATGAAATACTCTTCGCAATTGATGCCTGTAAAATCACGCCCTCATCGTTATGACTTCGCGATAACGTTTATTGTAGTCCTAAAATCGCTTTGATTGATTTATAAATGTTCGAAAAAAATGTTATGTTTTAGAAGCATTATTCACAATGTGTTTAGTAGTTACATGTTTGGTTGATACATCATTATGGTCAGTAGTTTTTGGCATTGTGTTCCATAATTTTTCATTGTGTTCCATGGAACCTTACAGCATTATGCTCATTGGTGAAGAAATTAATTTCTTCCATTGCAAATACTAAATATGTGTTGCTTGAAAATTTGTATCCGTTCGTTTATGGTTGGAAACTTCCGTCAATGATTAGAGTGAGTCTGACAATCAACATCATAAACATACATGTAATGACGAGGAGGGTGGGCATAAAGTTGTGACGACTGCATATAATGTTAAATGAACCGAACATAAATAATTGACGGGTCTCTTAACGTAACGAACATTCTACTTGGTATAAGGACATTTGAACCTGAAATAAAGAAATCCAGAGCCACAGAATAAAATGTCCTATGGTCTGAACATGTAAATGCTACCCAGCATAAGACAAACTCTCTGAACATAGCATTCAAACATTATGCAAAAACAACGAACATACAAATAAAACTACTAAACATAATGTTGTGACCACCGAAAATAATGTTAAAAGCACCTATAACAATATAAAAAAAGGAATATCGGATGAGAGGTGAACGTTAGGTGAGTAATGATTGTTTGTTTTGTTGATATCGGTGGTATTGTTTTCCATTACTAAATTTTTTTTCCATAAAGCAGTTCTATAGTTTCAATCGGATGACGTTTATGTTTGCCATTACCAACTGTATGTCAGTTTCCACGTACCTGAAGGTTAATCCAGAAACGCGCCGTGCTCAGTAATTTTTATATCTACGTTTTTATTATGCCCCTTTTCATTTAATTCTTTCAGATCGGGCGATTTGATATATTTTTCTATAATAGTTTAGAATGCAGAGTTACATACCTGCTAACGAAAGTACACGTAAATTCCTCATCGAGTAGATATGTTGAAGTCCGAAATCACGCATCTGTGTGCACCATCGTAAATATAGTTTCTGTAATGACGTCATCGTTGATAAATATCCAACTCCAATATCCGTAACATGTGAACACCTATCAAAAACAAAAATATGATAAATATTATATATGTAATTAAAACTAACAGTCCTACCAATTAAATTTTAGTTCTTCGCTTAAAAATTGATCGACCATCATATGTGACTATATATGTTTATTTGTTTCCTAATGAACAAAAAGGGGCCACCGTGGTCGTGATCGTATGGTAGTTGGATTTACAACTACCTAAGCAATCAGTTCCTATCACCAGTAACGTTGTGAGTTCGAATTCCGCTCATGCGAGGTGTACTCTATACAACATTTTGTGATAGGCCTAAAGTGATAGGTACTCTGGTTTCCTCCACCAATAAAGCTGACCGCCACGATATATCTTAAATATTGTTGAAGGTGGTGTTAAATACCGTGACCCCAACCCACCATAATGAACAAAAATGTACTATTAATATCAGGGGCGGATCCAGGATTTCAAGTTAGGGGGGGCGCACTTAAAAAAATTGCGCCGAGCGGAGGGAGGCGCGAAATTTTTTGGGGGATTTCGTGTGAAAAATCACGATTTTACGCAAAAAAATCAAATTTTTTCCAATTTTAGGGGGGGCGCGCGCCGGGTGCGCGCCCCCCCCCCCCCCCCCTGAATATGCAACATGAATGCTATTTCATATGTACGTTATTAAGTTGAAAGACGCTAATTTGAATAAAAGAAATATCGTATTTACATTTTGAGCTTTGGTTTCAGATTTAACAACGTCATGACCATGTTTTGTATACAATGTACATTAATATTAGCTTGAGACTGAGAACCATTAAGACATGTTTGAAACGTTGTTTTTCTGCTTTAAGGGTAATCCTTCAAAGTTGTATACATCATTAAATCTGGTTAACCAGATTTTAATATAATTTATGCCAATAAATGAATTAAATTAGATGAAAATATAGATCATAATACACAAATAAATCAAAGCGGTGCAGTCAAAACAAAAATAGATGAAATAGAATTATATTTAAAAATAATGTCAAGCAATTTATTGAAAAGGTTTGATATGATGGTACTTCCTTATTGTTGTCTGTTATGTATTTATCTATGACTGAGTGGTCATTGATATTGACAGGCATCAAAATAGTTATATTTAGAACAAATCAATTTCACGTCTGATCTCAGGAGAAATTAATCAGACTGGTATTATTTACATTTTCACCCGTATGTCACTTGTGTCAAAGCAATTTCGTAGAATGCAAAACGAGTAATCTTAATATACTAGAGGATGAGAGTGGTAATTATGCATGTACTTTTGTATTATAAGACATCCACGTCATCTTGTTGGTAGATCTTACATGTCTAATGCAACGAACTAATATCAGGTAGAACTGTGGAATAAGAATCAAATATTTTAACGAATAAAATGAATGCAAATATGCATACAATATGCAAAGGGTTTGAACATCAGGCACATCATATGTAAATGCTCTCCTGAAGGACACCAGATTTATATATTAAATTAATACAAGTAATATTCAAACTAATACTCGTATAATTATTGTCTTATAAATTACATTTTGTCACTGTAATTCAGAGATTTTGTTTACTACTTCATTTCAAGAATTTCATTACAATTTTCGTTTGCAAGTTGCTATATTGTATTTTAATACCAAGGAATAATTATATAAGTATTTTAGTTAATCTTGGTCTAGATTCTGATAAAAGTATTCTGATAATTTTAATTATTATTGCATGAATCTTCCAGGATCATAAACCCACAGAACTGTTCAACTCTTTCCCGGTTTGCAGATAGGGGAGCCCTCTCTGTTATATAGTGAAAATGTATAAAGATAAGGAAGTCAACAAAAATGTCAAAAATATTTTTTATCAAAGTGTGACGTAAAAGTGTTTTTGACATTTACTTTCGTACTTAAAATACTTCAGGTGACTCGGGGTTGTTGATGGAGATGGTTCACGATAGATGTTCCACACTCCTCACAGAATTTGGTACTGCTTTGACAACTATTTTACCTATTTTGTTCCAGTATTGTTATAAATACTGTTATAGTGACAGCCGAAACCTTTGAGCCGTAATGAAAGCGGGAGGTTTGGCGCTTTAAAATCTGATTTAAACCCACCATTTCTTTAGAAATGCCTATACCAAGACAGGGTCATTACGGTTTTCACAGTTTTCCGGTTGTTGACTGATTTTGTCTGTTTATATACTTATGAGTTTTGACTTTCCCTTTGGAAGATTGTTCGGAGTTCGGTAATTTTGTTATTACCCTTATTTAGAGTGTGTCAGTCATGTCTTAAAACGCAAATCTTGACCGTGGAACATATTGGGTATTATGTAACGCTCCATGCATGTTAAAGACCTCTTTTGTAGATTTCGAAAAAGGGTAGGCGTATTATAGTCGATACAAAAGACTCACTTTTTCGTCCCTACCCAACTCTCCATGCCTTATCAGTGGCAGTCAAAAGTTGTTGACGCGGTTTACCCATTCGTCCTCTATTTCTATATAGTTTTTATACATTTTTGAACTTGAACTTGAACTCATCCTGAATAAATGAACTACTGCTGGCTGAACGTTAAGCAATATTCAATCAATCAACGTTGTGTATATAATGGATCAAAATGACAGTATTGAGTGTACATGTATGTATAGTTGCCTGTGGAATCTATATAATGGATCAAAATGACAGTCTTGAGTGTACATGTATGTATAGTTGCCTGTGGAATCATTTAAGAGATTCAATGAGAACTATACCATATGTAATCGTCATTCTTGTTTATGACAATTATGTAAGCTACCAATTAGAGGGAACTCTATAACACTTACTCTTTCTTAAATCTCTAGAAAGGTAGCGGAACTCTTTAAATCACTTAGATGCAATAGATTAAAGATGAAGTTACCATGACAACTGCTAATGTACTAGCTGCACTCGACTATTACACACTCTGGGACAACCACCCTCCAATCCAAAATGTATACCCCGTGCCACCCAATCTTATTCGGCATTTATGTAAGAGATGGTTTCAGATTGTCTGTAAACTTTGGATTATTTCGTTTGTTCTATGTATATTGCTATATTCAGTTTAATTTCATTATACATTCACTATTACAGACATGCCGTCAGATCCGTATATCACGGGTTTGACCATCATTTGTCACTGGATTCCCGCTGACCCGCTAATCACCCAATTAATTATTGATCCACTGAAGAAAAACCAACTTAATGCTATTTATTCAATGACTTATGCGGCCTGTAGTGTCTATTCGTTCGGTCATTATATTGCACATGTTGTTTGACATCATCATAAATAAAATGGACGGAATTTAATTATTTTATTTGGTTTCATTGTTATATTTAATAAAAACGACTTTAGGTGGTAGTCCCCCCTTAAGTTCTCTCAGAGTGAGACTTTCAGTACGCCAGAAATTCACACGTTTGAGGTTTCCCTCTCTGTACTATATATTTATCAATAAGAACAAGTGTTAAGAACATCACCTTTCTCCACACGTTTATGTGTCGTATTACACAATGTTTGACGCTAATTCCCCACAATATATATTAATTAAGACAACTTTCATGCATAGAGTCAGTTGTTACAGCATTTACTTCACCAATAAATGAATTACTATCCCCCAGTACATTCATGACATGGCTTTCTTCAATTATAAATTCCCAAAGATCTGAGATGGGATAAGAATATAACAATGTTAGTTCACCCACTGGTAATTGCTGTAGACAACTGCTAAACGTAACGTGGAGTATTTAGAAATATGAAGCTATCTGATATTCAACTACACGTATATCTGAAAAAGACCATTTTCCAGACACCTATTCAGTTCAAAGCATAAATATAGGGTGATCTAAAATATACCATTCGACATATCTCTATACAGAGAATCTGTATAGTGATCTAAAATATACCATTCGACATATCTCTATACAGAGAATCTGTATAGTGATCTAAAATATACCATTCGACATATCTCTATACAGAGAATCTGTATAGTGATCTAAAATATACCATTCGACATATCTCTATACAGAGAATCTGTATAGTGATCTAAAATATACCATTCGACATATCTCTATACAGAGAATCTGTATAGTGATCTAAAATATACCATTCGACATATCTCTATACAGAGAATCTGTATAGATATATGTGATGTCGAATATTTATTATACAACTGTTTGAAACAGAAATTGGCATTTTGTGACAAAATAAATATTAGATTAATGTATAAATTAATTGAAAGTAATAACTGAAGGGTGCGATAAAAAAAAAAAGGTCATAGTTTGAAAAAAGGAGAGTGCTGTCCCCGAATACCTATGCTATAAACGCTTACTTAAAAAAAGAGAAATGACCTTATGCCACCTTTGGACATCTTGTTTGGAAATGGATAGAGCTGCAAAACGCTTAATCAATTCCATCCTTTATTTTATGCCAACGATCATTGTTCAAAATTTAGAAAGATCGGCAAATTAGAACAAACTTTTTTATTGCACGGAAACCATTGTGTCTACAGACGGACGAGGACGACAAAAACAAACTCTTTACATGTTACAAATGTACAACAGAATAACTGACACAATTCTGTGGTCGTATAACATGCTGTAACTATGATAAATACCATTCACCAAACAACTCTTTAAAACGTTTAACATGTCTTAATGTGCTGGATACAGACATGCAATTAGACCCGCATATATCACGGGTCTGACCAGTATTAGTAATTGATTTCCCGCTGACCTGCTAATGACCCGTAAACCCATCAACTGTTTATCTACTTAGGGAAAAGGAATTTGGTGAATTTATTCAATGATTTATGCCGAGTTCCTATTCGTACGACCATTTGTATTGCATATGTTGTTTGACATCATCATCAGCAGTATTACAGAACTACTGTAATACTGTGTTCTGTGAGGAAGAGGGGAATCAAAAGACCAATAATGACGCTCTGACGTTCTATCAGATTTGTTTTATATATATATGCCCTCTAAGCGTTGGTAAAGAATCTTCCCGGTGATAATGTCAAATGGTAAGCACAATACAATGGCCGGACTTGAATCACCATTTTCTAATAAATAAAAAAAAAATGAGGTGGCAGCTCTCCACCATAAGTCTCACACTTTCGGTGCTCCACTTAATGACCTACAATTCACTCAATTGAGGTTGAAAACTCTGTAGTTATAATGAATGGTAGACCAGCGAGTATTGGGGTTAGGATTATGATGTTTAACGCCACTTTCAACAATATTTCAGTTACAGCGGGTTTTATAAAAATCTGCAATAAAAATTAAAGTTAACTTAATGGTTACTCTATCATGTGGTTGCTACATTTGGTTCTTTATGAAATCTTGTGTTATTTATGTAATACAAATTTGTTTCTTCCAAAATAAGATTAAAATTCAATTATTTCATATGGATAAGCAGTTTGTAATGGATTCTATTATATATAGTGGAACAATTCAATACAAAAACCATTTAGAATTTAGGACGATGAATAATTGATACAGATACAAATTGCTTGATTGATCCGTCTTTATCATATATCGTTTGAAATCCCAGAGTAATGGAAAAGTATTTTTAGGAACAGGCTGTCTTGATCATTCCAGTCTTACTTTACCGATTAGTTTTCGAGATTAATTTTATTCATACAATGTATAGAAAGTTACGACGCTCTTACCAATAACAATAAAAATCATTACTCTGGGTCACCTTAAACAGTGATGGTCGAAACTCCCACCACAAAACCACAACATGATATGAACCACAGCTCTGGGTCACCATTAACATTGATGGTCGAAACTCGTACCAACCACATCACGAATAATAGCTCTGTATCACAGCAAACAGTGATGGTAGAAACTCCCACAACCTACAACACGAATTATAGCTCTGTATCACCGTAAACAGTGATGGTCGACATCCCAACACGAATAATAGCTTTGGAACAGCGTAAACATTGATGGTAAATACTCCAAATCCACAGCTCTGTGTCACCGTAAACAGTGATGGTCTACACCTCAAAACCGCAACACGAAGTACAGCTCTGGGACACCGTAAGCAGTGATGGTCGACACCCCAAAACCACAAGAATAACAACCCTGGATCAACCTTAAACAGTGATGATCGACATTTCCACCAACTACAAAACGAACCATTTCTCTTGGTCGCCTTAAACAATGGAGGTTGACACTCCTACCAACAACTTTCCTGGGTCGGCTTAAGCATTGGTGATCTACATTCATACCAACTACAACACAACAACGTCAGAACAGAAGATAATCTAGAACAGGCACAACCGTGTAAAGGTGTTAAGCCGGTTAATGGTATACCAACCCTCGGCCATTGATACCTAGATTACAGGTTGATCCAAAAAGTCGTTAGTGTAAGGATCGTTCATAGATAAACTTTCATGCTTAATTAGTTTATTTTGGATTCGGATCTAGACTTGACTAGCGGATGCATCTTTACAGTGAGTAGAAATCAAATCAAATCAACAATGGACTTGCCTGTCGAACTGGTTCAACTTCTACAACACGCAGGGATAAAAGGACAGAAATTAACTTGGGACCTACAAGTTAATTCCACCGCTGTATCGGTCAAGCTGGTGTGGATCAAGGTTGGAAAACCCGTTGAAAAAACAGGAGAAACTACCAGTCAGGCCCCAAAAAAGAAGCACCTCTCACCTTCCACCAGGAGAAGAAACGCCAAACGTATGGACCAGTGGAAGGCGAAAAGGGAAGCCGTTGGTGATAATACAACTTGTGTACAAACACAGACAGCCGCCATTAACCTTTCTCAAGATGAAACAACGCAAACCGACCAGCACAACAGCGACGCTCAAGCCATCAATATTCCAACAGTATCGACAAAAAAAGGGAGCGATCGACACAGACAAGGTGTACATATACTGGTGGGCTACCAAGACCAGCAAAATTCGACCCGGACGATCCAGCTCTTGTCGATCGCTTTCCCGAGTATTCACCCGATAAAGATATTGGTGATAGACCACCAACACCAACGCATGAAACATGTAGCGGGCGAAGGCCCAGCAAAAAGAAGAAATTGTTGTCCACAATACCTGGGCAGGGTAGTCGGACTTAAAACACTCACAAACTAACTAGTTTATTTTGAGCATTCTGATTGCCGCCATTATTATTACTCAGAAGAGAAGACATTGTTGTCCGCAATACCTGAGCAGGGTAGTCGGACTTAAAACACTCACAAACTAACTAGTTTATTTTGAGCATTCTGATTGCCGCCATTATTATTACTCAGAAGAGAAGACATTTCTTAGACATGTGCATATGATATTTAATTTGGAAAATATAATAGAAATAGCATGTTCAGATCTTAAGGCTAGTATTGATTTCTTATCTTTATATCTAAATTTTCCGTAATTTGACAGAGGACTATATCAAACGTCCATATAACAATGAAACTACTGGATGTAATCTATGGTATGTGACAAACATGATGTCAAACTCACCGGAACATTAAGAAACTTAATTATTTTCATCTGAGACAGGAAATTGATGTGACTTAAAGGAATATAAATAAGATGCATCGTGCACATCGTCGGAATACAATAAAAAATTCGGCATTGTAAGCAAAATGAGAACTTCTTTCTAATGAACCAGAAATAAAATGACAATTAATATAACTGACAGCACAGGTAAACCATAGGAAAATAAGTCTACAAATGTTAGATCCCCGTTATAAGATGTTCTTTATTCGTTTTTCGTTAAAGCACAGGATATGCAAGAGAAATTATTGTCGTTTTAGTTACAACAAATTCAATTTGTCCAACAACAACAAATTGGTTCGATGAGAGGTGGGAATAATTCCCATTTCTCACGTATTTGTGTTGACATTTTGAAATGGTGACACAGTACATACTAGTATTGTATTTAAAACAGTATACAATTCACTCCAAGTATATCTCTAATTTATGAATTCCTTCAAATAATCAGATAAAACGTAACTGTTATAAAAAATTTCCATATTGTGCTAACCATGCAAGAATGCAAAGATTCCTGTAGGAATTGTTAAGCTCCCACGTGATATATATCAGCCCAGAAATATTAGATACTGCTTATAATTAGACATTACCATTAGGATAAATACCCCCCTCTTTTTTTTCTTTTGGGGGGGGGGGGGGGGGGGGGCAAAGGTTGTAGTAATACATTGATTATATGATTGTTGCTTAAAACGTCAAGTGAGCAGTATATTGACACGACAACAAGCTTACAAACGAAGTGATGAACGAATGTGTTGTTGTTGTTTTTTCATAAAAAGCTAAGCTTGTTACCTATGTATTATTGTGTAGTTAATGTTCATTACAATATTGTATACACCGTTAACGATAGTATTCGTAAATACACTGGCGGTAATTATCCGTCATATCAACTACACTTGCTATAATCAATAATAATTCCATTTATTCTGTTAAATGGTAATACATCCATTTGCACTTTACCATAGTTTTGAAAAGAACAATGGCTCTGATATATAAGTAAAGATATCAAAAACTGACAACTGCCTATGTACATGGAGATTAGAAACCAACGGTACATAAAAGCGGTTTCATATTGTCTGTAGTATTTATTATATATAAACAAGATTATATGTAAAATCAATATGTGTAAGAGGAAAACTTTGTTTCAGACCACCACCTTGAGATATCTTTTAATACATCTAAAGTATAACCAAGGACGAAATAAAAGCTTTTAAGGATACAATTCACCATGTCTCTACATATCAATAGGAATGTTTCAATTACTCAGAGAGATTAAACAAAGACTACTTCAAGTCTTTGTTTGATCTCTCTGAGTAATTGAAACATTCCTTGTCATTACAAGGCTTGGAACTTGATTCATCCAGGTTTCCGTAAATCAGTAGTAGTCTCTTCCGACATTTACTCTTCTGTTTAATCTGAAAATTATCTTATCAACAATATCTGTATGCTTTTAACGTATATAATGTCTGTTACTTTAGGTTAAGATACATTTTAACCTGTTATGAAAAGGAAGTTTAAACAGCGATGGTCAACAATATCACCAATATCAATAAAACAAACAATCACTTCTTATCTCAACTCACTGAGCATACCAAAATACTACGACATATATGACGTTGGAAATGTGTGTTCTGGATAGGGACATGGACAGACGTGTGGCTACGTTCCTCCAGTTATAATGGAGTCACAATCCTCCCCTTTTGATAAATGGATCTTCAATGGCAGTACATATATAAACAAAGGATAAAAAAAACCTGCACAGATTCGCTTCCACTCAAAAAGATTACACACTATTCTATAGCTATCACAAAAACGAATGACAGCAAAAACATGGACAGTACAATGGTAGGGTCAATGAATGTTCGTAGTTAACTGACTACTAGCTATCAAAGCAGAATATGTTGGTTAAAGATCATTGCTAGTAGCAAAAGTAGCATATGCTACGGGACCCACTTTTCGAAGGCCCCGAAACAAATAGTTCTTGCAAGCTGTCTGATGAAATCGGTATCTCATGATCTGGCAACGCAATTGTTTTCATGTCGGGGGAGCTCCATCTTTAATTATTCATCTTTTTAGGTAACATTATATCGAGGCTTAAATCTTGATTTACATCGTGAAAACATGACCACAACGGTCAAAATACTTAGAATATTAATTCCCCTGTAGAAGTTTCATCGGTAAATAATATCTACATTCATAGTTATTGTATATACTTTTATATTAATCCCCCTTGGGAGTTCGACGACCAATAAGTATTGTATACAGTAAAAGTAATAATACTTTAAATACAATTCCCCTGAGAAATTTCCACTATAGTAATAAGTATAATACAAAATGTACTTTAAATAAATAATATCTGCTCTGGAACTTAAAACTTTCGAAGCCTCAACAGATGCGACCTTTTGTGGGTTATTTTTGCAAGTACCATTTAAAATATACAAATAACAACCATGTCTACCAGTATTAATTACAATACCTAAGATTATTTATTGCCAGGAAAGTTGACAAATGGTTCGGTTAGCATCATTGTTTGGCTATTAGCAGGAAATGTGTTTAATATATATATATATAAACCACCATATCACACGATAATATATATATGTTATTATAGGCCTGTTTTTTAATTCTTAACCATTAACCTGGTTTTAAACTTTTTTATGTTTGAGTGTTTTTTTACGGTGTGGTTTTAACCATGCGGTTAAATGGTTAAAGAACATCTTAACCGGGATCGAAGCACGGTTGAATATGTTTGAACCTTGTTAATTACCAGTATATGTTTGTAATAGGAACATCTGTGTATTATAGACCCATTTCCAAGTTGTTTATTGACATTCTGCATTGTTGCATTTGTTTATAAAGAATTAAATTATTTTATTTGTTGTTTTTGTTTTGTTTGTGTGTTGAATTGTGAGAATTTTACTTTGTTAGAAAATAATCGATGAACTAGAAAATTTCTCTTAAATATTGTTCTTCTATCCTAAACATGTTTATGGTTCATTATTTAAACATGTTTCAGGTTGTTTTCAACCATAAACAAGTTTGAGAATAAAAAAAACAGGCCTTATTATACTTTACTATGGAAACCAAGCAAGAAATAATTAAGATATTTTAAAGTTTTATTCCATGGAACAAGAAATAACTCATTATTCCCGCGGCAAACTGCACGTAGGTCAAATAAGTGTGAGGGAATCTGCACGTAGCACAAAATAACTGTTTGAAATTGGCGCGCTTTTGCACGTCGAACCAATAACTAGTTATTTGGAATTTTCCCTCCCAATAACTAGTTATTTCCCTCATATTAGTTCAGTATAATAATACAGTTATGTCCTTCATGAGAAGTTAATATCCATAATTATTAAATCTCGAAAAGGTTATTTTCCAGAGGTCCGAAGGACCTCGGAGAAAATAACCCTTTATCAATTTAATATTTATGGACCTCGGGGAAAATAACCCTTTCTCAATTTAATAATTATTATGGATATTAACTTCTCATGAAGGCCATAATTGTATAATATAATTTCGAAATGAAACTTAAAGTAACTTCTGTATAGTTTTATCATTGATCGTTAGAAAAATATGTTTTACATTTGTGTACTAGTATATTAAAACGCTCAATGTTTTTGTGCGGAATGTTTCTGGTGACGTAAATATCATTATAACGCGATTGGCCGAAATAAACGTTTGTTCCCTTTTGGAAACTGGTGGGTTCCTTATATTATCCTCTGTTAGACTCTAAGGACTATATAAACAAACATTCCCTTTCCGTATCTCGTTCTACTTCAGCATTTGTTTTGGTAATGGTTCCTTTATGTGATTATAAGATACAAACTTTTCAAACAGATAAATACAACGAATCATATTCCATCAGAATCATATAAAAAGGCGTAATGGGAACGTTAATAAATATAAAATACAATATTACACATGTTTATCTCTTCATCATATTACTTCTTAAGTAGTCAATGCCCACTCACGGGGGCAACTAAAACAGAAAATCACAATAAAATTAAAAAAAAATCCATCAAAAATAACCAAGACTATGTACCCTTGGGATAGTGCAGGCGATCTTGCAGGGTTATTTCTCCCCTTTATCATCAGTTTATCTTTGCGGGTTGCAACTGGGAAATACTCCAAATTAACATAAAAATAATAATGATGACAATGAAACAATGAAAATATATAAATTTGTCAATAACATAGGGCTACTGAATACACACCCAATGATAATTTTATATTACACCAGTTTTGGGTGAAGAAAATTTTCCCCTGAAAATTCAATTTGGAATACGGCGGTACCTTTGCTAAGCTATTCATGCATGTTTCAAGTCGAAATATGTTCCCAACAACTAGAAATCTGCAAATCCGTGTGCATGTTTGTCGTCCTCGCCATTGTTGTGGAGACTGATTAACTTTCGGTTGTTTTGTTCCGATGATTGCCGATCATAACGTCGTGAAAAAATGTTTTGGTTCGATGATTGCCGATCATGACCTCGTGAAGAAAAGATAAACAATCACGGATGCTGAGGTAAGCACGCACACATTCCTGACAATGATTATTGAGAAATCTGTCTGTTTCATGTCGTGTTAACCAATTTTTTTTTGCAATTATTCTTATGTGGTACACACGGAATATATATATATATATATTTTCATCAACTGAACATTGCGCATGAGCGATAATCTCCCCGAAAGAGCTCAAATCTTGGGTTACGCGCATATCTTTTGCATTACTGTACGGGACAACAGAATTATCTGCTGTCAAATATTTTGCGATTTGCTCTTAAAATCTGCTTTTGAGCGGATTTTTAATGTTATGCAGTTGATTTTAGCTACAATTAATTGACATATTAAGTGAAAATATTTAATCCAAAAATTCTACGATATTTGCCTTTCATATTACTTTAAATTGTGCGGAGGATGCAAGCAACAGCAACATTTTAATACAAAACGACAATAGTAAAATTACAACGTCAAAACAAACAACAGCTTTGATAACACGAATTCTCACAAAAATTGCATGGTGACGAGACCAGATTCTCAAACAAAGGTTAGCATGGGTTAATGGGACACATCGTGAAGTCCCAATATTCATCAGTAATCTTGCAAAGAGCTTTTAAACTTGAGAATGCTACTTTTTTTCTTTATCAGCAGCCCGGGGAGGATTCAAAACTTGCACTTCAAGAGAACAATAACTTTTGGTCATGTTCACAGACAGTTGTCTTGATCAACGTATCATTGTTATCCACCTGAATATACGTTGATCGAGACAAGTGTCTGTAGTCGTGTTGTGTAGTGAATATTACGTTGTTACTCAATAAATGAGAATAGAGTTACAATATAAAGTTACGTCCATTACACAGAGCACACGTCGGAGTACATGTTAATATAATATATCGTGAGGGTTGCTAATTACTTGACAGTGGAGGGTGGAAAGCACGTTCAGGAAACAAGCGACACACATATTCCTAAGATTTCCTTTCACTGCGATGGTTTGTGTAAATCCAGCTAATTAACTGAAATGGAACTAAAACCCAAAGATCTCAAAAATCCATAACTTCATCAATAAATAAAGAAGTGGGAAGCTGAGTCGACTTGATGACTCATTGGTATTATCGAACGTTTACACTGTGTCCTTGATTGGTTCTATATTATACCTTATTTGTATTTTTAGCTCAATAATACGAACGTTGGAGGCAGTATGAAGATCTTAATAAGACAAGATGAAATTTTTGATGAATTTTTCCTCTTGTAGAATTTATTAATGCAAAACAAGAAGGTCTTTCCCCTTGGAAACGAGGAAAGACATTAATTACATGTAAGAATATTTATCCCACTAATTCAGTGTTATCGTTACGATAGTTTTGTTGATGGACAAATCATTGACCCTGCCGACCATCCTCCGTATCGGACAAACTTTTAATTATTATAAGGTGGTATTAAGTATAACTCTCCATGTATGTGTATGTGGGATCGTGCTCACAACCAGTAAATCTGATTAAACCTCAATCTAGAGGCAACTCTACCGACTGAATTAAAGACGGTTATCACCGACACAATAGTGAGGACGTAATTACCTATTACACCTCTACCTCAGACTGAGAGGTCCTCAGTGTACATGTAGTAGGTAATCTGACGATGACGATCATCATACCAATTCATAGTGGAGGATCCATGTAACTATGAACGCACTATACAGGTCGTGTACCTCATGCAAGTGTGGGAGGATTATATATTTGTTTTACAAAACTTTGTATTTAAATCACCGATGGAAAAATAAAACTGTATCAGTATACGTTTTTAATACATTGTGAATTCCACATTTGTGACCATGATCGAAACCATTCAAACAGACAGCAAAATATGCAGAAACTATTATGTACACGTATATGCAAATATTAAACAAACTGAATACACTAAATGATTTATAGCCTCTCTCATACATTTAAATATATGTTATAACACTTATCTAAAGATTGATATCATAAGACATTTCCCGGTTTCTCTCTAAACTAATTTCCCGTCAGCTATCCATTAAATTATGATGGCTGATCGTTCCTATTGAAGCTTTACAAAGTCAATACAGTTATAGGAGCTCGACAGTCGTGGGTTGTGGGGAAATAAAATAGCTATTACCAGAACTAATATTATTGTATAATAAAGTATTGGAATGACATTTTTCGACTGTAGTATAATTGGAATCACGGAATGGCTTTTTAATTGTATCTTGTGTGGCTTGGAGCGGGAAAAAATGGTGTTGACGCAAGCTTTAATATATGACCAGGAACCAATTAAGACATAAAAGTGTGATTTTTCATAGAGATGAGATTATATGACAATATTTCTCGCTACAAAATCATATTTATCATATAGGAATATTAAGAAGAGTTTGAGGATACCAAAGGGGTAATCAGAATACGTAAATCGAAGAAGGACAGACAACACAATGGCCAAAAGAAAAAGAACAAAAGGGCAAACAACGATCTACAAAGATCGAGTAACACGAACTCCACTAAAAACCGGGGATGAACTCAGGTTTTCCGGAAGGGTGAGCCGTTCTTGTTCCACTAGTGGCACCCGTCGTATTAATCTAGTTACAAACCTGGTTAGAAGTCATGAATAAGGAAAGGACCGGGAAGTGTATTACTATCGAATCTGACGATTTATATATAAAACGTCAATACATTTTGTACTTTCATCTTCAACATTTCCCTATGTCGGTGCTTCCCTTGTTATATTCTCCCAGTCTGTATCTACCAAAATAAGTTTTATTTTGTCTTTATGTAATTTAAGTGAAAGTCTCTCATAAATGTATTGTCTCAATATACGTGTACATGTATATCATTCCTATTGTCGGACTTACCTGTCAAGAGTAAGCTCTTCAAGCTGGCTAAGATCACAAGCAATGTATTCCAAGGAAGCGTCTGTAATACGTGGGCACCATGAAAGATCTAAACAACGAAGTTTTCTCAGATTTTCAGCAATAAGTTCTATTCCATCATCAGTAACTTTGCTACATCCAGACAAACTAAGGACGGTCAAGTTTGGAAGAGAATGAACAATATTGACAACGCCATGATTAGTCACTTCCCAGCATGACTGGAGTCTTAATACGCTAAGACAATAGCTTTGTTTGGTACTAAAGAAAGCTAAGGCAGCGTCGGTTACATGGTAAGCTTGTATGTTAAGCTCATAAAGCGCGGGAAGAAGCTGAGCAATGGCGCCGATTGTATCGTCTGCTATATTAATACAATCCTTTATAGATAAGGACACAATTTTTGGATTAAGACAGGACCACATACCCGTTTCTGTCAGCTCGTTACACCCACTAAGTTCTAATTTGTACAAACATGGTATTTTCTTACACAGAATCTCCAGACCCGTATCTGTTATATTTGAATTTCTCAAACACATAAATCTAATTTGTTTTTTAAACGTTGCACAATGATTAATGAAATCTGCAACTTCCTCATCAGTCACACCAAACAAACATATAGAGTCAAAGCACCTAAATTGTAAACTTTCATACAGTAATCGTCTGCCTTCCTCCTCTTTACAGAGGTTACGTAATACTAGAACAGGCATGACATTTTCCCAATACTTTGGATGGTAAAGAATATTTTTCCAACTATGACAAACTCGAGATAGCATTCCTCGTTCTTCTGCAGAAAAATAATAGAAAAATTTTGACAAAAATCTATCATCCATAAACAATTCGTATATTGTATCTGGTTGATGGCGTCCGAAAAGACTTCGTATTTTTCTAGCTATTAATGGTTTCGGTGATCTGACTACTCTAGCACTCATTGTAGTTCCGTTCGAAGCATACTTGTTCAGGTTATTCGATGAATCACGGGATTTCGTCGTACCAACAGGCATGTGGTTCGTGGGAACTTGTGGAGCCGGTTGAGTCTGTTCCTTATTAAACCTCAAACCTCGTATTCCATTTGATAGTTCCATATATGCCCTTTTAATCGTTGACATTGTGAATTTGTTTCCTAATAAAGAAATGCTATATAAATCTTTGAATTAATTCCGGAAGAAATAGTAATGAACAAATCGTTGAACTTACTTTTTTCATCTTCTAATAAAATTAATGATCCGAACAACGATCATTGATAAATCCATTCCATGGAAAATTTATAGAAGAACACCTATGAACAGATGAACACCGAGATATTATCGAGAAAATATTATTTTACATAAAAATAAATAATTTACCTCCCTTTGTGAAAGAAGCAATTTCCAAGAAATAAATTAAAGATGTGTTACATCTTTTAAATAGTAAAAATGCCGTCCTTATATCTGAAATCTTAATAGACACAGATTAAGTCTTTGTTCTGACACGTTCATTCATTCGGATCTCTTCACTTTGGTTGTGATGTTAGATCAATGGGCAGCTATACTTTAGTTATCGGATCGATCGATATTCCGAAGGATGTTGTAAATTTCTATCAATGGTGGCCTCTCCGGAATAGTTAATTTGTCTTTGTTTGAGGTATTAATAAAAAAAGGAGTGACGTCATTTTTTTTTAATGTTGTTAACAAATAATGTGTAAACACATACCAAACAGTGCATGTTTTCAGGTGTATTATTTTTTTTCGACATGCGTTTCCGTAACACATTAAATAAGACCATATACCACCTTTTCCTTAACATGTACCATGGTAATAACACATTATAATATTGAAATACATATGTTACATAATTGACTGATTTTAAGGACAAATTCATTAGAGCAGTCAGATTTCAACAACGGTGTATATATATTTATGACTTAGTACACGTTTACAAACAATGAAAGGTGGCACTGAGATGACCCCCCCCCCCCCGAGATGTGTCTATGGGCGGATATTTTTTATTACCTCAGGTAATAGGCCAAGTATTGGATAGGGCTGGACCATTTTTACCTTGCCACCAACGACAACTTACTCGTAATCATGCCGCGTTATGCCTAATGTGATTGGTTAAAACATAGAATTCTGTTGTTATAATTAATGTATACCCAATTCGATTCATAAAAAATACCTGTCCAATTAAGGGATTCCAATATAGATGACTTAATGTTTATTATAGTACATTTCTACAGAGATTATCTGTACCTTCTGCTGGATGTCAAATATAACCATTATAATACTTAAGAAGTCTCAAATGTTTCAGATCACTGTGAAAATAAGCTTAAGCAATGATGGACAACAATTCCACCAATATCAACAAAAACAAACAACCACCTCTCGCTCCAAACGATTGAACACAAATAAGACCATGACATATTATGGCATTGGAAATCCAGCTTGGGACAACACAAAAATGTGTCGGAATTAATCCGGTTAATATGATACCCAACGCTCGGACTTTACTAAAGTAATTGAATTGACTACTATACAAATGTAGCTAAGAATATAGCATATGTTGGATGAAGACCATTTCTCTTGCAACAAAAAGATCATAACTGATATTTCTTACAGATTTAATATCAATTATAACATAACGTCCTTCTTTCGCTTTGTAGACAAACGAGCGATTTATCGATGGTATAATCTCATTCGCACATGCGCCGGTGAATGTGACTGACTTTTCCGTCGTAAATGTACATGTTGATGAATTATCGTCTGCTCGAATTTGGCAGCATAAATTGTGTTCGACATTTTCCGCAAAGGTAAATATAAATTACCGTCTTCCAATCAAAGTATACTACCATATTTGTACTTTTAGACGTATCAGAATCGAAATAAATCATGGAAGCCAGATTGTGTTTTGAATTTTAACATGGGTTGGCGGATATTTGTAAATTTTATCCCTCGCCTCTGGCTCGGGATAATATACTAATATCCGCCAACCCATGTTAAAACTCCCAACACGTTCTGGCTTCCATGATTTGTTTCTTGATTAGTCATAAACATTTAAAGAAATGATTGGTCTTTGTGGGACACCAGAATAAATAGGCCATCATTTTGTTGGAATCAAATATTGAATAATGAAGTGCGTAAATATAGATTTATATCACATGACTGAAATGTCGACATATTTTTAAGTTGTTAATTTCCGTCGCAAGGATTCTAGTGGAAATTCTCCTACAGAAATTGAACCACGGTGGTGATTAAAAATACATCTGTATTACGCAAATTGAACGAACTAGTAGTTAAACACACTAAGAATATAATAAACTGGTTGTGCCAGCAGGTTGTCTATATTCTTAGAAAAGAAAACATACTTAGAGCCAACTATTGATAATAAACCATAGCCTTTACGAATAAGATTTTCAATTACTTTAAGTTCAGATTTGTCATATTTGAACTTTTTAGGCATGATTTGCTATAGAAACAATGATGGGAAATACCCTTTTTGGTCAGATATCTGCATGTGGAATTGTACTTTTATTCGAGATCTTTATAGCGGTAATAACAATTAGTGAATGTTCTCAATAATTTATGAAACGGTATTCTTGGTGTGTTTTTTTTTTTCGTTATGACGGTCATTGAAGTCGAAAACATGATTACAAATACGTGAACCGCATCGATAGTGTAATGGTTCGCGTAATCGTCTGGAGTGTGGTAGATCGTGGGTGCATGCAAGCCACGGTCCGGTCAAACCAAAGACTATAAAGTCAAACCAAAGACTATAAAGTCAAACCAAAGACTATAAAGTCAAACCAAAGACTATAATGGTGGTATATACTGCTTCATCACAGAATTAAGGAGTAAGAGCAAAACTTGTTGGCTCTGAATCAGAATAATGTGTACGAGTCGAGCGACATGTATACCCGGGGACTGTTGTTTCAGTGAACTGGCACTATAAAAAATCCAATGAAGCGTATTGGTCTAGTACACAGTGGACATCATCTAATCGAATGTAACTTGTTCTCGCCATGATATAGTTGAAAATTTGCTCAGTTAGGGTTAAACAATAATTACACACTTACTCACTCATTCACAAATACGCGCTAAATGAACCAATCATGAATGGAGTGTTACCGTCATATATAAGAGGAACCAAAGGAACGTAACCATCCAAAAAAGTAAAATTGACGATAGGAAAAATCGTCGTCCTTTGTAGTAGATGTAAAGAAAAGTTACATAGGATTACTTTGTTTTACAACCGTAAAAAGACTATAGTATTATTCCCCGTTCTGATATCGTCTTTTGCAATTGTTGTTGAATTAACTAATCATTAAGTGCTTAAAATGGTATTTCTGGACTTGCGGAGCGACCGTTTAATTAAACAAGAATCATTTGTTATGTTTATGCTGTAGGGTAATATACATCGTAGAAAAGTCATACCTGTCAACGGAATAAGCTTACAATCAAGGACACGCCGTGTTGGTCTAGAACAAAGCGGACCTCATCATCATCTCATTGATAATTAACTTGTTCTCGCCTTGATATAGCTGAAAAATTGCTGAATTGGTGTTAAGCAACAATCACTCACCCACTCCCTCAATTCTTGTAAAAAAATGTTTAATTCTAAAGATTGACAGATGTTTTAAACTATGCTCAAAATGTGTAACTCGCAAATCCCACTGTGTACAAACTGACCCGGCAAAAAATGTTTGGACTCGTGCATATCTAATTCCGGAACGGAACCGAACTGTAAGAAGGCAAGAAGAAGGTAAGAATTCTGTTTATTTATTTGGTTTTTGCATAAACTTGGGGGAAATAAATGCTTTATTAACCATTTCCTGCTGTCAGATGAAACATTTTGGTTATGTCATCGTATATTAATTGAGAAATAAGCGATAAGGTGCCGCAAAATGACGATCAGCTTGAACCCAACCCCGAATTTCGCTCAGTTTCTCTTTGAATTGTTCACATTGAATGGAACGAAATGTATTGAAGGAACGATTGATGAATAAAGATGACAAGAATCGTCACTTTGTGCTTTTAATTATTGATATATGTAAGCACGGGGCGAAAGAAATGAGTCATGTCAAAATGGCAGGACCCGGTTTCGTGAATGATGTTACAGCATGATGATCCGGTTTTATTTCAAAAAAATTTACGGACAAACAGGAACCAAAGCAACAGAAATCCACAGCCACCATTGTTTATACTGTGATACAACATTTCCACAATTCGATGACTTAATAAAACATTCTAGAGAAAATCATCCGTACCATTGTTATTACTGCAAATCAACCTTCGTCCTATTTGAAGAAGTAATAAAACACTCGACGGAAAACCACGGCTCACTAATGTTGAAAGTTAAATACCTTGAACTGAATCCATTTAGTGGACATTATGGTTACAAAAGCCATAATTTCAATGTTATTCCAGAGAAAATAAAGGCTTTGGTTCCTGTTTGTTCGGTTTTTTTTTGGAACAAAACCGGGTCATCATGCTGTAACATCATTCACGAAACCGGGTCCTGCCATTTTGACATGACTCATTTCTTTCGCCCCGTGCTTACTTATATCAATAATTAAAAGCACAAAGTGACGATTCTTGTCATCTTTATTCATCAATCGTTCCTTCAATACATTTCGTTCCATTCAATGTGAGCAATTCAAAGAGAAACTGAGCGAAATTCGGGATTGGGGTCAAGCTGATCGTCATTTTGCGGCACATTATCGCTTATTTCTCAATTAATATACGATGACATAGCCAAAATGTTTCATCTGACAGTAAGAAATGGTTAATAAAGCATTTATTTCCCCCAAGTTTATGCAAAAAAACAAATAAATAAACAGAATTCTTACCTTCTTCTTGCCTTCTTACAGTTCGGTTCCGTCCCGGAATTAGATATGCACGAGTCCAAACATTTTTTGCCGGGTCAGTTTGTACACAGTGAATCCACAATGTTCATAAAAAGTTATAAAATTGTTCAAGGATTTGTTTTATCATCTCTCTACTTATTGTACAACTCATTACAAAAAGAGGATAAAGCGTCGAAGGTGACATTACAACAGCTTTTCCAGTTAATTTTAGAAGTTTTTCTCTCTTTGTTTTGAACAATGTTTATATATACAGAACTATATGACTGGTTGGTAGATGACTTAGGGCAAGTGTTTACAAAATTAGCAGTAGCTGATCTGGTGAATGGGGCTGAATTCGGAAATGTTATCACATTCTTCGTATATTATAGTCAAGATGTAAACTATTGATGAATTATTTATTTATAAAACCGATAGCATGACGTCCGTTGTTTTTGAATATCGAACAGTTGGACAAGATAAGGGCTGTTCGGTGTTGATTTGAACACGTTTATTTCTATTTATGTTAGATATGCCGTGAAATATACGTCTGTGCAATTTGGTTTGTTGCAATATTCATGATATCTATTGATGCAGTTCGCGAAATATTGCCTTGTCCCATGATACCAGGGTCGGCCTTGAGCCAATTGGACCTCCCAATTGAGCCTCATGCTTAAGGGGACCCGCGCTTGAGTTATCTACTCTGTGTTCAAGTATACACAACAACACACTGCAGGTTTTACAGAGAACAGCAATGATCATAAAAAAAAATATGGGGCCCAGCACCTCCTAAGGCCGACACTGCATGATACTGTCATCAAGTCCAGGAGTTAGCAATGTGTTAATCCAAGAAAGCTCACAAATAAACTTGCGTGATTTAACAAATTGTCTATTGGATTGCGCAGATCTGAGATGTTCTTTCTACTATTTTTAAGAACAGCATTTTTAAATATTTGATGTCATGTACATCTTTAAATAAACAATTTATAAATAATATAAACATTGAAAGTAAAATTGCTTAGTAGCCGTAGACGTGTATTGAGAAGGTAACTATACTGTATATTCATTATATTTTTATTGGCTTCAACACACGTAAAATATTGGTCATTAGTTTCACCTTACTGACACTGTCTCACTTCGGTCGGCGTTTTACGTTTGGGCGAAACAGCAATACATTTGGACGAAAAACGGTATACATTTGGGCGAAGAAAAAATATACCTTTGGGTGAAGAAATTTGAAAATATCAGATATGTCACTGCATAAAAAGTTCAAATTGGTCGTAGTCGTAAAAATTACAATTCCATGATCAGAGTCAATGACCTGCAGTAAGTTCTCACCTTTACTAGACTTTACACTTAAGACCTCACAAGGCTTCAAACACATCATTTCGACTTTTGGGATTACTTGGATGTCTTTTGCGCCTTTCTCTGTACATGGCTTGGCTTGTACTTCTGAGATCCCGTTTGGTTGCAGATGGTCTTCCTGAATATCACAGAGTACACTTCTGATGACCTTTGACGGGCGTTGTGATATATCCTCGGTTGCTTTTCGCTTTGCTGCCACTTTTAATATTCTCCTGAAATATAAAAAAGGCACTTTTATTCATATGATTAAATATATGGCAAAATCGTAAAACGATACCGGATTAAGTTTCAATATTTGAAGCAGGTCATATTGCTAAAAACTTCAGACGCAAAATATTAGTAGTTACCTCTCATTTTTTCTCTGGGTATGCTCATGGTTATGCTCTAAGATTCCAGATAACACTGTTTGGTTATCATCTTTGGTTTTTATTGTTGCTTTGCACTTGTAGTTAGTGCACCCCCAAGAGACGTCACCATTCTTTAGGTAGCAGCTTATACGAAAAGAAAAACCATCAACTATGATGCATTTTTCCCTTTGTTGGTGTCCGTTCTTGCTACGTCTATTCCGTCCATGTTCAAGACAATATTTAACAATTTTTGGTGAACACTCTTAAAGGCCTGTTTTTTTTATTCTCAAACTTGTTTATGGTTGAAAACAACCTGAAACATGTTTAAATCATGAACCATAAACATGTTCAAGATAGATAAAAAAAAAAAACGCAATGGTTGAAGAACAATATTTAAGAGAAAATTTCTAGTTCATTGATTATTTTTTAACAAAGTAAAATTAATTCTTCATTAACAAATAAAACAATTCAACTCTTAAACACACAAACAAAACAAAAACAACACAAAAAACAAGAAATAAAATAATTTAATTCTTTATAAACAAATACAACAATGCAGAATGTCAATAAACAACTTGGAAATGGGTCTATAATACACAGATGTTCCTATTACAAACATATACTGGTAATTAACAAGGTTCAAACATATTCAACCGTGCTTCAATCCCGGTTAAGATGTTCTTTAACCATTTAACCGCATGGTTAAAACCACACCGTAAAAAAACACTCAACCATAAAAAAGTTTAAAAACAGGTTAATGGTTAAGAATTAAAAAACAGGCCTCATGTAACATAGAAAACTACGGAGGACTAAATGAGCAATAATCAAGTACCTTACCTGTATTTATCTGGATTTACAGGTAAGGGGAGCACAGGTAGCAAACATTTCTTTCGCCCAAACGTAACTTTTTTCTTCGCCCAAATGTGTACATGGTTACGAATGCGATTTCGCCCAAACGTGATATGCCCAATGAAGTATAGTTGTTTGGTCGAGTGAAAAGTGTGGGGTCAATCGCAGGAGCGGATCCAGGGGGGGGGGGGGGACCCGGCGCGCGCCCCCCCCTAAAATTGGAAAAAATATGATTTTTTGGCGTAAAATCGTGATTTTTCACACGAAATACCCCGAAAATTTTCGCGCCTCCCTCCGCAATTGGAAAACATATAATTTTTTGGCGTAAAATCGTGATTTTTCACACGAAATACCCCAACATTTTTCGCGCCCCCCTCCGCTCGGCGCAATTTTTTAAGTGCGCCCCCCCCCCCCCCCCTAACTTGAAATCCTGGATCCGCCCCTGAATCGGGTGTCGTCATTATACCTGCGAACTGGGACTGCAGTTCCAGTCAACGATCTGGGTTCAAATCCCACTGAGGGGAGAACAAAATTACTAACTTTATGTCGTCTAAGTAATCTAGTCTCACATTATTTATTTGTATCAAACAATATATCATAGATCTGCGATTGTTGTTGTTGTTGTTTGTATTTGAAACATCGTAATGTGATGTCGGGTACAATGATGACTGTTCTTGTAAGAATAATTCACTCCCATTGTGTTTTCTTGTTGATACACCACACACAAGTCAATATAAATGACACACAGCTGCAGATGTGAAATGAGAACAACAATGATAGCGTTCTTTACTCCAGTTTGTGTCTAAGTGTAAATTTTGATAGTTTCTCATGTTTATTTATATCAATATTCTTTCTTACCGATCTATTTAAGGAAATAAGAACATATGGTTTTAATTAAACTGAATCGGCATATTCATCCCCAACTGTGTGTATACCTTTGGCCATACAAGTATTTATTTTTGTAGAGTTAAAACGTAGATATCTCTGGTGGATTTTTGTTTACAAAATCAAAATGTTTTATGGATTGTCTTATTATTGAATTACTCACGTTTGATATTTTAAATTACTTCGTCGTGTTGTTCCAGAGACTTCTGATAATGATGTGGGATTTCTCATGAGGATTCAATTACTATCGCTGTTGTTTAGTTGGCCTAAACTTGTGTATTATTTGATATATAAATAGATAAATATATAGGTGTGCAATTTCAAAGTGGGAGGGAATTGTCACGATTTCTATGTATTTCCATTAGAATATAGCAGGGGCGGATCCAGGATTTCAAGCTAGGGGGGGGGGGCGCGCACTTAAAAAAATTGCGCCGAGCGGAGGGAGGCGCGAACATTTTTGGGGTATTTCGTGTGAAAAATCACGATTTTACGCCAAAAAATCATGCGCCCCCCCCCCCCCCCCCTGAATCCGCCCCTGTATAGTGTCATTTGGGGGCTGCCATCCCAAGCACAGAGGCTAGGTGCGTCCGAAAAAAAAAAAAAAAAAAAAATACTATATAATACTACAAGGGGGGGAACTCACTTGCTTCCATTTTTTTAAGTCGTCGTGTTAAATTGATCGTAACTTCGGAATGCCTTAATATTTTCAAAAAATGTTTCCACCAGTCGAAAGTCAAGTAATTTTCCTTTCCAAAGAGACCCCAATTGTTAGTGTAGGCCTCCGAACTGCTGAGGTATCATACACGAACCAAAACAAAACGGCGTGAAAATCCGAAGTCGTACAAACGTTGGGTTGACCACTTCCCATCTGTGTACAGACTTTCCCATGGAACATCGGAGAGAGGTTTTTTTGATCCGTTGAAATATAAGGTGAACTGTGCCGTACCAAATGGGCTTTACGTCTAAAAACCTTATTACAAACACTGCAGCAGTAGTTCTCTTGTGAATTTGAGTTCACCTCTTCTGCAAGAGATACGTCCAAAAAGGACCCGTCAACTGGCTCAGCCTCCTCCAGTTCAATATTATCTGACATTTCTGTTTGGAAAAGGGAAAAGATAGGTTATAATATTGCACTATCACAAGCGGAGGTGTGGAGTAAATAGTGTACAACAAAATTTACTTTGATTTTTTTAATGAAAGTACTGCTTTGTTATTTTTTTAAGTCTTACATTAGTAGGTTTTGGGCATAAAAGAATATACAATAAAAAAATGTTTTGAGTTTAGAGTAATTCCCTAATACGACGTTTTAAAGGCTTTGAGAGAACATCCGTTTTACCACGGTTAGTCGCTTTATGCCCACAGGGGCTAGGTGCGTCCGAGAAAAAAAAAAAAAAAAAAAATACTATATAATACTACAAGGGGGCGAACTCACTTGCTCCCATTTTTTTAAGTCGTCGTATTAAATTGATCGTAACTTCGGAACGCCTTAATATTTTCAAAAACAGATTGTTCAGCCAATCAAAAAGCCCGTTAGAACTCTCTCAATTTTCACGTCTATGGCGTTTGTCAAGGATGCAAATGGGATTTCTTTCAAAAACAGACTTAAAGGACATATAAATTGGCGTAAGGTAAGAAATTTTATCATAATTTGAATGGATGAAAGTATTTAGTTAGTCAAAATGACTCGTTTACGCATGGGAAAGTCTGTACACAGATGGGAAGTGGTCAACCCAACGTTTGTACGACTTCGGATTTTCACGCCGTTTTGTTTTGGTTCGTGTATGATATCTCAGCAGTTCGGAGGCCTACACTAACAATTGGGGTCTCTTTGGAAAGGAAAATTACTTGACTTTCGACTGGTGGAAACATTTTTTGAAAATATTAAGGCATTCCGAAGTTACGATCAATTTAACACGACGACTTAAAAAAATGGAAGCAAGTGAGTTCCCCCCTAGTTGTAGTATTATATAGTATTTTTTTTTTTTTTTTTTTTTCGGACGCACCTAGCCCCTGTGATCCCAAGTTTGTTTTTTGTGTTTTTATTAGATGAAAGTCCGGCCAATGCAATGTATTGCGCATGTCACCTAAGTCGACACAGTCATCAATAGGATACTAAAGTAATAATTTTTTTATTAGAATAACGAAAATTTGAAATATCTTTTAAACTGTAGATTTTAAAGTAGAAGTGTAAACGAGAGTTATGTAGAGAATCAAGGGTGCTAATTTAATTTGAAAGTTTGCAGACCAGAAAGTGAACGGATTTGGCCCTGCTCATAGAAAAATCGCATTTTAAAGGAATTTTTGGGTGTATATATAGACAAAGTTTGATGAAATACGGAGGGAATAAGTCTATTAAAGAGAACAGCCTGCGGCCGTGTGTTGTAATCCCTGAGGACAATAAACACTCGACGGTCACCCGAAAGATTCCATTGTTCTCCGTAGAGCCCGTCATCATCTCCTACACGCACTATTGAGTTCATTGATTTTTACCTGTAAAAATTACTTGGACTGGGACAGTTTTCGTTATTTTTATTTTTTCACTAAATATATAGCACTTCTGTCTTTAATAGTGAACAAAAATGAAGTCTTCAAATAATATGAAGAATATATCGTTGTCATTTTGTTCGATTCTGTATGACATTTTGAATTTATATACATGTAAGAAAACGGAACGAAAAATGAATTTTGAGATTGTGCAACTTCCTAATTAAAATAAATGCTCGTAAAATTAGTACATTTTTATATTATAGAACCTCAGAGACCAATTGGTAGGTGGATTTTTGGGGGGGGGGGGGGGGGGGGGGGGAGGGGTAGAACATGACATTGAGCACTGTCATTTTGTGAGCTATTTTTTTTTACCAAACTTGCAACTTAACATTGGTAAAAAATGCCTAAAAACTGCAATAATTGTTGATGAATCATTGATATTTGCAATTGTTTCACGTAACTCTTCTACTAAACCAAGTTATATCTTTCAACTCAAACGTGAGCTAAAAGTTTGGAAATATATATTTAACCTGTTCCACTTCGAATTAAGTGCTTATCCAAAACAGGAATCCGAAATTTCGATCTTTGTCTTTGTTTGTTTTAACTTTTCATGAATATAAGGCCCGTTTTGTGTTTGGTTTTCGGTTGGATTATAAACTGTCCCTGTTTATCTTTTTTTTTTGTCTTGCGTCAAGTTGTTTTGTGTATTATTTATGTGTTATAATCAATATACAAGTCAATAAATTCATCTGACCCCAGATAGTTTCAACAGTTACAACTGTTCTTAAACTTTAATGAGACATTTATTCGATTTTACATTTTTTCTCTGTCTATTATACTTAATATGATTATACTTTAACCCGCGTCGTCATCCGAGTCATCATCACAAAAATCAATGATAATAGGTTCTAAGACACTTCTATCTATACAGTTTTCTTTGCAGTATTCTTTTTCAATTTTGACCACATATTCTTCTGCTTTTGTCCACACATTTTTTGTCATTTTTCCGAAAGCAGCATACGTGAGTTCTTTAGGATCTTTTAATCGGAAGGTGGTATTGTTTTTTGCCACGAAACCTTTGACTTGCGCCCATATTAATTCTATCGGGTTAAGTTCACAGTGTCGAACGGGGGTTCTTATTACTTCATGTCCGTGTAAATTAGCAATTTTATCTGTTTTATAAACTACTGGGGTCTTTTTTGTTTTACTTTTTCAGTATCAGTAGCAGAAAAGGGAATGTTGTGTTGTGTAAGATAGTTTTGGAGAACACCTTTTTTTCTGACTAAAATTTGGGCACACCGTATCTTCTGTTTTAACATTGTGATAACTTGCATTATCTAACACAACCAAGCTAGGATTTTTCAGAGCAGGTATCAATTGATTTTCAAACCACTCGAGAAAGACAAAACTATTCCTCTCCTGGTGATAGTCACCATCCTTTGATTTGGCCAAAAACACTAAATCGCAGCCGTCAATCAAACCCTCACTTCGCGTACCTGCATGCAAAACAATCAAACGTTTGCCTTTGCCCGAGGGTATTTTTGGGGCATCAGACCCATCATTCGGAAGCCATATATAATCTGTGCAGTGATTTTGGTTAACCCATGTTTCATCCAGGAACACGATATCATACCCTGCTTCCCTAAAAGATTTGATCTTTCTCAGATAAGTACACATATAATTAATAATAGACACTTGGTCGTACAGAACTCTTCGATTATCACCTATTTTTTTTATAAATATATCCAAGATCAATGAGATTTAGAGTAAGTTTAGACTTTGATATTTTAATAGAATCTTTTATTTCCTTATCAGGGGCGGATCCAGTGGGGGGGAGCGCCCCTAAAATTGGAAAAAATATGATTTTTTGGCGTAAAATCGTGATTTTTCACACGAAATACCCCAAAAATGTTCGCGCCTCCCTCCGCTCGGCGCAATTTTTTTAAGTGCGCCCCCTATCTTGAAATCCTGGATCCGCCCCTGCTTATGTATTATTCAGACGGTCGGAGCAATTTTCCGTGAATATAAACCGTGGATTGTTCTTTTAATAACACAATGATCAAAGTCGTCCAAAATTTTAGCTCTTTCTTTGGGTCTATTTGACTTACAAGGCCTCTTATCATTCATAATACGGTGCACTGAAGTGTAAGACACACCCAAAGCTTTAGATGTCCTTTGATATACCATATCAAATGAGACAATTGGCTTCTTCGTTGCCTTTTCCTTACTAAAAAAGGCAAACAACTTTTTTACAAACTTTTGGCATTCCGGAGATAAGTCAGACTTTTTACCCATTTTACAAAAAATGCAAAATATAACAATAATTTATGAGAGAAATGCTTGTCAGTTTTGTTTAAAGTACACGTGGCTGAGAGAAAGATTTTACAGGTAAGATACCTAACGTAGGGATAGCTCTTCTATAAAGTACATCTACCCCCACCCGAAAAATGACAACAAAATAGGACCAAAAATGCAAAATTTCATCGGAGTGCAACCGCATCCAAAACAATAAGAAGCATTACAATAACATTTTTAGTTAGCACTCTTAATTCTAAATAAAACTCTCGTTTGTTTATTTTGCTGTTCAAAAATCTATAGTTTAAAAGATATTTGGATTTTTCGTTATTCTAATCAAGACGCTCCACTACTTCTACCCTGGTGGTAGGCGCCCCCGTTGTAAAGGGGGTAGTTCTAAATAAAATATATATATAATAAAAAAAAAATCTTAGTACACAATTTGAGAGGCATAACGATCTGATAGAATGTGAGTGTCATTTGTTGGTCTTTTTGATTCCCTCTTTCTCGCAGATGTAATGGTTCTTGAATCCTGCTGATAATGATATTAAGAGCTTGTCTATGAGAAAACCATGCAAAACAGTCCGGAAGCAAGGTTGGCCAATCCTTTTCAAAATTTGTTGGTAGGTAGACCACCACACAACATTTGCAAATGCATCAACTTTTTTTCAAATTTTCGAATATCAAGACCATAGGAGGCGCCACCTATATTTCTACAATTTTCCCAATAATATGACAAGAAACTAGCCAAAAAAGGTCTGTTTTGAAACCTATTTTATTACTTATAACACAATATTATTAATTAAACCTTAGTGGTAATGAAATATATGTATAAGGAACTTTATATATTCAATACTTAAATGGACCTCTTTCTTTATCATTCAAGGACAGATAACTCCAAAAACTTGGCAAATCTCCAAATTTTCAATATTGCAAAAATAGGTTATGTTCTGAGGGCTATATCATCTCTGAAGGTAACCCTTTAATTTGTTTTATTTTGGTTGTTAAGCAATATTCTTAAACTAAATATATAACTGATAAAAGGTTTTGCTTTGCTTTTGAATACCATCTGCAATATGAGCTATCAAAATCCCCCCTTTTTGTAATAATGCCTAATTTGCAAAAATTAAGCTATGTTCTGAGGGTTATATCTCTGAAGGTAACACTTTAACTTGTTTTATTTTGGTTGTTAATCAATATTCTTAGACTAAATATATTGCAGATAAAATGCTTTGCTTTGCTTTTGAATATCATCTGCAATATGAGCTATCGAAATCCCCCCTTTTTGCAATAATGCCTGATTTACAAAAATAAGCTATGTTCTGAGGGCTATATCTACTAAGGTAACACTTTAATTTGTTTTATTTTGGTTGTTAATCAATATTCTTAGACTAAATATATAGCTGATAAAAGGTTTTACGTTGCTTTTGAATACCATCTGCAATATGAGCTATCGAAATCCCCCCTTTTTGCAATAATGCCTGATTTACAAAAATAAGCTATGTTCTGAGGGCTATATCTACTAAGGTAACACTTTAATTTGTTTTATTTTGGTTGTTAATCAATATTCTTAGACTAAATATATTGCAGATAAAATGCTTTGCTTTGCTTTTGAATACCATCTGCAATATGAGCTACCGAAACCCCCCCCCCCCCCCCTTTTTGTAATATTTCCAAATTTGCAAAAATAGGCTATGTTCTGATGTCTATATCTACTATTGGTTGTTAAGCAATATTCTTAGACTAAATATATAGCATATAAAATGTTTTACTTTGCTTTTGAATATCATCTGCAATATGAACTATCAAAATCCCCCCTTTTTGTAATATTGCCTAATTTGAGAGAGAAAATGCAATCTTTACTCATACATGTATTTACTGTCGAATTATGCCAAAGGTGTACAATTTGCAACTGATGATTGAGTTAGGACTTAGCACAAAATAAAATGACTACATGAAATATACCAATATCCTTAAAATGCCAATACATATGATTTTGGTAGTGCAGGAGTATGGCCAGGATTGTCCTAACAAAATCCTTGCAAAAATATAAAATTGCTTTGAAAATGACATATTCAACATGTTCAATGATAAATACACATTCTTGACATTTACATGTACATAAAATAACAAAGTTTGTTTGAGTAAATAAATATAATTTCTAGATTTAACCAAATTTCATATAATCAAAGGGAGATTAGAAATCAATAGAAAAATTAATGTTTTCTTCACATAACATCAAAATTTAAAAAGCTCAATTTATAATCAAATTAATTCATGGGCATCTACATATGATGAACATTTATTGTGTAATAATTCATAAAATCCACAGAACAATATTGAAGGAATTGAACTGACAAGGACGGTAGATCTTTGGAGGATTTAAAATTTGTCCGAAAGATGTCAGTGCTGCATGTTTTCATTCTGCATCAATTTTAAGCACAGTCAGTCCTGGTACTGATTTCAGTAATTTTTCCTTTGTGAGTTAGTGTGCAAATAGAAACAAAATTTGGAGCTGGTTTATCCTGTCATGTTGCTGTTGATAAGCTTCATTCAGTGCTTCAGTCATTGTTTCAAGTTTTTCCTCAGAATCATTAAATGCAAATGACAACTTCTTCTAAACATTCTGTATAACTATGTCTTCTTGACCTGGTGCAACATATTTCAGAATAACTTGAAAAGCTTCTGTTATCATTTTCGAATAATATGACATTGAACTTTAAGATAGACTTTCCCAAATCAAACTAATCTGTGAATTCAGCATTGGAAAATGTCTGGAAAATGTTTTCATTGCAGAATTATATATTTCTTTTTGGGCCATATTGTCTTCCTCTCAGTCAGAGTATTTGGGTTCTCTGGGAAAATACCTCTATAGATTGTGATGACTGCTGAATGTCAGAATCTGGAAATAAAAAAATACAATATTAAATCATTTAATGATTTATTGCAATCCATCTGACAGTGGTAACAATTATTGAATTCCACATAAAGTTCTCTTTATAGATTAGTACATAGTAAGGAGAAGATTCTTTTTAATAAACAGCTTCGCATAGCACAACATGCACAATTTACACCGAATGAATAGACATATAATTTTTTTAATAATTGTCATCAAATTGATTTGTTTTTCACTGGATGAAATTGTTGTTTTTATGAGTGATTAGCGGATCAGCAACAAATCAATTGCAAATGCTGGTCAAGATTCAAGATTCTTTATTTCTCATAAAACCATAGATTAAACAGTGGTACAGAGAATTTGCCAATTTAGCATAAATAGATAATAAATACACATGACAAGACAAAATGGTCTACAAAATTAAATAATAATAACACAAATGAAATAACATCATTTTATTTGGATGACAGAGATATGTGGCTAACCAGGAGGACTAGCATGATATTGTAGGACACGAATAAATTTGCACAGCTTCGTTAGTTTTGTTTTATTTTTAATTTGGAATAATTGACCAAATTTCAAAGTATTTATTCCGCGTGAAAAATATTGACTCAGGTATAATTTGCTTTCGTTTGCCAAAGATTTACATTGAAGAATGTAGTGAAATTCATCACCTATCTCTGCATCCGTGCATATATTACAGTCTACTCCCATGATCAATACCATTCCATCTTCCTGTTTCGATAGGTAATCGATGATTACCAGTTCTAAATTTACAAAATGTTATTCTGTTTTTATATATTAAAATATCTAAATATGGTTCAAATTCAAAATTTTCTTTAAATAATTTATATCATAACCCTTTTGAAGAGTTTTCCATATTTGATCGCCATTCTTGTTGAAACTGGTCGAATAATTTTTGCTTTAAATAGTGTAATATTTAACCATGTACAATTAAAATTTCCCTGGCTCTCCCAGATATTACTGAAACCACAATTATCTTTACATTATCAAACCAAGAGGATTGGTATTGACCATGAGAATTTTTAATATACATATATTTATAAAGAGTGAGTGATAGTTTGCTATCTTTACCATTTATTAACTTAGACCAATAATTTACCATACACAGTTTTATATAAACAGACATAGGATATGCCCCAAGCTCTCCATATATCATGAAATTAGGGGTTGATTTTAAATTTTTTTTAAAAATGTTTGCAAAATTTTAGATATACTCTTTCAATTATATCATTATTACCAAAACCCCATATTTCACACCCGTAATGGGCGTATGATAGAATAGGCTTTACCATTTTATCAGACACCCGACATTTGATTCTCTTTGCATGTCTGGTAGCTACAGGTTAACAGTTATAGTGTTAGACAAAATAGCAGGTGATAATGACTTATATGTTAATATTATATTGATGTAATCCAGTAGAACCTTACAGCTTGTAATCTGGTCATCCTTTGACATTCAGTACCAGTCAGAACGAATAAATGCCATTCGAGTATTGGAATCTTTTCTTCAGAAGTGTTTCATTTCGTTTACATACTCATTTCCATCATTCATGTGACCACCGTTAATGTATGACATACTAAATGTTGTATATTACATGTATAAATTTACCCGTGAAAAGTCGTATTTTTAATTTTCAAACTACACTTCCAATGCGTTTTTTGGAAGACTTTCCCTCATATATTTTTTTCTGGCAAAAAGGACGTTTTATACACAAACGTGTTTTTCACAATAAAACACGATATACACATGTATTGTAATTACTATTTTTTGTAATACATTGAAATGATATTGTAATATTAGAGTAGAGCATGGGCCGTCGTGGTCGTGATCATATGGTAGTTGGATTTACAACTACCTATGCAATCAGTGCCAATCACCACTGATGTTGTGAGTTGGAATCTCGAACATGGCGAGGTGTACAACATTATGTGATAAAAGTTTGTCAGTGACTTGCGACAGGTCGGTGGTTTTCTCCGGGTCCTCCGGTTTCCTCCACCAATAAAACTGACCGCCACGATATAATTGAAATATTGTTGAAAGTTTTGCTAAACACTATCAAGCAAACAAACAAACAGAATAGAGCAGTTATTATAAACAAAACTATTTTGAACCAGAAAACATTGATGCTCGTAAAGCCTAACCGCAGGTCCATAGTGGATGGCGTGTTTTGAGAGTGCCACGCCCCTTGTAAGTGAAAGATGACATTTTTTAGATTGACTCAGTGTTGTTTCAGTGAGCTAAAATTAGACGTGTTGGTCTAGTACAGAGCATTATGATGATACAATTATTACAAAGCGAGAGAACCACCGGATATAGAATATTGCAGACTACTTCAATAATAGCGAAAAAAGAAATTGTACACATTGATAAAATTTACAGACGATTATTCTAGATGACAACGATCATAATAATAATAATATTTCAGATTATGTCGATAACTTTTTCTGAAGTATTAGAATCATTGTCTCTCCCTGTTGAACGAAGTAGTATGGATATGATAAGAAATAGGTATGGAAATATGTTGTTAGAATTTTGTAAAGGTAATAGCCTATTTATAGTGAATGGTAGAGTAGGTAAGGATAAAAATATTGGAAGATTTACTTGTAGAAACGCCAGTGTAGTAGATTACTGTATTAGTAGTCCATATTTGCTGAAATCATTCAAAGATTTTGACATCCTTGATTCTAGTAAGCTATATTCAGATGTTCACTCGCCTATTACGATATGTTTTTCTTCTGATAATTTTTCGCAAAGCAGCCAAGATGAATATGTGGATTCTCGGAACCATACTGTTGAAAATATAATAAAAACTAAAAGATGGGACCCCCAAAAACAAATTCATTTTCAGAACAATATTGATATTGAAAAAATGTTAGAATTAGAACATATGCTTACTCTATGTAGTACAGAAAAAGATATGATTACTCAAGATACTGTTGACATATTGATAGAAAATTTATGTAATATATTTGTCACATCTGGCCAAAAAACTTTTGGAACTTATAATGTTAAGGAAAAAAACAAGAATAATACTTTCAAAAAAGAAAATAAACCCTGGTTTGATTTAGACTGTAGATTTGCACGTCAAAACTACAGAAAACTTAAGAAACGTTTTAAACGTTCAACTTCTCCACAAAATTGCTTAGCTATGATTGACGCTGAAAAACATTACAAACATACATTGGACAGAAAATATAAAAATTATCGAAAGAAATTTTCAGAAGATATACAAAATTTGAGTAAAAACAATCCTAAAGAATTTTGGAAACTTTTGAACAAAGGTAAAAGAAAGAAGCAACCGAATATTGAAATTGATAAACTTTATGATTTTTTTCAAAATTTGAATACAAGAGACATTTGTGATGGTAACAACGGCTTACCAGAGGTTAATATTCTACAGAATGAACCAATCAATGAACACATAAACGCCTATATCTCAAAGGAAGAAATTTTAAAATGTATACAAAAATTAAAGAACGAAAAAGCTTGTGGTGAGGATGAAATTATAAACGAATACATCAAGTCGACATCAAATCAATTTATAAATATTTATGAGAAGTTATTTAACATTAACTTTGATAAGGGTTTTGTTCCTCATATTTGGTTGATTGGTACAATCAAGCCTATTTATAAGAATAAAGGCGATATTTATGAACCCAAGAACTATAGGCCTATCACAATTGTAAGTTGCTTGGGAAAATTATTTACATCAATTCTGAATACAAGACTCAATAACTTTTCTGAGGAATACAGACTTATAAAAGAAAGCCAATTCGGATTTCGCCAAAATTATTCAACTATAGATAACATTTTCACTCTCTTTTCGTTTTTCCAAATATTAAAACTTAAAAAAAGGAAATTATGTTGTGCCTTTATAGATTTCGAAAAGGCCTTTGATAAGGTATGGAGGGAAGGGCTTTTCTACAAAATGATGTCAAATAATATCAATGGCAAAATGTATAATGTTATTATTAATATGTATGATAGTATAAAATCTTGTATCTCATATAATAATTGTATATCAGAATACTTTGATTGTGCAAATGGAGTCAGACAAGGGGAACACCTGTCTTCTTTTCTTTTTTCATTGTTTTTAAATGACATTGACACTTTTTTAGAAAATAAAAATATTACAGGACTACAAACTATCTCAGATGAAATAGAAAACAATTTAGACATTTACCTTTAACTTTTTATTCTGTTATATGCTGATGACACTGCATTGTTAGCTAAGACAGCAAATGATATCCATACTCAACTGGATGCTTTTTATGAATATTGTAATTTGTGGAAATTAAAAGTAAATGCAGATAAAACCAAAGTAATGGTGTTTGGAAATGGGAGATTACCACAAAATTTGAGCTTCAGCTATGATAATCTGAATCTTGAGATAGTTAAAAATTTCAACTATCTTGGGATTATTTTTTACTAGAACAGGAAATTTTAGTTTGACAAAAAAAGATCTAGCTGATAAAGCACTGAAAGCTATGTATGAAATTTTGAAAATGGGAAGAATGTATAAACTATCAATAAAATGTCTACTTGATCTATTTGACAAAATGATTAAACCCATCCTGTTATATGGCTGTGAAGTGTGGGGCTTTAGTAACAATGATATTCTTGAAAAAATACATTTAAAATTTTGTAAGATTCTTTTAAATTTAAAAACATCAACGCCTAGTTATATGGTGTATGGTGAACTAGGGCGATACCCTATATATATTGATATTAAAATCAGAACCGTATGTTACTGGGCAAGACTTATAGTTGGTAAACAAACAAAGTATTCTAATATATTGTATAGACTATGTCATCAATTGAATGAAAATCATAATATGCAGTTTAGTTGGATATTGTTTGTAAAAAAAATATTTAATGAGTGTGGCTTCTCAAATATATGGGAAACAGAACTTTTTGACAATGTAGATTATTTGAAATGTGTAATTAAACAGCGATTAGAGG
This sequence comes from Bathymodiolus brooksi, assembly GCA_963680875.1. Lineage (NCBI taxonomy): Eukaryota > Metazoa > Mollusca > Bivalvia > Mytilida > Modiolidae > Bathymodiolus > Bathymodiolus brooksi. The sequence goes on from OY804579.1 coordinate 70,261,839, forward strand.
ATCAGTTTCTTCAAAATTGGAATTCTTTAGTACAAAATTCACCTAAAGCCATAAATTATAAAACATTTAAAACAGAGTTTAAATATGAAGAATATTTAAATATTTTAGAAATAAAAGATGCAATTTTGCTTTGCAGATTTAGAACAACAAATAATAAACTCCCCATCAAAACAGGGCGATGGCAGAACATTCCAAGAGAAAATCGTAAATGTATATTATGTAATTGATCCGAAATTGGAGATGAATACCATTATATTTTTGAATGTATTTATTTTAACCAAAAACGTAAGCAGTCACTGTTAAATTATTTCATATATAGACATAATATTATCAAATTTTCTGAACTTATGTCAAGTAAAAGAAAACCAATACTGAAGAAACTGTCATTTTATAAGTGCTATCAATACCGGTGTTTGTCCTCCAGGCTCTTAATCCTTTGTAACCTCTCTCCTAATTTATATATATGTTGTAAATAGTTGTTGTTATATCTCTGTACCATTGTTATGCATTGGCTTTATGAGAATAAAGATATATATGTACAAAACTGATTTTTTTTTTTATGCTTCCAATTTTCTTATATATTTCGTCATATAAAAATATAATAAAAAAATATCATGAAGTCAATTCATGTTCGATTTTAACATAAAAAAAAATTATCAACGAAAGTAGATCTAGTTTCACTCAAGGATATGCTTACCGAGTTCCACTATACAAATCCTTGATACAACTAAACTCAAATATGGTACATATGTTTTGCAAGTAGGAAAATGTCCAAGTAACTCTCCATTCCTTAAAAATAATGGAGCCGAGGCCCATTGTTTTTAAGGAATGGAGAGATACGAGGACATTCTCCAACTTAAAATCCACCCATTGTACTTTATTAATTTTATTAATTATTAATCTCGTAACAAAAAAAGTTATAGTACAGGCATTTGACCGATGGACCTTAATTTCCCCGTGTTTGCCACGGGGGTACGTATTTTCAGGGCTAGCAACGATGTAGGGTCCTGGGTCCACACGAATACTAGAAAAAACATGGACCCAGGACCCACATCATTACTAGCCCTGAAAATACGTACCCCCGTGGCAAACACGGGGAAATTAGGTCCATCGGTCAAATGCCTGTGGTGTATAGTATCTAAGGTACAAAGAGAACATAACTCTCCATTCCTTAAAAATAATGGAGAGTTTTGACAATAGATTTACATCACAGGTGGATTTTTAACAGAAATGAAATGATTGACGTTATTATGCGAGCCTTAGCGAGCTCTTTATGGTATAAAATGTGTACTTAGGATTTTTTGACAAACGTGGATGCACATACTGTTGAATAAAAAAAAATTCGACGCTTTGAAAACACGTTCCGTGTAACACACTCCACTAATGAAGATCTTCTTAACAGTCGGAAAGCAAACTCATTAATGGCGTCGCTGGTAAAAACCACGGGTCACGTGATTCTCATTTGAAAACGTTGACATGTTCGTCGGTCATGAAAATTGTAGAACAAAGACCTCGTTTATTTATACCGTAGAAAATATCGAAACGTCTTATATTGTTTTCTTTTCAGCAATAATTACTTCCACGATTTGTTTATTAGATTTGAGTTAAAACGGGAGATTACTATTAAAATTTTGATGATTTAGAGGGTGACCCCCTCGATGGAATGTCGCCATCGCATTGGAATAAAATGCAAATATATTAAGTTTGCAGTAGAGTGACATTCCCAAACTTCACACTGCGCTAGGTTATATATTTATTTAACGAAATGTTTCTCTGGTACACGTTTTTATTCATTAATAAAAAATTGTGTCAGCTTTTAGTGCCGAAAAATTGTCAACCAAGAAAGATAACTCCGTACCATCGCATTGAAATAAAATGCAAATATATTAAGTTTGCAGTAGAATGACATTCCCAAACTTCACACTGTGCTAAGTTATATATTTATTTAACGAAATGTTTCTCTGGTACACGTTTTTATTCATTAATAAGAGTTTCTGTCAGCTTTTAGTGCCGAAAATTATTCAGATTCAGAAAAATTGTCAGTCAAGAAAGATAACTCCGTATGAATTTCCCTATTTCTAAAAATACATTTCTTCTTCTTCTTCCATTAAAGTGCAGGGCTGCCGCAACAGCATCTTCACACTGAGTTTAAAACAACCATGCTTGCGCAAGGGAGAGACTATATACAATTAAAAACAAGGTCAGCGGTGTTAGAATCTGACTGCCTGGATTTCCTTTTTGAAGGATTCCAGGTCCAAGGCTGCTGCTGTCGCCTCTGGTAGTTGATTCCATAACCGGATTGTGGATGGAAAGAAGGACTCTTTGTGTACAGTTGTTCTGCTGTATGGTACTATATATTTATGCTGTTGTCCTCTAGTAGCGGCACCTAGATGGTGCATGAATGGTGGTGGTTCAATCGCTACGAGTCCATTAATTATCCGGTACATCATAATCGCCTTTGTTCTCAAACGGCGTTGCTGGAGTGTGTCCCAATTCAGGTGGTTTAGCATTGTTGTAACACTGCTGGTTGTGTTGTAGTTGCCAGTAGCAAACCTAGCTGCTCTCCGTTGGACTGATTCTAACTTGTTGATGTTACTCTGGGTATGAGGTGCCCAAACGGAACTGGCATATTCTAGTTGCGGTCGAACAAAGGTGGTGTAGCATTTAGTCCTGATGTTTGCTGGACAGCTTGACAGATTTCGACGTAGGAAGGCTGTAGTGTTGTTTGCCTTTCTACATACGTTGTCAATATGGTTGTTCCATGACAAGTTCTGACTGATGGTAATACCCAGATATTTTCCTTTAGATGTTATGTTCAATTCCTTCCCATGGATGAAGTACGATGATGGTATGATCTTACGCTTGGTGGTTATGCGTATAACTTCACATTTATTGGGATTGAAGTGCATCTGCCAGTCACGCTCCCAGTATTGTAAGTTGTTAAGGTCGTCTTGAAGAGATGTTGTGTCATCGTTGGTTTTGATGTGTCGGTATAGGAGACAATCATCAGCGAATAATCTTGCAGTGCTGTTTACTTTACTAGGTAGGTCATTGATGTATATCAGAAACAGCAGTGGGCCGAGGACTGTCCCTTGGGGTACTCCAGAGGTGACGGGTGCTGTATCAGATGCCACACCTTCTACGAACACCCTCTGGGTACGGCCTGCTAGAAAGCTCTTAATCCAGTTCAAGGTCGGTCCACGGACTCCGTAATGATGGAGTTTAGCTGCAAGTCGTTCGTGAGACACCTTGTCAAAGGCTTTAGAGAAGTCTAGAAGGATAGCATCGATTTGAGTGGAACTGTCAATGCCTGATGCCAGGTCTTGAATGGTGGTAATCAGCTGTGACTCGCACGAGCGTTTCTTGCGGAAGCCATGTTGATAGTCAGTCAGGATATTTTGATCTTCAAAAAACTTCATGAGATGACTATGAATGATGTGCTCTATGACCTTACAACATACGGAAGTTAATGAAACCGGTCGATAGTTTGCTGGTTTGCTTTTATCCCCCTTTTTAAAGATAGGTGATACATTAGCCAATTTCCAATCTTCAGGTGTTTGGCCTTGATTTAATGAGGCCTGGAATATGAGAGTTAAAGCTGGTGTAACTGGTGCTGCCATCTCTTTCAGGAACTTAGTTGAGATCTCGTCTGGGCCTGTGGCTTTGTGTTGGTTTAGGCCATGTAGCAGTTTGTATACACCATTTTGGGTGACAGTAATCTGTGGTGCTTCATTATATTGGCTGGTTCCAAGGTTTGGGATGTTTGAGGTGTTATCAGTTGAGAACACTGATGAGAACTGTGAGTTCAGCAGTTTTGCTTTGGTCTTCGGATCACCATGTAAATTTCCATTCTCTTTCAGGGGAGCTATACCTGAGTTCTCACACTTTTTGTTTTTGATGAAAGTAAAAAGTTTCTTGTTTCCCCGAGTCCTGGCTTACCATGTCATTTACATATTCGTTATATGATGATTTACATTCTTTTTGGGTCGATTTCTGTAGTTGGCGATATCGGTCCCAGTCTTTTGTTTTACCTGATTTGCGATATTTGTTGAATGCCCTTTGTTTCCGTCTAGATAGTCGACGTATATTCTGGTTGCACCAGGGTTGACTATATCTGGTTGAGGTATGTTTAGATGGTACATGTTTCCTCAGGTTATCAAGACAGATGGCTTTAAAGTCAGACCATAGGTTGTTTATCGGTGTTTTTATATCGGAACAATCCATAAACTTGTCTAAAGAGACTTTCAGGTTGTTTGCCATGTTTGTAAGATTTACTTTCTTCCATAGATAAATAAGTCTTTTAAGAGGTTTTTGTCTAGCTGGTGTGATGTTGGTGTCTACTAAGACTATATCATGATCGCTTAGAACTAACCTAATGACTTAAAAGCACGCTGTGCACAAATGTTAATGCTGATGCAGGCTGCTATTTTAATAGCATATGCATATAATTAACTACAAATTTAGGAAAATACAAACATTTATATATGGTCTCCTTTCCCCAAAAGACAGGATAGGCGACTAAAATTTACACATCCACCGGTTTTATTCTAGCAATTCAAGAAAAAACATTTCTATATCCTTTTGATGAATCATGAACAGAACTGGTGTATTTTTTTTCTAGGCATGAAAATAAAATTCAATATAAAGATAAAAAAAATGTATAAATATTTAAAGAAAATGTATACAGTCATCTGTCAAAAGTATTGGGAAATGTAAAAAAAATCCCTATATAATCAACCAAAACCATATTTTTTTAAAAAAAAATATTGTGAAGTAATTTCTGGATAGATTTTAACAAATTTTACACCAAAACATTCAGATTTGTCAATATTTTGATTGTTTATTTACTCATTATGTAGTTATGAGTTATTTTTATTTGTACATAATTTAAACACAACAAATAAAAATTTATTTTGATTTTCCTATATATTTCAACTAAAAATAAATCCTAAAAATTAACAATCATGGAAAAATTATGTACAAATAAAAACCACTCGTATAAAGATTTGAGCAAATAAACAAACAAAATATAGACAATTCCGAATGTTTTGGTGTAAAATTTGTTACAATCTATCCAGAAATGATTTCACAATAATTTTTTGAAAAAGATATGGTTTTGGTTGATTATATAGGGATATTTTTTACATTTCCCAATACTTTTGACAGATGACTGTACATATTAGTTTTCAAGTGTATTTCTTTTCCATAAACTATTAACAGTAAAAAGTCCATAAATTTTTATGAAAGTTGAACAAATCCTAAGTACAATAAATTATTAATTTAATAGAAAATGAGATTAAAAAAAAGTATGTGCCAGTCTCCAGGATATGGCAAAACCCAGCTTAATGAACCTCCATATTCTGATTTTAATTTTTTAAATGGTCATAAGATTTCCTGTCCCAACAACAACTTGATACTGAAGCTTTATCCCAATCTGAAACTTTTTGTGAAGAATATTCAAAGTTTTCAAAACTGTGGCTTTTGAATCTGCTGTCTCATCTAAAACTTCAATTGAACAAAACTCGGATTTTTCAGTGTCAGTTTCAGAAAATGAAAGAAAAGTCTTAAGACCTGGGAGATCTACATGTATATCATTTTCCTGTACCAAATATTTCAGAAAACTGTAAGCTGACAATTTCTTCTCAAAACTTTCCCATGCAAAGGTTTCATCACCCGTTTCCTTGAAATCTTCCAAACTTAAATGGGAGAATTTATTGCCTCTAATGGGAGAGGGTTCACCAATTTTGTCTTCTGGTTCTTTCAGTGATTTAATTAAAGCTGTTTTGTCAACTAAATCTTCAATTTTTTTGTACAAATCTGGCAACAATAAAGCTTTGTTGGATAAAAAGTCACTGACTACAAATTCTAAAACAGGATAAAACAGTACATAAGGTCAAGATTGTCAGTCTACATTGCAATATTCCACCTGATCAAACGGTGAAAACATTTAGTTAACTGGTAGTCTTCAGTTTTTGAAAGTTCATTTAGAGAATCATCAGACCTCACAAATTTGTTAAAATTTTTATAACATGTAAGGCATAAAATGGCTTTGCCTGCAGACAATGAACACAGGGCCCAGGGCCCCTGCCAATGTGGGCTTCAGAACAGTTAAGTTTTTTGGGGGCATTACAACTACTACTATGGTAAAATCACAGTCTTGCAAATTACAGTTGTTTAATCAATTAAATATCATATATGCAGTTACATACAGATAACAAATTTAGCCTAATTTCTATTTATAACACACACACTGGCTGGTTTTTGTTTTTAGAGTCACATTCATTCAATCATTGTATACCTGTTACACATAAATTCATAATTCATTTGCAGAAGAAAATCAGGTAAAACTTAAAAGTCAGCATTCCTAAATATATTTGATAAACCAATTGCCTTTGAAATAATCGCCACATTAGATATGTACAGCAAACGGGAAAGGAGTCTAAACAAAGTGCATTGGCGAGACGGGAGAAAAGGGGGGGAGGGGGGGCGTAATCTGATGTAAACAATGCAGTTTTCTTGTAAACTTTCGGTTAAAATATAAAGATATTAATAAATCTAATAAAAGGCAGACATATACACCACACTACATGGGTGTTTTGGGGGAGAAATGTTCACCAAAATGGGCCAATTTTACTCTAAAACAAGGCGAAAATTAAAAAAAACATGCCTCGTCGAATTTTCTTTCAGTAATGATTTCCATTCAGGGTGACGGAATTTCCAGTTGAGAGAGCATTTACTATTGGTTGATGATGCTATATCACTCCTGTATCATCAATTTCATGTCCTAATATAGAATTGTGTCAGCTTTTTCATTGGCCGAAAAATGTAAACAAACCGAACCTCGTGTTTTTACACATTTTAGAATGCACGATTCGAAACACGTTTTTGACTAATATAAACCTCGGTCGCTTGTCTGATATAGCCAGTCATTGCAAAAAATATTTATATATTTGATAGAAATCACGTTTCTATCACAATTTTGTCTATTTAATACTTTATTTCAGGTTTATCCTACAACGGCGCGAATGAAAAATTTTGCGGGACTTGTAAAGCGGCACCTAGCGGGAATTTTTTGTGGTTATCGCCCCCTGACTGCGTGGTTTTAGAATCACTAGCTATAACGGTCAAATCATGGGTTTGCTTTCCGACTGTTAACATAAAGCGCAAATATGATCCTGAAGTCTCGTACTCTCTCTCGTACGTGCGATACCACTAAAACCCGAAACCCGTGTGTAATAAAAGTCATTTTGTTCAGTAGCTTGTTTTACTTATATGTCTTATATTGATATTTTTTAATTTATTAAATCTCTTCTGACATACTGACAAGAAGTTTTGTTTTTACGCGGAAGTTAACTTTTGAGATTTCGTAAGAAACGACAGTTCGATTGAATGAGACTAGATTCGGCCCTAAAAAAAAGTCGTCCCCGATATATCTCGGCTCAAAAAATCTCGACACTTTTTGATGCACTGGATGAGCGTGAAATTGCCAGATGATTTTTAGATTCGCGAGCATTCATGGCCGTTCCTGTTTCATATTAGCTATGTTACAACAATCAGACCGGCATGTTCAGAGGTTGTAGAATATCCGGATTCATTTGAGTGCATGCTGGCGGGAAATTAAGTAATTATCGCCCTTAGTTAAAACTCTCCTTGCACAAGGAACAAACGTCAAATGGCGGAATTTTCAAGGTAAAAACAAATTTACATTCTATTGTAGAATGTAAGGTTGAACTCAATCTTGAAAATTGACAGATATGGTATGATACAAATATGTTATAGAGCTATGCAAAGAAATATTTTCGGAAGGATGTTGACAAGACTGATCTTTTTAAAAAGGAAGAAAAAAAAAGGGGGGGGGGGGGGGTAAATTAACAGTTCAATTTTCGTTTCAGTTGCAGGTCTCCAATAAATCATGGGCCGGAGAAATAATTCGTTAATACTGCACCCATAGATATCCCAATATTAATACGAAAACCGTTCACGAGAAAAAAAACAATATTGTTGACATTTTTTTTTCATTTTTGTATTGCCATTGCCATTGGCATTGGCGTACATCATCACTACATGTGCAGTAAGCCTTCTTCTTTTTTCTATCATTGGCACCATTTGCATTGATCTTTTAAGTCTATGTTATGGATACTGGTCAAGGGCCAATTATTGCCAAATTGCACGTCATACGAGATCACAATGTAATTTAAATATTGAAAAAGGTCGTTATCTGAAATTACCAGTAGAACAGAGGATTTGTCAATTGTGCCATACGGATGTGGAGGATGAATTTCATTTCCTCATGAATTGTGATAAACTTATTCATGAGCGTGTAACTTTATTTAGAAATATTTCTGATATTGTACCTTCTTTTACAAAGTTCTATGTCAAAGATAAGATCAGTTTTATTTATAGTCGGCATGTTAAAATAACAATACAACAAAAGCATGCACACAAATTAATAATTTAAATAAAAGCACTCATACATGTAGTAGCAAAATATATATAACAAATAAGTTAAAGCACAGACAAGGTAAGCATATACAATAGTAAAACAGTAATAAAAGCTTATGATCTAAAAAAATAAAGCTGGGTTTATGAGCTAAAAGCATGTTATACTGCTAAAAAATAAATAATATAAAAATTAAAAAGACCTTGATGATATTAAAATTGTTTACATGCATTACATTTGCATTCATTGCCATTCCATGATAGTAAAATGTTTTTAAATTTGTTAAAATTGGCAGATGTAGAAAAGTTTATGTTTTTATTAACTAGTCATGATTTAGATATATGTAAAGTGGTTATATTAGATGTAAGTAATATGTATCTAGTAAATCAGTCAATGAAGCAAAACTTATAAATTACTAGATAATTTTCTTTTCAACAGGTATTTTACTATTTAATATATTAGAATATATTATTCAAAGATAGATAACTCTGTCAGTTCTCCTCAGCTGGGATAGCATTGTTTGTTTGTCAATATACCCTTGTATGTCATTGTATTTGGTTATCGTCTATATATTGACTTGTTTATGTTTTTTTAATTGTTCATTAATTGATGATAGATCACTGTTTGGTCTTTATTTCAATAAAAATTAATTACTTGGACCAATTTTTGAAGAATACATCTGTGACAAGTTTAGAGCTAGACAACAAAATTATAAGTTTGCATCTTTGAATATTCCATAGAAATCATATAAAACCCTCGACTATATATATGTAAAGATGGTTAGACCATGGTCATCAAATCTAAATATCGAAAATCCTTTTCCTGAAGAAGGTGGTCTCAAGTCTTGTATGAAGTATTGTGATAAGAACACAAGGGCAATAATTGTATGTACACAATATTAGACAATGATTATAAAATCCAATTCTCCTTCAGTTTGAAGTGGGCAACTGAATAATAGTATGTAACTAAAATAAGTCAATTTATGAAAATAAAGTCAAATCTCTTGTCATTTCAGTCCACCTCCAAAACATGTAATTATAAGAGATGGGAATGGCAAGTTGGAAGAATTGGAAGATGAACTACAGGAAGCTTTGGAATCAAAGGCCAAATATATCATCATTGAACCTTTTAAATTGGGTGAATTGACTGCAAGATGGATTCGAGTTGGAAATTTTTTCCACAAAGTTTCGGTAGTTTTTGGAATGACATCTTTGGTATTGATTTACGCAAGAGAGGATCGGGGATACATCTATATTCCTTTTGGACTTATAAGTGTTTTAAATGCAGGACTATATGCAATATCTTACCGTGACCCCTGCTGTAAATATCAGTTAGAAACTAGCACAAAGTCACTTGAAAAATTACCATTACATGACTTGTCAAGTTCATGTCCCATAGTGTTAGTGAGAAGAGATGATACACGAAGAAAATGGCTGCAAAACATTGTAGCTTTATCAGCAGGAGGACTATGTGCCTGGAAGTTATACTATTGGTATTACAACATTTAATTAATATACCCCGGTACTTAATAACAAATGACCACATATTTTTTAATTCATTTTATTTGTTTCATGTTTGAAAAATATTTTATGAAAAACTAAGAGAAAATAATGGATGAATATGTTGTTCTTTTTTGTATTTTGACAGTGTGAATATGGACCTTGTAAATGAAGACAAGATAAAATTGTCATCTAAGGCAGCTGGCAATGTTAATATATACAAATGTATATCAAAGTTAGAATTAATACAAGTCTACATTGTATGTTAATACAAATGTACAAGCTGTCAGAATTGATTTTTTTGGTTTATATTAAAAGTTGCCAATATTCGATGTTTTATACTTTACTAATAAAATGTTCTGAACAAGAAGCCAGGTTTAAAAAAATATGTTATAATGTCGTATTTAGTGAAAAGAATTTGAATGTCTGTTGGTGAAATCGTCATTAACACACCTAATTATAAGTCAGCTTCTTTTCCGAAGTTTACCGGACACTGATAACTGCTATAAATAACCAGAAAGCATGTTGTAGGTAAATATTGGTTAGAATTAATATAATTTAAGAAATATATCTATGAAATTGGATCCCTGGGTAATCAGTTAATATTATAGACCTTTTTATTCTTATCGACTTCCGAGTGTGTCCGCCATTAGTAAAGTGTAAAAATTGTATGTTCTCGGGGTTTATCGATACGCTAATGTATGGTTTCTCTAGTACAGGTGTCACAATATACTGTTATTTCGGCTTGAAATTCAATGATAACACCTGCTGTGAAGTGATTTGTAAACGGAGATATAATGACAATGATATAATGACAACAAATAAATTACCTGGTATGTATTTATTTTTTTAATTACCGTTATTTTCCCCATACAAAATCAGTATAAATCCTACTTGATAAAGAAACTGCATGCACTTTTTTCTTTTTTCTTTTTTTGTTGCTTTTCAAGCATAAGAAAAAGGGTAATCAAATTAATATTTTGTATGAAATTAAAAAGTAAATATATAAATTATAATATACGATTTTTGAAATTATTACTACTGTATAAGATTTAAAGTGAAGTAATAATGATAAAAAGTGTGCCTAACTTATAAGAAAGAACTTAACTTTGAATGTGACATCTTAAGGTGCATTTTTAAATTCTGTTTTATTTTATTTATTTGTTGTTTGTTAAATTGTAAATCAAATTAAAAAAAATTTGTCAGTCAATTTCTTTATAGGGATCTGTAGTGAAGATGAAAAGGAATTTAAGTTTTATCAAATTAAAACATCTGAATATCTGAATTTCTTTATCTGAAAGAAAAGTTTCATGAGGAACCTAATATAACTATTTGCTTCCAGGTTTCAGATACGTGAACCGGACAGGGCATTTTTCACCCCATTTGTCTTCATTTTTAAATTTCATTTTTTGCTAGGATTTCATAGTTTTATATTGATTTATTCTTTAATTTTATATGTTTTTGAAGATTAATTAAAATTTAATATTGACGTGTTAAAGGGATATTGTCTACCACAATCGTAATTTTTTCATACCCAAAATTATTGTCGTTTTCCCTACTGATCTTCATAAAATGAAGATTAACACATGCTGCAAAAGATACGATTTTTTGACAAAAAAAAGACCCAAAACTATCATTGTCGGAATTATTGTCCAGGATAACAAGAATTCAAATCTATTCATATGACCTTCTATGAGAACCCGTCTTGAGTGTGCACACTGTTTAGAAACAATAAACAACATGTGGTTCTTGGGAAAAAGAGAAAGTGTCAACGCGTGGAAGAAAGCGGACTTTGACGGATTCAGAGAGAAAGATGAAAAGAAGTGAAGTATCTTCCAAATGGAACAAATGCAGGATATATGTAAGGGATCAGTTGGACCGTTGGAACTAACTCAAGGAAGTGCTACGCGTCCAAACTCGCACTGAAGTGGCAAAGAATTTGCTTGATAGGTAAGCCGAGCATGTTTTTCCTTCTTTTCTCAATTGTTTTTCATATTTTACGAATTTATGATGATGCCTACAGCACGCCGGGTATTCGGAGACTTGGAACCGGGTCGAACACTAAGAACCGGGTCAGAAAAGTGACAACAACGTTTTCGGGTGAGTATGCTATTTTTATCCTCAGCGACCGTCGGCGATATTAACAACAGAAATAAATTGACACATCGTCTTTGCTATTAACGTATGCCAAGTTTTGAGTATTATAAGTGGATAATGAATCGACAAGAACGTTTTAATATCGGAAGTTTCAGAAATAATATGTAAATCTTTAACTTTAGTCGCTTATATCTACTCACGGAGAGCGAGTTCCATGATTGTTTTGGTCGATATACCTCCCATAATCTATACTAGACTATTCATTAAAAAAATAGGCTTTTGACTTGTGGTTTCTAGCGCAACATCTATCTTTTTATAACAACGGGTGCATGAAATCGGACACAAAGGACCGCGGGTAACATTAAGTGAAAGATACTAAGAACGCAGGTGTCGGACACTAAGAACCGGGTCAGAAAAGTGACAACAACGTTTTCGGGTGAGTATGCTATGTTTGTCCTCAGCGATCGTCAGCGATATTAACAACAGAAATAAATTGACACATCGCCTTTGCTATTAACGTACTAGGTCTATGCCAAGTTTTGAGTATTATAAGTGGATAATAAATCGACAAGAACGTTTTAATATCGGAAGTTCCAGAAAAAATATGTGAATCTTTAACTTTAGTCGCTTATATCTACTCACGGAGAGCGAGTTCCATGATTGTTTTGGTCGATATACCTCCCATAATCTATACTGGACTATTCATTAAAAAAATAGGCTTTTGACTAGCAGTTTCTAGCGCAACATCTATCTTTTTATAACAACGGGTGCATGAAATACCTTAAGTGAAAGATACTAAGAACACGGGTGTCGGACACTAAGAACAAATCGTATGCAAGGGCAGGTCGGGGATTTAAGCCGTGGATGGCCAACAGGATTATAATCGGGCGGTTGTCAGGCGAGACTGGTAAATTTAAGTCGTTCCCTTATGAAATTTATTTAATAAGATGCCTGTTTTAAGGATGTTTGAATATGGGAAAATGTCCTAATTTATTTGAGATGGCTTGAATTTATCGCTGTTTTACCACGGGTCAGTCACCTTATTTCAAATATTTTAAAATAATTATGGGCATAAACACAAGGGTTAGGTGCGTCCGAAAAAAAAAAAAATACTATATAATACTACAAGGGGGCGAACTCACTTGCTCCCATTTTTTTAAGTCGTCGTATTAAATTGATCGTAACTTCGGAACGCCTTAATAAATTGAGAGAGTTCTAACGGGCTTTTTGATTGGCTGAACAATCTGTTTCAGCCAATTAAAAAGCCCGTTAGAACTCTCTCAATTTTCACGTCTATGGCGTTTGTCAAGGATGCAAATGGGATTTCTTTCAAAAACAGACTTAAAGGACATATAAATTGGCGTAAGGTAAGAAATTTTATCATAATTTTATCATAATTTGAATGGATGAAAGTATTTAGCTAGTCAAAATGACTCGTTTACGCATGGGAAAGTTGGGAAGTGGTCATCCAAGCGTTTGTACGACTTCGGATTTTCACGCCGTTTTGTTTTGGTTCGTGTATGATACCTCAGCCGTTCGGAGGCCTACACTAACAATTGGGGTCTCTTTGGAAAGGAAAATTACTTGACTTTCGACTGGTGGAAACATTTTTTGAAAATATTAAGGCGTTCCGAAGTTACGATCAATTTAATACGACGACTTAAAAAAATGGGAGCAAGTGAGTTCGCCCCCTTGTAGTATTATATAGTATTTATATATATTATTTTTTTTTCGGACGCACCTAGCCCCTGTGGGCATAAAGCGACTAACCGTGGTAAAACGGATGTTCTCTCAAAGCCTTTAAAACGTCGTATTAGGGAATTACTCTAAACTCAAAACATTTTTTTATTGTATATTCTTTTATGCCCAAAACCTACTAATGTAAGACTTAAAAAAATAACAAAGCAGTACTTTCATTAAAAAAATCAAAGTAAATTTTGTTGTACACTATTTACTCCACACCTCCGCTTGTGATAGTGCAATATTATAACCTATCTTTTCCCTTTTCCAAACAGAAATGTCAGATAATATTGAACTGGAGGAGGCTGAGCCAGTTGACGGGTCTTTTTTGGACGTATCTCTTGCAGAAGAGGTGAACTCAAATTCACAAGAGAACTACTGCTGCGGTGTTTGTAATAAGGTTTTTAGACGTAAAGCCCATTTGGTACGGCACAGTTCACCTTATATTTCAACGGATCAAAAAAACCTCTCTCCGATGTTCCATCCAAAACCTGTCCAAATTTGCGGATCCCGGACATAAAGCGGAGGAATTTTCCATGAAATAACCGATATCCAATTTGCCAAAACTTAACGGTTTCGTGTCCATATCTCATATGTGTGGTTGAATCGCACGAAAACTATTCAACAATATCTAAGAAGAGAAGGTAGCATATGTTATGTAACGGAAATGTTCCGGATGCTAATAGTCCCATACATTTTAAGAATGATTCTTTTTGTCCAACATCTTCAGAGATTTCAGTACCTTAGGCAACAAATCAATCATGTCATTGATCTCAATAGATTCTGAATCGCATTCGGGTATTTCTTTCTCTGAAGGACAACATACTTCCATTTGAATTTCATCGTTCTCAAAGTCATTTCCTTCATTTTGGTTACTTTTCGGAGTTTGAAAAAGATTCTTACAGATGTTCTCCTTTACTGGAGTATTCAGCTTCTTTCTTTTGGATTCCTTATCAAGTATGTAAGTTAAGCCATCATTAATGGTAATGCATTTGCCATATTTCGTTAAATTAGATGGTACTACTTCGTGTATTTTTGTTTGATATCTTTGTATTTCTGTGTTTTCGTCTAATATCAGTTGCCGATATTTTAATGTTTCTTCTCCGTGTGACAGTTTACACTGTTCAATAATACTCTGCAAGGAACTTTCTTTTATTCCACAATAATAACACTTGTACATGTTTTTTTCGTACTTCAACTTGTTGATAGGTGAGAAGTGGCATGCCTGAAAAAAATATATTTGGATACAAAATTGTAGCTAGTCCAACTTTGTTTTATGAATTGTATCATTTTTATATCTATATAGAGAGAGAGTTTATTTTCTGTAAGATTTATTACGTTGTTAGTCTATTCAGTCTGCTACGTTGCTTTTTTTAAACAAAACTACAATTTCAATGTTATAATTAGTTAATGTAAACCGCGTTCTTAGTATCCACGGACACACAAGATCCCGCGTTCCATTGTATCATAACCCGCGGTCCTTTGTGTTCGATTTCATGCACCCCTTGTTATAAAAAGATAAATGTTGCGCTAGAAACCGCTAGTCAAAAGCCTATTTTTTAATGAATAGTCTAGTATAGATTATAGGAGGAATATCGACCAAAACAATCATGGAACTCGCTCTCCGTGAGTAGATATAAGCGACTAAAGTTAAAGATTCACATATTTTTTCTGAAACTTCCGATATTAAAACGTTCTTGTCGATTTATTATCCACGTATAATACTCAAAACTTGGTATAAAGCTAGCACGTTAATAGCAAAGACGATGTGTCCATTTATTTCTGTTGTTAATATCGCTGACGGTCGCTGAGGATAAAAATAGCATACTCACCCGAAAACGTTGTTGTCACTTGTCTTACCCGGTTCTTAGTGTTCGACCCGGTTCCAAGTGTCCGAATACCCGGCGTGTACAGCCTATGATCATTTTCGGTAGATAATATTCAATATATGTAATCTTGCACCTGGCAACAGCAAATTATTGTCAATGAATAGCATAAAACGGCCGTATTTGCGAGGTAAACAAACACGAATTTTAACATCCATGCTGGAGCATCCGGGCTACTGACATAAAAATAGATTTGGCCTCGCTCAGGTCAGTGCATAATTAATTAGCTTCTAATCTCGTTGAGATTAGGATTCCGAAGAAATTTTCTGTCTGTTCTTCATCCTAATCTCGTTTCAAGCCCTATCAAGGGTATTCTGAAAATTTTTAATTTGACCCCCCCGGTGCATTCCGATGGATATTTTGGCATGGAATAACAGATCTATGACGTCAAAATCATGGAATAACATCAAGATCTTCATGTTAGACCATGGTTTGTTAAAAATGATAAAAATATATATAACTGAATTATAAATGACAAAAAAACTAAAAAAAAAAAATGTCGTTCATTTTTACTTCTTACAGAATCAAGATTTATCTACAGAAATGCGATACCTCTTTGTAAATTGTTAATTATTTTATGCGGTTTCTACATGAAAAACAATAATTCCTACACTGGTCACTTTGTTCCCGTTTCCTTTGTTTATAGTATTTAAAACTTTCATTTAAGACAACATTTAACTCAGTTTTTTTCCCTTTCTATGTTATCCTCTATCGCATACGGGAGAAACATTATTCCTCCACATATTTGCTACTCTATCATTGTGCAAATGATTGATTTTTTGGTCAATTGCATAAGTGCTCACTACATCATTCATAAAAATATGCGACTTTGTGGCTTTGTGAAGTGAAGACAATATTCGAAGGGAACTTAGTTCTTTTGTACAAAATATATACCGTTAGTAAAAATGTGTGTTGAGTGTTTCCATACCGACTGTTTGGGGTGTTTTTTTTGCGTACCCTGTTTTGTATTGAAATTCTGCCACATAAGCAAGGTTAAAATCTGAATAGCTACAGATCGATCTGTTAGCCCACATCTGGCAAAATGGCTAATTCTTTAATTTTGATAATATTGATGACCGTATAGATTTGTCCGACCTGGTCCTGAACTTTGTGATTCTGAACAATTTAAACAATAACCGTTTATGTTCGATTCAATAATCCATATTTCGAAATATTCGGCCAAAATCACGGGAATAAGCCATAAAATATAAACTGAAGCGTGTTTATCTAATCCAATTATGAATGCTGATTAATCGTAACTAGCGTAAACAACCGATTGTTACACTTTCTTAATGGCGGACGATAGTAACGCCACCTAGCGTCCACGAACGATAACTAGGTAATCACCGATTTCTGAAAACGTCTATGCAATGGTATTTAGTAAGAATGACACTTCTTCTTTGGTTACGGAAAACCATCAACGTACTGATGTTTACTTTCCGGCGCATGCCTGGTAAAATGTTTTCAAATTTATAAAAAATTTCGGAACATAGAAAATTAGTTTGATATAATTGTTATTTATTTTTTAGTTTTATATTATCAGTTTTTACAAATCACTTAAAATCGAAAATACGTGATGAAATCAATAAAAACAAACCCAACTCTGCAAAGGGGCCCGATAAAGGGAAAATTGTAAACAAATTGTATTGCATATTATTGACAACACTTGAGTTGTCTGATTATATTTTTTTTTTTGAAAAAAACAGACATGAAGTTCATTATTTTAGTCTCTAATTTAAAAAGAGATATCACCTAGCGTTTTCTCCTGAAAAAAAGAATATATTAAAAAACTACGATGCAATTCTGTCAAAATACGATTCAGCCGAAAAAAGATACTAAATTATGCTTACGTGTTGAAAAATGGAGTAGGTCTGTATCACATCTTTTTTTAATGTTTACACAAATTTTGCTGAATCCTCCTTTGTGTCGTTTTCGCGTAGGATCCGTCACTATTTTTATTTATAACATGTGCTTTTTTTTCAGCAAACAATTTCGCACATGCGCAAACGCTTTACCGAATGAGGTCACTGTGTAGGTCATCAATGGTCATGATCATATTCATGAATATTATGATGCGGGTAAACATTGAATGCTTTACTGGATGCAAGAGAATCAAACAGCGACGTATTTCCTTCGTTCCAGACTATTTACGTATGATATTATGAAAAATTTCAACTGCAAATAGCATGAAACATCGAATATTGGTAACTTTTAATATATAAAAAATTAAATTCTGACAGCTTGCTTGTATACCTTTAATGGATGTTTTTTAAAGGACAAAAACAAATTCAGTCATTTTATGGTATGGGTCTGTCGTCATCCATCTGTGGACACAATGATTTCCCTATGATATATTTTGTTCTAGTTGACTGAGATTTGATTGGTTGGTTGGTTTATGGTGTTTAACGCCACTTTCAACAATATTTCAGTTATATCGTGGCGGTTAATGTTATTGGTGGAGAAAACCACCGACTTGTCGCAAGTCACTGACAAACTTTATCACATAATGTTGTATCGTTGATTGAAAAAATAGGATAATGTCATTACTCCGACACTCAATACTCCGACACTTATTACTCCGACAATCATTACTCCGACTCTTAATACTTCGACAGTGACCGATAATCTTTGCAATTCTGGCGCTATTAGCAATCCAAATGCAGTACGGGACTGCCCATTTAACTTGAAAGGGGCATGGTTTTTATCCTGGAGTCGGAAGTTTTTTTCGTATGCAGCGCTATTGTTTTTAAAGCTTTTCAGCGCGACACAACAAAATATTTTTTACAAAAGAAAATATTATTTCATGTAGATCTAATAAAAATGCTTTGTCTGATTAGTTTGTTTCTTCGATTCCCGTCATATTTTCCTCAAAATTCAGGATAGCAAAAATACATGGCCTACCTTTTCAAGTTATCAAGTCGTCTCATAGTTGAGCGACACCTACCTACCATTGCATCAGATGCGTACGGAATTGTGTTTGTTGAAGAAACCCGTACTACCCGCGACCAATACTTTTCTGGAATGTGTGTATGCATCCTTCAACAAGGGAAGTGTCCAAAGTTTCTAATAAAAAGCTCCCATATTTCAGAGCAATATAGTAAAACATGTTAAATGGTATGGTCAAAAACATATGTCCTAAGCGACGTCGCTAAGTAAACATTGACGCGCAGGAACACTGAAAACATAGTTCATCTAAATTTTCGACTATATCTTTTATTTTCGTCAATGAAATAAATATAATAATCAATTGCACGTCGTGAATATTGAATATATGATCACTCGTGCCGAAACGCATTCATATTAAACTCCGCACACTCGTTTAATCTGATGCGTTTTGCGGCACTCGTGATCATATTTTCAATATCCACTCCGTGCAATTATCCTATAGTTGTATGGAGTTGCGATTAGATAGGATATGATGATACAGTCCGGGATGCTTGGTCGGAGTATTAATGAGTGTCGGAGTTATGAGTGTTGGAGAAATAACTGTCGGAGTAATGAGACGACCCCGAAAAAATGTCATCATTTGAACTACGACATTGAGATGACTCAATATGAACTTCTGGAATTCGCTAAAAGAAATGAAAACTTCCCTAACAGTAGGACAGCCAGCGTGACAGGAGAGCTCCAAAGTCAAGTCCCAGTCACGTGACTTTCGCTTCATTTTTGATGAAAAATGACGTTCAACCCTTCGCTTAAAATACGTCGGTTTACAATAAATATTTATGCTTGAAATCAATTAAAATATACGGAAGATGTCTATGGATAAATAGAAATTTATTGTATCACTTCAGTTTTTATTTATATTGTGCACAAACATCGAATTTTGCTACTTGAAGTGGACTCAATTTCAAAACAAATGTCAAGGTGGTTCTATTTAAAAGAGAAAATTTAATTAAAACAATATGATGGCTTTCTGTAACATACATTGCCTGAGGAAATCATCTAGGATCATTGTCATACAGACAACTAGTGTCAATGTCTTGTGGGATGCAATTGTTCCACTTAGCCCTACACCCACCTTGATCGGATCGACCATTTGCCAAACATCGAAATTCATTGTCTTTCGGAACACATCGGTGGTGTTCCTTAACATCAACAATAAACGACACCTAA
Organism: Bathymodiolus brooksi; assembly: GCA_963680875.1. Taxonomy (NCBI): domain Eukaryota; kingdom Metazoa; phylum Mollusca; class Bivalvia; order Mytilida; family Modiolidae; genus Bathymodiolus; species Bathymodiolus brooksi. The sequence goes on from OY804579.1 coordinate 70,281,617, forward strand.
GCGTACATCCGAAAGAGTATATTTCATTTGGGAAATGGGTGTCTATGTCTTTTTTTAATTTTCTTGTATTAATACCGTATTTTTCAGTTTAATTGAATTATTTGTATTGCAATATTGTTTTAGACATTGTGCATTTTGTAATTTAGACTGGGGAATTACTATTTATTATCACTTTAAATTTAAAAAAAAATCATCTATGACTATGATACTAGACTTGCATAGGGAATGTACAACAATTAATAATTTCAATTTAATTTAATTTCAATACAACAGGTACAAGATAAATAGAAAGAAATAAATGTGTGGAAAAAATAAAAGCATGTAAACAAAAATTAAGCGAATTGAAAAAATATGAAAATATTATAAAAAAAAAAACATGTAAAAAAATTAATTATTTTTTTAAAATCTAAAAAAAAAGGGAAACCTTGAGACACAAAGGGGCATAAAAAATTGTATTCAGATATCTTAACCCTTCCTATTATATCAAGGCAAATTTAAAAAAAATCAGTGTAAGCAAATATTTTTCTTGAAATTAGGAAATTTTATTATCTGAATGAAAGCTACCAAGTTTCATGTTTATCTCACAATGTAAATATCAATGTATTTGGAATATTCATGTGTTTGACACAACTACAAACTAGCTTTTATAACATATATGAGTGGTCAAGTTGTAACAATTCTTTCCCCTTGACATTCACAAAATGACCAGCATTTACAAAATGAGTACTTAGGTTGCAATAATTCTTTCTCCAGGACATTCACAAAATGACCAGCATTTACAAATATGGGTACTTAGTTTGCAATAATTCTTTCTCCAGGACATTCACAAAATTACCAGCTTTTACAAATATGGATACTTAGATTGCAATAATTTTTCCACCATGACATTCACAAACAGAATGACTATAGCATTCACATAAAAGACAGACACAAAATGACTAGCATTCACATAAAAGACACATACAGAATAACTAGCATTCACATAAAAGAGCATATTGAATGACTACCATTCACATAATTTTAAGACACATACAGCATACTTGCATTCACATGAAAGGACAAACCAGAATTCCAAATTTCACTAAGTAAATTAAATGACTAGAATAGAATGAATATGTTTTCTGTTGGCAAAATAACCAAGTATTGGTTAATATTGTTTAAAATTGAAGTTAAATTTTTTTATTTTATTTGTTCCAATGACTGGAAAAAAGTTAATAAATGGGCACATTTTGAAAAATTCTTTTCTGTAAAAGAAAATTTATAAATTTCGGCATTAATATTCATAGATAAAAGATAATTATATTTCTCATAAACAACAGGCAACATAAGTACCTTTTCATCTAAAAAAAAAAGCATGAATAACAAATTCAACAATATGTTGGAGTGTATACAGGTCTAAATGTCTGTAGAAACTTGTTCAACAACTTGGTTCTGGTTCAATATATCTATAAGAAATTGAAAAGTTTGAGATCTTGTTTCAGCTCCACTTTCTGACCTAGAAAATGTGTTACAACTGTTATAACAATATGTACCACAATATAATTTATCTTCTGAGCCAAATTCTTTACAGAAATTTAATTCATTCTTGAAATGTTTAAGAACAACTTTAACAAGTCCTGGTTTTCAATTGAAATTGAAATAAACCTTTTGACTTTCAGATGAAGTTTCACAAATTACACAAATTACACAATCAAAAAGTTCTTTTCTGAATGACTTTATTATAATTTATGACACAAGGTGTCTTGAAAACTCATGGCATTTGTTTGATGATGTACTTTAAAAATAATTGGAATGCTGGTCCATTTTTTTTACTTCATGGATATTTTAGAAGAAAAAAACCATATATATATATATATATATTGATTTTCAAACCTGTATGAATATATATATAAGACTTATCATATATTCTTATTTTTATTTATTCAAATATTCAACCAATAAACATCACAGGAAACTTTGCATTTATACTCATAGAATCTGAAACTAACAGAAAATAAACATCCATTTTATTTAATAGAATCTGTAACTTTGCCTCTTTGGTATCTTCAGACTCTTGTTAAAAAAAAAATAAACATCCCATGTCCAGTCTGTATATATATATATATATCTATCTACAATGATCTAAAACTAACTAAAACTGGAGGTTGTCAATACCATTGGCACTGAAAAGTAGCATGTACACACATCAATAAGTATTTCAGGAAAACAAACTGAAAATGAAAAAAAGGGGGGGGTGTAAATGCTTGACATGAACTTAATATGTAGCCTTATGCTATGCCATGTTAATCTAGAGTGAATTTAACATAATCTTTCACCATTCTCTGCATGACAAGATCATACATTATAATGCAGTCCTTTTTATTTCTAAAATGTATTTATTAATTATGTCAATATTTTGACATGTCCATAAATGCCATGGAACGAGTCGACGAAAATGAAAGATTTGTTGTTAAAAATGGAATAAAATGACTTTATATATGTGTGACTATGATTGGTCAAGTGGTTCTTTCGTGTTTAAACAGAAACAGTCACATTTACATCCTAATAGATCGATCAATCTATGAAAAAACCCAGAAATATTTGGTTAGAATCTCGAAATATAGTGCTTCTTGTTTACATCCAAATATGGAATTCTAGTGACGAATGATGGGGAAATATGCAAATAATCCATACTCTAATACGTGTTTCTAGCTATTTTTACCAAATTTATTAATAAACAGCCAATGGGATGCAATTGTTCCACTTAGTTAAAGAGTCTATTTTTAGCGCCATTTTTTTTTACAACATTTCATCAGCAGCGGTATCCCGAGTTCCAACGTTGATTTCAAGCAAACGATATCATAAATACACGTATTCACGCGTCAGTCACGTTACAATTTTATTTAAAAAATGGATTCAATAAAAATGAATACTTCTTTCAGCATTATTTATGAAGATATTCAGTAAAAACACATGGGGTGTCGACATAAACAATGCATGGCCGCTCACTTGTAAAGCGTCATGTCTAAAAAAAATAGAGTTACGTCCCTTGATTTCGGGATTTGACTTTGCATTGTTGGAGGTACGGAATCTGTGCGTGGCTTCCCGACTGCTAATATACAAATGCTACACTTAAAAAACGCCTGTGACCGAGAAAGCTGAATGGTGAACCTATCGAAATAAAACTAGGTAATGATTGTTTCATTTTATTTCTTGCTTCGATTGGAAAGTTCAGTGGATTATTAGTATATGGTCGACACATGCAAATTGCTGTTAACATAAGATTGTATGAATATGATCTCCAACAAGTTAAAACAAGGAAAAAGAGATGAAATAATAAAGAAATTTTATTGAAAATAAATATGTAAACAGAAAGTAAAAAAAGGGGTGGTAGTTCCGTGCCACGAGCGACTGTGATATACAGCATGTGGACAAAAGTGATTCCGTTTCCGCCATCTTCCCTATGTATTTCATATAAAACCATTTATTTTCATAACATTCTCATGAAGTCATTCCTTATCGGATTTTCATGAAATTTTTAGCATTAAATGCAGAAATAAATAGTTTCTTCTTCGTATAATTTGCAAATAATTTTATTTCTACTTTCTCTTAAGCATTGATTTAAAAACAAAGTTTCATTTTTTCACCAAATCTTACTATATAATCATATAAATTGTGACGTCAAGAATTTACATTTGTGTTTAAATCATAAATGCTTGAAAATAAAAGTTCGAAAAAATTACATGAAGATATTAAGATAAACTCTAATTAATTCTGTTTTTAAAAGTTAAAATTTCATGAAAATCGGCTAAGGAATGACTTCATGAGAATGTTATGAAAATAAGTGGTTTTATATGAAATATATAGGGAAGATGGCGGGAACGGAATGACTTTTGTCCACATGCTGTACATGTATATGTGAATAATTATTATATATATATAGGGTCGACACATGTAATTTACACCTTCCGTTTTTGCCTCCTGATATTCACTGTCTAAATTATCGACTCGTAATGAACAATATTTTTACTCTAGAAAGACATTTTCGCATCAATAAAATTGACAAGGATACATTGTTTACATTGTGGTAAAACTCGGAAGGTTGTAAAGTGTGACAAAGTTAAAGGGTTACGTGTACTTCTGATAGAAATATATTACACATTCTAACATAACGTCCTTCTTTCGCTTTGTAGACCAACGAGCGATTTATCGGTGGTATAATCTCCGGTGAATGCGACTGACTATTCCATTGGCAGCATAAATTGTGTGCGACATTTTCAGCAAACGTAAATATAAATTACCGTCTTCCAATCAAAGTATACTACCGTATTTGTACTCTTAGACATCAGAATCGAAATAAATCATGGAAGCCAGAATGTGTTTTGAGTTTTAACATGGGTTGGTGGATATTAGTAAATTGTATCCCTCGCCTCTAAAATTTACTAATATCCACCAACCCATGTTAAAACTCAAAACACATTCTGGCTTCCATGATTTATTTCTTAACCTGTCTTGTTCAATCATTGTCATACCCGAGTACTCAGAATTTATTCTTTTTTGGATGACCAATCAAAAAACAGGATAAGGACACACCTTTTAATTTTTTTTTCATACATTACAACTATCAAATTAGAATAAACCGCATCGGAGAATTTGCTGCTTCTCCGCTAAGCACGCAGCATTAAGGAGAAAGAGCAAAGACTGGTCGGCTCGGAGCCAGGATAATGTGTCCGAATGGGACGACATGTCTATCTGTGGTCTGCTGTGTCAGTGAGCTAGCACTAAAAAATCCAGCTAGGCGTGTTGGTCTAGTACAAAGCGAATCTCATCATCATCTCATTGAAAATTAATTTGTTCTCGCCATGATATACATTTGTAGCTGAAAAATTGCCGAGTTTACGTTAAGCAACACCACTCACTCACTCACTCGAAATTAGAATAAGTATTTACAAAAAAAAAAAAAAAAAACGCATAGGTGGTATGTCACTGTGGTTAACGTGCTCGTCTCGCCCTGGAGTGTCTAATGTATAAATGACTCGGAAAGTCGTAAACACATATAAAAATATAATACAGATGTGCTTAAGTAATGCGTTATATCTGTGAGCTTTCGCACACTTAACTGCTATTGCTCTACACTAATACAATTGGACATATATATACATTTTTGTACTGCTTTCATGCGATTACCAAAGCAACAAAAGAAAAAGATACTAATCAAAGAAAATGTTTAGACAGGATTTTTTGTCTCGTTCCAATTTACATTTTTTGTATAAATATAATCTTATCATTTCCAATGACTGTGGGCATCTAAATGTGTAAAATGTGTTCGTATTACGTATTCCTATCCCACAGTCCTTGTAAATGATAAGATTATAATTATTAAAAAAATGTAAATTGGAACGAGACATGACTTTGTGTGGTGATAATTGGTTGTACGAAGAAGCTTCTTTGAAAAAATCAGGGTCGTCCTTGCTGAATTCAGCGAGAAAACAATGATGTCAATGTTTACGCAACATTAATATCAAGTTTAAGTGTAAAACCAGAGGCTCTCAAGAGCCTGTATCGTTCACCTGGTTATAAAAAAACCCAATTGGTCCTATGTAAAAACTATGTCCTGCAGTGGTAGTCATCTTGGAATTACGATCAACATAAAAAACACAAAGTTTGTAAAGGACCTTCCAATGATTGATGCATAGTTTAGGTTCAATCAGTGCAATAGCTTCAGAGAAGAAGATATTTCTGTATTTTCCCGATATGGTCCTGTGTTAATACTATGACCTGTGGTGGCAGCCATCTTGGATTTCCGATCGGCATAAAAAACAGAGGACCTTCCAATGATCATTCCTGGGCAGTTTGGTTTCAGAGAAGAAGCGTTTTGAAACATTTTTCCCATAGGGTCCAATGTTAAACAAGTCCTGCCGTAGCCGCCATTTTGAATTTCATATCAGAACAAAAAACGTAAAGTTTGTAGAGGACCATCCAATGAACATTCATGTACAGTTTGGCTTTAATCATATTTGTAGTTTCTGAGAAGAAGGCATTTGAACATTTTCCCATAGGGTCCAATGCTAATCTATGTCCTGCGGTGGTGGCCATCTTGGATATCCGATCGGCATAAAAAACACACACCTTGTAGAGGACCTTCCAATGATCATTCCTGGGCAGTTTGGTTTCAATTATCCAAGTGGTTTCAGAGAAGAAGCGTTTTGAAACATTTTTCCCATAGGGTCCAATGTTAAACTAAGTCCTGCCGTAGCCGCCATTTTGAATTTCATATCGGAACAAAAAACGTAAAGTTTGTAGAGGACCATTCAATGAACATTCATGTATAGTTTGGCTTTAATAATATTTGTAGTTTCTGAGAAGAAGGCATTTGAACATTTTCCCATAGGGTCCAATGTTAATCTATGTATTACGGTGGCGGCCATCTTGGATTTCCGATCGGCATAAAAAACATAAACTTTGTAGAGGACCATCCAATGAACATTCATGTACAGTTTGGCTTTAATCATATTTGTAGTTTCTGAGAAGAAGGCATTTGAACATTTTCCCATAGGGTCCAATGCTAATCTATGTCCTGCGGTGGTGGCCATCTTGGATATCCGATCGGCATAAAAAACACACACCTTGTAGAGGACCTTCCAATGATCATTCCTGGGCAGTTTGGTTTCAATTATCCAAGTGGTTTCAGAGAAGAAGCGTTTTGAAACATTTTTCCCATAGGGTCCAATGTTAAACTAAGTCCTGCCGTAGCCGCCATTTTGAATTTCATATCGGAACAAAAAACGTAAAGTTTGTAGAGGACCATTCAATGAACATTCATGTATAGTTTGGCTTTAATAATATTTGTAGTTTCTGAGAAGAAGGCATTTGAACATTTTCCCATAGGGTCCAATGTTAATCTATGTATTACGGTGGCGGCCATCTTGGATTTCCGATCGGCATAAAAAACATAAAATTTGTAGAGGACCATCCAATGAACATTCATGTACAGTCTGGCTTTAATAATATTTGTAGTTTCTGAGAAGAAGGCATTTGAACATTTTCCCATAGGGTCCAATGTTAATCTATGTATTGCGGTGGCGGCCATCTTGGATTTCCGATCGGCATAAAAAACATAAAATTTGTAGAGAACCTTCCAATGATCATTCCTGGGCAGTTTGGTTTCAACTGTCTTAGTGAATTCAGAGAAGAAGCGTTTTGAAACATTTTCCCCATAGGGTCCAATGTTAAACTAAGTCCTGCCGTAGCCGCCATTTTGAATTTCATATCGGAACAAAAAACGTAAAGTTTGTAGAGGACCATCCAATGAACATTCATGTACAGTTTGGCTTTAATAATATTTGTAGTTTCTGAGAAGAAGGCATTTGAACATTTTCCCATAGGGTCCAATGTTAATCTATGTATTGCGGTGGCGGCCATCTTGGATTTCCGATCGATTTAAAAAACAAAAATTTTGTAGAGGACCTTCCAATGATCATTCCTGGGCAGTTTGGTTTCAATTGTCCAAGTGGTTTCAGAGAAGAAGCGTTTTGTAACATTTTTCCCATAGGGTCCAATGTTAATCTATGTATTACGGTGGCGGCCATCTTGGATTTCCGATCGGCATAAAAAACATAAAATTTGTAGAGGACCATCCAATGAACATTCATGTACAGTCTGGCTTTAATAATATTTGTAGTTTCTGAGAAGAAGGCATTTGAACATTTTCCCATAGGGTCCAATGTTAATCTATGTATTGCGGTGGCGGCCATCTTGGATTTCCGATCGGCATAAAAAACATAAAATTTGTAGAGAACCTTCCAATGATCATTCCTGGGCAGTTTGGTTTCAACTGTCTTAGTGAATTCAGAGAAGAAGCGTTTTGAAACATTTTCCCCATAGGGTCCAATGTTAAACTAAGTCCTGCCGTAGCCGCCATTTTGAATTTCATATCGGAACAAAAAACGTAAAGTTTGTAGAGGACCATCCAATGAACATTCATGTACAGTTTGGCTTTAATAATATTTGTGGTTTCTGAGAAGAAGGCATTTGAACATTTTCCCATAGGGTCCAATGTTAATCTATGTATTGCGGTGGCGGCCATCTTGGATTTCCGATCGATTTAAAAAACAAACATTTTGTAGAGGACCTTCCAATGATCATTCCTGGGCAGTTTGGTTTCAATTATCCAAGTGGTTTCAGAGAAGAAGCGTTTTGAAACATTTTTCCCATAGGGTCCAATGTTAAACTAAGTCCTGCCGTAGCCGCCATTTTGAATTTCATATCGGAACAAAAAACGTAAAGTTTGTAGAGGACCATTCAATGAACATTCATGTATAGTTTGGCTTTAATAATATTTGTAGTTTCTGAGAAGAAGGCATTTGAACATTTTCCCATAGGGTCCAATGTTAATCTATGTATTACGGTGGCGGCCATCTTGGATTTCCGATCGGCATAAAAAACATAAAATTTGTAGAGGACCATCCAATGAACATTCATGTACAGTTTGGCTTTAATCATATTTGTAGTTTCTGAGAAGAAGGCATTTGAACATTTTCCCATAGGGTCCAATGCTAATCTATGTCCTGCGGTGGTGGCCATCTTGGATATCCGATCGGCATAAAAAACACACACCTTGTAGAGGACCTTCCAATGATCATTCCTGGGCAGTTTGGTTTCAATTATCCAAGTGGTTTCAGAGAAGAAGCGTTTTGAAACATTTTTCCCATAGGGTCCAATGTTAAACTAAGTCCTGCCGTAGCCGCCATTTTGAATTTCATATCGGAACAAAAAACGTAAAGTTTGTAGAGGACCATTCAATGAACATTCATGTATAGTTTGGCTTTAATAATATTTGTAGTTTCTGAGAAGAAGGCATTTGAACATTTTCCCATAGGGTCCAATGTTAATCTATGTATTACGGTGGCGGCCATCTTGGATTTCCGATCGGCATAAAAAACATAAAATTTGTAGAGGACCATCCAATGAACATTCATGTACAGTCTGGCTTTAATAATATTTGTAGTTTCTGAGAAGAAGGCATTTGAACATTTTCCCATAGGGTCCAATGTTAATCTATGTATTGCGGTGGCGGCCATCTTGGATTTCCGATCGATTTAAAAAACAAACATTTTGTAGAGGACCTTCCAATGATCATTCCTGGGCAGTTTGGTTTCAATTGTCCAAGTGGTTTCAGAGAAGAAGCGTTTTGTAACATTTTTCCCATAGGGTCCAATGTTAAACTAAGTCCTGCCGTAGCCGCCATTTTGAATTTCATACCGGAACAAAAAACGTACAGTTTGTAGAGGGCCATCTAATGAACATTCATGTACAGTTTGGCTTTAATCATATTTGTAGTTTCTGAGAAGAAGGCATTTGAATATTTTCCCATAGGGTCCAATGTTAATCTATGTCCTGCGGTGGCAGCCATCTTGGATTTCCGATCGGCATAAAAAACATAAACTTTGTAGAGGACCTTCCAATGATCATTCCTGGGCAGTTTGGTTTCAACTGTCCTAGTGAATTCAGAGAAGAAGCGTTTTGAAACATTTTCCCCATAGGGTCCAATGTTAAACTAAGTCCTGCCGTAGCCGCCATTTTGAATTTCATATCGGAACAAAAAACGTAAAGTTTGTAGAGGACCATCCAATGAACATTCATGTACAGTTTGGCTTTAATAATATTTGTAGTTTCTGAGAAGAAGGCATTTGAATATTTTCCCATAGGGTCCAATGTTAATCTATGTATTACGGTGGCGGCCATCTTGGATTTCCGATCGGCATAAAAAACATAAAATTTGTAGAGAACCTTCTAATGACTATTCCTGGGCAGTTTGGTTTCAACTGTCCTAGTGGTTTCAGAGAAGAAGCATTTTGAAACATTTTCCCCATAGGGTCCAATGTTAAACTAAGTCCTGCCGTAGCCGCCATTTTGAATTTCATATCGGAACAAAAAACGTAAAGTTTGTAGAGGACCATCCAATGAACATTCATGTACAGTTTGGCTTTAATAATATTTGTAGTTTCTGAGAAGAAGGCATTTGAACATTTTCCCATAGGGTCCAATGTTAATCTATGTATTGCGGTGGCGGCCATCTTGGATTTCCGATCGACTTAAAAAACAAATTTTGTAGAGGACCTTCCAATGATCATTCCTGGGCAGTTTGGTTTCAATTGTCCAAGTGGTTTCAGAGAAGAAGCGTTTTGAAACATTTTCCCCATAGGGTCCAATGTTAAACTAAGTCCTGCCGTAGCCGCCATTTTGAATTTCATACCGGAACAAAAAACGTACAGTTTGTAGAGGACCATCTAATGAACATTCATGTACAGTTTGGCTTTAATCATATTTGTAGTTTCTGAGAAGAAGGCATTTGAATATTTTCCCATAGGGTCCAATGTTAATCTATGTCCTGCGGTGGCGGCCATCTTGGATTTCCGATCGGCATAAAAAACAGAAACTTTGTAGAGGACCTTCCAATGATCATTCCTGGGCAGTTTGGTTTCAACTGTCCAAGTGGTTTCAGAGAAGAAGCATTTGGAAACATTTTTCCCATAGGGTCCAATGTTAAACTAAGTCCTGCCGTAGCCGCCATTTTGAATTTCATATCGGAACAAAAAACCTTGAGATTGTAGAAGACCGTCCAATGAACATTCATGTACAGTTTGGCTTTAATCATATTTGTAGTTTCTGAGAAGAAGGCATTTGAACATTTTCCCATAGGGTCCAATGTTAATCTATGTCCTGCGATGGCGGCCATCTTGGATTTCCGATCGGCATAAAAAACAGAAACTTTGTAGAGGACCTTCCAATGATCATTCCTGGGCAGTTTGGTTTCAATTGTCCAAGTGGTTTCAGAGAAGAAGCATTTTGAAACATTTTTCCCATAGGGTCCAATGTTAAACTAAGTCCTGCCGTAGCCGCCATTTTGAATTTCATATCGGAACAAAAAACCTTGAGATTGTAGAAGACCGTCCAATGAACATTCATGTACAGTTTGGCTTTAATCATATTTGTAGTTTCTGAAAAGAAGGCATTTGAACATTTTCCCATAGGGTCCAATGTTAATCTATGTCCTGCGATGGCGGCCATCTTGGATTTCCGATCGGCATAAAAAACAGAAACTTGGTAAAGGACATTCCAATGATCTTTCATTTACAGTTTGGGTTCAGTCAGTTCATTAGTTTCAGAGAAGAAGATCTTTGAAATTTCAGCCAATCAGAGCATATTATTGGCCCTGGCAGCCATATTGAATATCCGACTGGAACGAAAAACAGTAACTTTGTAGAGTACCATCCAAGGAACATTCCTGCTAAGTTTGGTTCCAATCGGCCAAGTGGTTTCGGAGAAGAAGCTTGAAATGTGAAAAGTTTACAGACGACAGACAACAGACGACGGACGACGGACGCCAAGTGATGGCAATAGTTCACCTGGACCAAAAAAGGATATTTCCGTTCAACAGATATGTTTTAAATTTTCCTGGCGTATAAAGGTATTATATCAGCCGGTGTCTGTAATTTTTTGTCTTCATTAGCAATGCTTACTACCACATAAAAACTTACATTGAACCCCTCCGGTTTTGAGTCGATGATCGGAAACGGTAACGTGCCCACAAACTTTACGTAAACACGTCAATTGCGACGCACAGGTACGTACCCATACTGTGATTAAAGACGATTTACATGTTAGATAGATATCTATTACAATGTATTGATTATTTACAGTTACATGTACATATGTTTGTATGCAATATTAATGATATTTCACATGAAATTTTATTAGAAATATATGTTCTTTGGAGACGGAAAATTTATTTACCGTGTAAGTCTGTGTGTGAGAGTGTCTTTCCCGGAGACAGTATGATTGTCTTTGCTAGGTTAGGTAATTATTATTTTCTTTTTCTAAAGTTGAGATTTTTTAAGAGATAACATGTCTACTGATAAATTTCGTTATTTCTTTGGATTTTTATGATGAAATTTGTTTTTCGGATAATAAAATTATTGAACCGAAATTAACTTTATTTTACAACCAGATACAGTTACAAACTTTTCATCCATCGTACTATTCGGTGTTGGTGACAAACTTTTCATACATCGTACTATTCAGTGTTGGTGACAAACTGTTCATCCATCGTACTATTCAGTGTTGGTGACAAACTGTTCATCCATCGTACTATTCAGTGTTGGTGACAAACTGTTCATACATTGTACATCGTACTATTCAGTGTTGGTGACAAACTTTTCATACATCGTACTATTCAGTGTTGGTGACAAACTTTTCATCCATCGTACTATTCAGTGTTGGTGACAAACTTTTCATCCATCGTACTATTCAGTGTTGGTGACAAACTTTTCATCCATCGTACTATGCAGTGTTGGTGGCAAACTTTGCATCTATCATCATTGGATATGGTGACAACATCTTGTCACATAATTTCCTAGTTCCCCGTATCCGTTACAGGAGTTTTTGACAGTCTTGATGTGATTTAATTTCTCGATATATTATGCTGTCATCAGCAAATAGTCTGAGTTTACTGTATGTTAGATATTCTGGTAAATCATTTGTGTAGATTAAAAGTAACATTGAATGCCGTAAAACACAGAGGGCAGACGATATTCTTGATCCTATCGTTCTGCCCTTTCTACAACAGCGAAACGTTGATTACGTCTTTCAACATGACAATGCAAGATGTCAGGTGGCTTGTGTATGTCAAGACTTTGTGAACCAGAATCACATCCGAATTATGCTTTCGTGTCTGAGTGGCTGAAATTTCAAAGATCTTCTTCTCTGAAACTGCATGTGGGATGAAATGTTAGTTGGTAGCAATAATTCTTAATGGACGTCTAAAAAGTTGTTTGTTTGTTTTGTTTTGTTTTGTTTTGTTTTTGTTTTTGTTTTTTTTTTTGTCAATCGGAGAGGCAAGATGGTCGTCATCAGAGGACAAAGTTTTAATATTGAATTTTATGAAAATGAAAAAAATATATATTTGATTGACCCCAAACTGAACATGAATAATCATTGAAACAAAGGAACCATTAGTAAACAAACGTGTGCCCTGGATGGTCCTATACAACATGGCTGTTTTTCAGTGCCGGATTTAGATAAAGAGAGGCCCTAGGCTATTTCACTTGTGAGGCCCCTCCCAATTCCCCACTTTCACGACTGGAAGAAGATAGAAGTGTTTAATGAATTTGAATAAAGGCGAAAATGATGAGGGGTGTTTAAATTTCTGCAATATTCTGATATGGAGTGCAACTGTGTAATGAAAATTACTGAAGCTATGTCCTTGGCCGGAGGTCTCCTAAATTTTGAGGCCCTAGTCTTCAGCCTATCGAGCCTATAGGTATATCTGGCACTGCTGTTTTTTTTTTTTTTTTTTTTTTTTTGTGTTAATCAGGGCCGTAATATATTCAGCACAATTTTATCTCAGAGAGAACTGTAAATGAAAAAGAAGATATGGAGACAAAGATATTTGAAGTGTTTTTATTCTTTCATTTTAGTATATAATTAGATTTTCATAGTCATAGCAGACTACACATGCAGTTGTTTACATCAGTAGATTTTTTTTTCACGCAATTTTCACAATTTTGAAAAGCTGTGAATAAAAAAATAATATTATATGTTATTCAGCTATCAGACAGGGTATATAATATCACATTATATACCCTGTCTGATAGCTGAATAACAAATATATTACGGATTTAACCATTTTTTTTGGTTAAATACAGAACCAAACTGTCGTATAAATTTTTTTGTAATTTTTTTTTATTTTTTTTTTTTTGTTTGTTTCCTTTTTGTTTGTTTATTTTAATTTTCCTTTTGTTTTTTTTTACCACGTACATAGTCCCAATTCATATTTAAAACCTTATTAAATATTTTGCATCTTTTATTTTCATTTTCCGTATTTCTAGATGTCCCTTTTCGTACCTCTGACATTCTTTGTTCAATGACGTCAAATATTTGTCACGTGATATTTTATGTACTGAGGTGTCTCATAAAGGAAAATCTTGTTCAATATTTCTAAATCAACACAATTTCATATGCAGTAAATTTGATAAACTTTAAAATTATAACATTAATATATTACATAACAAAACAACGGGTTTGTGAAACAATTTCAAGAATTAAAATGTTAACAATAAGCAAAAACTTGGTGTGGCCCCGTGACCTCGAAAGTTTTAAAGGCGGAAACTTTAACACACTTTAACTTGTTGATTGTTATGTTCAAATTTGTAATGGTACAGCCGTGGAACATGGGAGTTTGCTGAATTGTTCTGGTGTTTGTGACGGAATTAACTGGAATCACAAAATAAATCATCATAATTTACATCCAAAATGTCAACGACGTCCGTAACCGACGATGAAACATGTGTATTGGCTCTCATTTGAACAAGTGATGTTGAACTTGAACTGTTTTGTGTCGGCGGCATGAGTTGCAACCGGGAAGTACTGTGCGGTGGCATTATTGAGGATAGTTGAGATGGTTGCTCTCCACGAACAGAACTTGTGATAATGTCTCCCATAACTAGGGAGGACAAACGTAGTCGTCGATAGCGTTATTATTTTCTGTCAGAGTAGAAAAACCCGAATTTTCACCTTTTTCATTTCATTAGAAAAACACCTAAAATTTATTATTTCGTGATAAAAAATATATCAGATAAAACTTGAAAACTAGAACTTTATTAATTTGGTAGTTATAAGCATTAAAAATATGATTGGGTACTACTACTGAACGTCCAAAGTGAAGTCGTTGTGAGAAAATCGGACGCCATCTTGATTTATGTGTCAACGAACAGCCCATTTTCAAAAATAATTCCGGGAGCTATCCCTGGACCAATATTCTTCATGCATGGTTTAAAATTTGCAGAAAGTCTTCAATTTTACCAATCCGATTGTTAAGAATTTTTTAAAAGTCAAAATCGTAACGTAAAATATAAAAGTTTACAAAACAGTGTTTTAAACTCGCTTACCACTTTTCCGCAAAAAGTTAACAGTCAGATATCAATAATCTGGACCTTCCTCTAAAAATATGTCGCCAAGATTTCAATGGATAAGCAGTAATAGCTCCCGGAAATCATTGGATGTTTGGTCCATATTTTCTGACTTTGCAATCAGAGTTGAGCGGGAAGAGTTATCGGACGTTGTGTGGCGCATGACCGGGATGTATGTCTTCCGCCATCTTGGCCAGGACAATTTCAGAGTTGTACCAAAGAAAAATGGAATTTACCGACGCATAGTTCTACCAATTAATACAATAATTATCTAGCATTGATGTATTCAGACCACGGAGGTCAATCATGCACGGTAAGTAACAAAACTTCTTCTAAAATATAGTTTTATTCTCAAAAGAAATATCGTTTTCAACCGGATCAAATGGGGGTTAATTTTGAAAACAAAAGATGCACAGAAACTTTACACGAACTGAATAAATATATATCTTTGCTTCGATAAATGAAAAAGAGATGGGATTTAATTCACGATTTTATTATTTTACTCGAAAAATGGCGAAAACGGCAAGCATCAATATAAAGTTGTCAAATTCTCCCAATCTATAAATAACTTTATCCAAGCAGAGCGTTGGTGACGCAATCATGGCTGTTCGGAAATTATCGGGATTTATTAATACATCAATATAAAGGAGTTGTTCCGGTATTCTTTGATATTTTTAGAAAAGGGGGGATCTTTTGTGAAATGTTCAAGATTTTTTTATATTTTTTGGTTTTAAATGAAATTTGTCTACATGAAAATGTTTATGCATTTCTCATTAAGTTCCTAGTGTATATTGTAGCAATGCATAGGACAATTGTTTTTAAATAGTAACATGAATTTCCATGCAACATTTTTGAAACAATTTATTTAAATTGTTATAAAACATAATTATTATGTTTCAGTGCTATTAGGGAAGCTTTATGAAATATATGCTTATTGCATACATTACAGTATGTGAATGTATTAACATTCTAGTTATATACAATGTAATTAGTGGCAGTGCATGTGATATGCCAAGTTTAATTAATTACATTTTTTTCATTACACCATTACTGTGTGCAAACTTGTTTGGTATGACAGAACATTTATGATGCATGCAGCAAACATTTCTGGAATAATGCTATTTTTCATATAGAATATATTTGCCACCAAGCATACCGGTATATGCATAAAGATAATTTTTAGTCGAAGAGTGCATTGTATTAAAGCTTTTTTCATTTGTACATGTATGATAAACTATTTCTGGAAAAGATAAATTATTTTTAGTTCTTTATTTTTATTCTGTATAACATATTTTAAATGTTTATTTTTATTTTACAGGTGTGATCGTGGCATCTCAGTAGATCATTAAGAGTTTTAAATCATTAAAATGACACTTCTGAAAGTTGATGCTGTTGATTATGATTCAGTTAATCAGGATCACAAAACACACAATTTAAAGAAATCACAAAGATTTCGTTTGGAATAAATTGGTCATGAACTGGGACACAGCACTAGTCGTCAAATGTAAAATTATAGTATATAAAGGAAAAGAGAGTGACATTGAAGACTGTTATGAATTAGGATTATATATAATAGTAGAAGATAACAGTTTATTGATTTGTGATAATAAAAATGATAACTTTGAAAATTTGGGACTTTTTAATCGCATGAACTGTTCGCTTAAATCAGCTAAAATTGTCAAATTTGAGGTTTTTCCCAGACAAAAGAATGAAAATCATGTATAAAATGTGCTAATTAAATGTTTAAAAGATAAAATAACTTCAAGGCTGGCTTATAAATTGTACAGAGAACATATCTGATAATCCAAATAAGACTTTTCATGGAATACGGGGCCATAATTGAAATATTATTTTTACTAAATTTCCAGGTAGAGGGCTAATGAACCAGGACATAGTTCATACCAGTGTCAGAATTGGGGTTGCTGATAGTTTTCTCCTTGTAGTATACAGTTATAGGATCAAAATAATACCAAACTCTTGAACATTTAATATTATAATATTTGACAAGGGAATTATCTGAAATTTTGATTGAACAAAGAAAATTGACCTTTTCAATGGAAAAAATGGCAGTTTTTACACAAACTGTAATAATAACTTCATTGATGTATGGATATTGAGGTTGTTTACCATAAAAATATCAATTTGAACATACAAAATATAATTTATTCCCTAAAATAACTTATTTTTACACTTTACGGAGCTCAAAATATTAAGCTGCAGAGTTTATAATTCTGGCACTACAGACTTCGAGAAATTTTTTTGCTGATAAATATAGGTGTTCCCTGTTAGAGGGTTCTTTTCCCTACCAAAATCAGTATTCAGAAAAATTATAGTACTTTTTTCAGATTTTTTATGACCAAAAACTTGATTTTTCGAATAAAATTTGACGTTAAAATTATGGAGGCCTGCGCAAAGGAAATAATATTAAAAAAATATATATATTAATTGAATAAATGATATTCTTGATATTTTTACCTAGAGACTGGGCACTTTGTGGACAGTGCTGCAAGTTTCAGCCTTGCAAGTTAAAGGTTTTTGAAGATATTTGACCACAAACCTGGTAGTTTGAACAAGCAGACGGCCGACACATAAATTAAAAAAACTAAGTCCAAAGGCTATTTTCAATGTTTTAAATTCTGTGACATTTTTTTCATATAACACCTACAGGTGTGTATAATACCTCTTTTTGAAGCATAAGGAGGATACATTACAATAGAAGAAAGCATGATAACCTATTATGTAGTGAAAATAATATATTTTGGTCCAAAAATGTCATTTTTTTAACATTTTTCCAAAAAACAGAAAATCGACCACTTTTGGCTCACCGAAAAGGCCATAACTTTTGAACTGCTCAACCGATTTTAATAATTTTTGTACCAAAATTTCCCATTTTGTATGTACTGTCATATTAAACTATAATTGGATGATTTATTAGCATTTCAATTTTTGGCTTGACCACCCTACCATAACTTGTTTTTCCTTTGATGAAACACGTTGATATACTGCAACTGACGAGGCAGATTTGTGTCCGGTAACTGCCATAATTTGTGCCATTGAACAGTTTCTTCCGAGGATAGTTGCACCCGTTGCACGAATTGAGTGGTTGGTGTAGATTTGTGAAAGGTATATTTCAATTTTTTATTGAAGAAAAGAATATCTTTTTTGTTCATACAACCGTTTTAAGTTTAAAAACAGCATTTAATTTGGTAAAAATACATTTATTATTCCGTATTATGATATTGATTCAGTGAAGCGTAAATATTTCTGTTTTTGTCAACCACCTTGTTATTGTTTTTTGGGGCCCAAATGAGGGAGACCGAAAACGTACATATATACCCCGTCTGTTTTCCGAATATATGCTGACATTCAGGGTTGAATAACCAATGAAAATATGTGTAACAAACTAAATTCGTAATATATATATATATATACATGTACATGTTCTCTCTCATCACCCCACCCCCTCATATATATGTGAGCAAGTGTATGTACGTTTATGTGCATATATCTCTTTTCCTGCCCGAGTGTGCCTGCACCACAATTATTGATATTTCACCGCGAATATTTAAGTTGATATATTGTTGTTGTGTATCAATCATAATTGTTATTTGTATTGTTGTTGTGTATCAATCATAATTGTTATTTGTATATGCCCTCCTGGGGCCCTGATTTGGTTAATAATAAACTTATTCTATTCATTGTACATGTTTGAAACACGTACATTTGGTATGAGGAGGTGGTACATTTTAAATATGATTTAAATGTCAATCAAAATACAACATATAATAGTGGTTTATATTTTCATGAAACTATCACATAGTGCAATGAATTGCCATTATTTTTTTAAACAATATACAAAAATATCCTTTCAGACCTTTACAGAAATCATAAACAAATATTTATCAATCAACTCATTTCTTCTATTATACATTTCGTTTACTCCCCTCACAATAACTTCTACAATATCATATTCTTCACATTGAAATAAATAAAGGAACTTTTTCTCATCAGTCAAAACATGAAAAGATGGAAAAATACTAAGAATATCGTTTTTTCTGATCTTTAGCTATACCTTTTTAAGTTATCCCTATACCCATTTCCGGTTTCATTTCGCCGGGCAGCCGGGAATAGCAAATAGTATGAAATGTCACAAAAACCACTACAACAGGTATAGATTATGGGGGGGGGGGGGGAGAATGTCAAGATTACTTGTCAATCACAGGGACCTGCTCCTGTTCAATAAAAATATAGACTACTAGTGGATCATACCACACGAAGACCAATTAATCCCTTTGAGTTTAAAGTTAAAAATCCATTTACTTCATAATCATTTAGGCATTTTCATTTCTCATCCTCGTGGAGGAGGAATCAAAACAAATAATAACAAAATCTCAACACTCCATGAGATTAGACCATAGACACTCGAATAATGTAGTCACATCCCAGGGCTTTGTCGACTATCCATGCGTTAATCTTGAGATTTGACTTGCCAAGATAGTTTCTGTTCTGCGTCTCCAGACTCCAGTCAAATCTCGTCACAAGCACTAACAAATGTATTATGGAAATTACAGATCTGATCCCTCTGTGCATTCCAATGTGTATTTTATCATGGACGGATTATGTCAGATGAACCGCTGGCAAGATTGCATATCCTCAATGCATCTAACTTCGTCATGCATAAAATTTTGACATAATGTGTGTTAGGGGCTATCGTCACAGGGGCTAGGTGCATCAGAAAAAAAAAAAAAAATAATAATAATACTATATAATACTACAAGGGGGCGAACTCACTTGCTTCCATTTTTTTAAGTCGTCATGTTAAATTGATCGTAACTTTGGAACGCCTTAATATTTTCAAAAAATGTTTTCACCAGCCGAAAGTCAAGTAATTTTCCTTTCCAAAGAGACCCCAATTGTTAGCGTAGGCCTCCGAACTGCTGAGGTATCATACACGAACCAAAACAAAACGGCGTGAAAATCTGAAGTCGTACAAACGCTGGGTTGACCACTTCCCATCTGTGTACAGACTTTCCCATGCGTAAACGAGTCATTTTGACTAGCTAAATACTTTCATCCATTCAAATTACGTTAAAATTTCTTACCTTTGGCCAATTTATATGCCCTTTAAGTATGTTTTTGAAAGAAATCCCCTTTGCATCCTTCGCAAACGCCATAGACATGAAAATTGAGAGAGTTCTAATGGGCTTTTTGATTGGCTGAACAATCTGTTTCAGCCAATCAAAAAACCCGTTAGATCTCTCTCAATTTTTAAGTCTATGGCATTTGTGAAGGATGTAAAGGGGATTTCTTTCAAAAACAGACTTAAAGGACATATAAATTGGTGTAAGGTAAGAAATTTTAACATAATTTGAATGGATGAAAGTATTTAGCTAGTCAAAATGACTCGTTTACGCATGGGAAAGTCTGTACACAGATGGGAAGTGGTCAACCCAGCGTTTGTACGACTTCAGATTTTCACTCCGTTTTGTTTTGGTTCGTGTATGATACCTCAGCAGTTCGGAGGCCTACACTAACAATTGGGGTCTCTTTGGAAAGGAAAATTACTTGACTTTCGACTGGTGAAAACATATTTTGAAAATATTATGGCGTTCCGAAGTTACGATCAATTTAACATGACGACTTAAAAAAATGGAAGCAAGTGAGTTCGCCCCTTGTAGTATTATATAGTTTTTTTTTTTTTTTTTTTCTGATGCACCTAGCCCCTGTGGCTATCGTGGTCGTGATCGTATGGTAGTTGGATTTACAAATACCTGTACAATCAGTACCTATCACCACCGAAGTTCAAATTCCACCCAGGCAGGGTGTACTCGATACGACATTATGTCATATATGATAAAGTTTGTTAGTGACTTGCTCCAAGTTGGTGTTTTTCTCCTGGTACTCCGGTTTCCTCCACCAATAAAACTGTCTGCCACAATATAGCTAAAATATGGTTGAAAGTGGCGCTAAACACCATAACCCTAACCCTATATGTGTGTCAATAAATCTACAATGTCACAAAGAAAAAAACTACTGGTTACTTTCAATTCATTTCAAATCAAAGTTTATTTTGAATTTGATATTCATTAAATAAGTAACACAATCTCTAGTGGGCTTTTCAAATGGACTACAGACAAAATATACCAGACTTTTTTAAATGCGTCTGACCGAGCGGGCAGAAAATCGCAAGGACCGGTAATACTGCCAAGTATGCCGGTCTGGGTGTCTGACAAAAATTTTTGTTTGTGTATTTTGTTTTGCACCGGAAATCGGAAATGCCATTGGTATGCTGGAACGATCACGGTCAACTCGGAATTAGATTCTGCTTCAAATGACATTTACTTCTTAAACATGCAACTGTTTCCATGTTAATTCTATTAATCATTGTATTTTTATAGCTTAAGCTGGCTGTGATGCATCAACGCGACCATTTCGTGTGTTTATATTTGAAAACATGGCGGGTCGGGTTTTTATTGTTCCCATCACTGATTCCGTTTAAATTTTAGAATTTTGTAAATTCCAGTCCTGCACAATTTCAGTAGATCCTGCAGAAAATTATTGGATGCAGGACCTATTGTCCTGCATATTGAATTTTTTTTCTCAAAAAGTCTGATATACATGCATTCAATTCATAATTCTGCACAATACACCAATTTGATAATATACAATTATTGACTTTAGTTGAGGTTAATATAAAGATCTATCGTTCCAAGATATATATTTACCTCAGCCTTTCGGCTGCAGTAAATATCATTTATTATATGACTTCAGATAATGTCTTTTCTGATTGGCTGACATCCTTAGTAACGTTCTTTGATAAAACGTTATATTCAATGTGCAAAAAGTCACGAGAGGTGAACATAATATTCCAAAGCTCCTCCAGACACCTAAGAATAGAAATGGTGTTTTCCAATTATCTTAAAAGTAGTAGCCAATCATCATCGGGATAAGTTTTGTCATCGATTAATCAGATGCGTTCTTACTAATTACTTTCGGTACACAATTAAATTAATAATGGCAGATGTTGAGCAGACAGGGGTGTCTGGGGAACAAAGTCGGTGCTGTTTGGTGTTAATCCAAATTTGATTTAATGTCCTATAATAAAACAGTTAATGACTTTCAATTTCGGTGACTGAATACAAGGATTGATCAACCCATGGAACATGATATTCACCTTGGATGCCTCAGTGAATATTATGTTCCATGGGTTGATCAATCCTTGTATTCACCTCATCGAAAGTCATCAATTGTATAATATACCTAGGCACGATAGATCCTTATTAATCGAAATGAAAGTCAGCAATTGTTTTATTATATGAAACTGTTATTAATGTCCTCTTGTCATGTTTTATTAATTTGCATTAAACACTACAATACATGTGTTTTTTGTAAGTTTTAATGGTAGCAGGAAATCGGAAAACCCCTACTTTTAATTTGAGAGTCACGTGAAGTTAATATAGCATTCCAAAGGGTCCTCTTGAACGATCTAAGTTAATCTTTGTGGAAATTGAAGCCTTTGACAGTATTCATGAAGTTCTATCAAGAAAAAATCTCATGCTTTTAGCCAATCAGATAAAAGAAATATATACTATAGTCATATAATATACATGTAGTATGATTACGTGATGTTTTTCATGTTGGCCTAGTTATCGGTCCGAGGTCTGCTGTATTGGCCTGAGGCGCAACTTTACTGAATCAAACAAACAGCAGAATATCTTAATTGGACATATTAAAGAGTCAAATATTGTTAAAAATGACAGTAAAACATTTTTTGGGAGTCCAAGTTACTGACTAGTTAATTGTGTTCTTTCTCTCTCCAGAGTATACATTAATCAAGCATCTGCTTCCATTCTTGGAATCGTCCTATCTAAAATAAACTTCAATAAGTGCACCCTGTACATCAACAGAGTTTGTCAGCTCTCTGTTTGGTCTGTGTCTCTCCATTTTGAACTTCAACAGACGACTGACATTTCTCGGGGATTTTCCTTGCGAATGTTGAAACGTCTAGCGGATTCCGATCTAGCTGTTATTGGACTGACCGGAATCGGACCAATATGGAAAATATCCGTATTGGACTGGTTTTTGTCGTATTGGCTGAATGAAAGTTTGTATATTGTATTGACAGATTTGATCATATAAAGGCTAATAAATCAAAGTTAATTAATAATAAAACATAATACATGGTAAGATAGAACACAAAACTTTATTACATACCAAAATGTACTACTGGAACTTAACTGCAATCTTTTAGTGTTTTCTCTTGGAAATACCACACACTTTTCCTGAAAATTTGTCATTTTCTGCTTATATACATTTTGATATAATTTTAATTGTACAAAAAATATATCTTTGTATAATGTATTGTATTGTGTTGTGTTAATACTTCTTCAGCATAAAATTGAGCTTAATCAAATTAAATTTTTGAAGTCATATTCTATTATTCAGGATAAATGCTCCCTTAAATTTGTTATGCCTTTGTTTTATTTTATTTTCAGTTTATTCTCTATGAAGATGACAAAACTATGATGAAATATGGCAGTTAGTAAACAAAGTATATTAGCATACTGTGCATCTGGTGTTGCTTTTCACATGATCGCATCTGCATTTAACTTCTACTATGTTAAAGTTTATATCAACTACTATCACATTGAAGAAAATTGGTTTCAAGTAGCACAGATCTTGCATCTTGTATGGAATGCTGCAAGCAACCCTCTTTTTGCTTACATTCAAGATTCAACAAATTTAAGAATCACAAAGACTAGACGAGAAAGTATTTTATACTGTGGACCAATATTTGCCCTATCGTTTATAGTTCCGTGGATACCTTGGGGAGACGATGGATCATGGATTGTTGGAGTACACTTGATTATAGCTTTATTTATTTGGGATACAATGTTTACATTTATAGGGCTAGCCTTATCTGCTTTATTTACGGAACTTGCTCAGAATACAGAAGAAAGAATAACACTTATTCGGTATGCACAGATGGCTAGTGTAATTGGTGCTCCCAGTGTTCTCGTGTTAGAGTTTACCTCAGACAGTTTGCAAAATTTTAGAGCTTTCCAAGTAACAACCATAATTATCGCACTGTGTTCTTTGTTGTTATTTATATATACTGGTAATAATGCCCACACAAAATATGATCTGATGAAGGAAAAGAAGGATGATTCAGACACTGGTAAAAATAAAACTCTGAGCGAATCCTACTGGAAACAGGTTGGCCAGATTTTAGTTGATAGAAATTTTGTATCTTTTATTGTAACAAATTTTTGTCATGGATTTCACAAGACATTTCTCAACAGTTTCATTGCTATTTTGTGCGATCAGTTAGTATCTGACGAAGATGTTCCAAAAAGCATACGGAAGACATTTTATGGTGGGATTTCTTTGATGTCAACTGTAAGTTATCTTACAATATTTGAATAATTTATAAATCGGAAGGGCCCGGATGGCTCAATGAGTTACATGTAGGTAGTTGGATTACCTAACATCTCGTACAAACCTATCACCAATAAGGCGTGGGTTCGTGCCCGGCTTTGTAAATTACAAAAAAGGGTACACTTGACTCGCAGCCACAAGTGATAAAGTTTACCAGTTGCTTGCCCATGGTTGATGGTTCTCTCCGGGTACTCCGGGTTCTTCCACCATTAAAACTGGTCGCCATGATATTGCTGAAAGTGGCATTAAATACAATAAATCAAATCTATAAATCGGACACTAATATACAAATTCAGTAACATGTAGATACTTGTGACAGATGAGATTGTTTGGGTTTTTTTCAAAATTGGATGTGAGAAAAGTTTGAGGATACCAAAGGGTAATCAAAAGACGGATACAACAATATGGCCAAATAATGGAGCAACAAATTTTCTACAAAGCAACACATACGAACCCGACTAACAACAGGAGCTGAACTTGGGTGCTTTAGAAGGGTACACAGTTCCTGCTCCACTTGTGACACCCGTCGTGTTATACACTAGTCGAACATTTGGTAACAAGTCAGTACAAAGAAAGGATGACAGAGGTTTATAATAAAATTAAATGTTGATTACTTGAACATTATTTATTCTTAATTCTGCAGATAATGGTGATATTAGGAGCATCACTTGTTACCAGATATTCTTATTACCATGTAATTAGAAGTACATTTGTGTATATGGTAGTGGCGGGTTTCGTGATGCTACATATAGGACAAGGTCATTCATGGTGCCTTATGTTTTTCCTGTTAGCAGACAAGTAAGATACATATAAAATATTAATGGGGCTGTCATGGCAGTGATTGTATGGTAGTTGGATTTACAACTACCTATACAATTACTGCCTATCACCACTGATGTTGTGAAATCCAACTACGTATACCTATACAATTACTGGTGTTGTGAGTTCGAATCTCGATCAGAGCGAGCTGTACAATATTATGTGATAAAATTTGTCAGTGACTTGCGACAAGTCGATGGTTTTTTACGGGTCCTCCGGTTTCCTCCACCAATAAAATTGACCTTCATGATTGATATAACTGAAATATTGTTGAAAGTGGCATTAAGCACCATCAAACAAACATAAAATATTAAACTATTATAGAGAAATTATGCCTAACTGTTTTTAGATAATATAAGGCATCTCCAATATAGAAATCAAAACGATTGTTTGAAGACCAAATATATACTGATCCACTTCAGTAAATTGTGCTTATCTTGAGTTTGTATGATCAGTATAACATGTCACTGAACAATTTCATCTTGATGGTGTATTTCATTCAGGTTTCCATTTACACTGTCTCCACCAAATGAATTGGTTGAATAACACAGGCATCCACATAGCGTTTACTGATAAAGCGATAAACCCTAGAATGACAGTCAGTGCTATCGAGGTGAAAATAGGATTCATGTTGTACAGAATATTTGACCAGTCATACATTCTAAACATTAGTTTAGTTTCCGACAGTCAAATCAGTTATTTATTTCATCTGAATTGGGTCTTATTTATTATGAACAATATTCTACAGGAGTTTTTGGACAATTTGATCTCGCAACACAAATATGGGTACCTCAAAATTTTTCAACAGTTCAGTGATCCCATATTCATAGTCTTAGTTTTGCTAATATAAATTGAGTACTGACGGAATCATGTGTGGTCCGTTATAAGTCAAATTTAGCTTCAAACTTGATTGAACCCCAACTGTACATGAACTGCCATTGACTAGTCTGTGCAAAGTTTGCATTTTTATTGTGGATGTTGAACCCAAATGGCAGCCACCACAGGCCATACTGACATAGTTTAACACTTTTAAGTTCCTCGCTGTGATGTCGGAGTAAAAATGTTGTTTGGTTGGTCTTTACTCTCATTTGGTTTGGTTTATGGTGTTTAATGCCACTTTCAACAATATTTCAGTTATATTGTGGTGGTCAGTTTTATTGGTGGAGGACCCATTTGTTTTGTAGAAAGTTTATCTTTTATTAATGTTATTTGCATTTATTTACGTATACAATGTTTAGGCCAAAAAATATATGTGTGTTTAGGATTTCATCCCTAAAAAAAAATAGGGTAGGTAGGTAAGTAGGGATTTTTTTTTTTTTTTTTTTCTCTCGTGTACATTTACAATTCTTTGTTTTGTTGTATGTGTAGTATATGTTTTCACTAGCTTATTATTACATTCTAAGTATGTCAATATGATAAATTTGTGAAATTTGTAGCTTAGTAGAATGCACTGTGTGTTGCTTTACATCATCCCATAAGGCCAAATAAAGTTATTTTTTCATATTCTTATCAACTCCTGGTCAATTTTTTAAAGATTTAGAATTATACATTTTTGTGACATGTTTGTAAAAATTCAATAAAAGATATAAAATTACAAATAAGAATTCAATTGCTGATGATGAGAATATTAAAATTAATTTAATTTGGCCTGGTATGGGTAGCTTTCTATTGTTTTATTATAGTATAGCTCACCATATTTTCATAAAAATCAAAAACTGAATCACCATTCCAAGAGGAAACCAAAGTCCAAAAATCCAAAGAGGGAATTACGAAGTACCAAATGAGCAAAGACAAATTTACAAGATCACAACACAAAAAAGGCAAATAGAAAATTACTATCATTGTTATGATTGACCCATATAAGCAGGAGCGGGGCCGGGTGGCTCAATGAGCTAGGTCGCTGGATCTAACAGCTCATCATAATTGATTTAAGTCAAATTTGTCAGGGATGGTTGTCATGACACGTTTGGCATTCATGTGATCGCATTGTTTATATCGGACAGCCAGTACACTGCTTGGCTGTCGGTTAGAAGCCATGCTTTCACTTGTGTGGGTCAATTGAGTGCTTGAAATCAAGTTGATCTATGCCAATAATTTAAAGCGCAAAGATGACCACAGTTATTAAATTTTTTGGGTATGCTAAAATAGGTTCTACACGTCCCGACCAAAAACACAAAAAAAAGGTTAGGGTCGGTCGGGAAACCCTAAACACATTTTTTTTTGGCCTTAACAGTTACACGAGTGTGGAAGGAACTTCTTACCCTTCTGGAGCACAAGAGTTCACCCCCAGTTTTCAGTGAGGTTCGTGTTGATCAATGTTTTCTGTGCAGTGTTTTGTAGAACATTTTTCATGGTTTCTGATTACCTCTTTGGTATTTCAGACTTTTCTTAACAGAAAACCATATGAGGAATTATTTTTCTCTCAGAAACTACAAACTTAACTAAATTGAAATTGTACATGCATGGTAGGTTCCTTATCAAGTTTTAATGTTTTGTGATCATCAGAAATTCAAGATGAATGCCACCATTGAAACAAATGAACCATTGCAAAGCTTGTTCCTTGGATGGTCCTCCAGAATAGTTTTATGTGTCAATTTGAGATCCAAGATGACCGCCACACGATATGGTTGAATATAATGGGACTATATAGAAATTTACAACTACCTATGCAATCAGTGCCTATCACCACTAGCCTTGTGAGTTTGAATCATGCTCATGGCGAGGTGTACTCCATACAACATTATGTGATAAAGTTTGTCAGTCACTTGTGGCAGGTCGGTGGTTTTCTCCAGTTTCCTCCACCAATAAAACTAACCGCCATGACATAACTGAAATATTGTTGAGAGTGGCGTTAAACACCAAAATCTTAATCCTTATCCTTAATAGAAATCTCTTTAGAAGTTAAAACTTATTTAAACAAAAACTACATGAATAATCATTGGATAGTTTCTTACCAAAATTATATTGCTTATGTTGATCAAAAATCAAAAATGTTGATGGAAAATATATGATGGTTGGCATTGCAGCTAGCTTAGGACAAAACTTACAATGTAACATAGAACCTAATTGCAATATATATAAAAATTCTTTTCACAGAAACTAGATACTATATTGAACATAACTTATACATATCAAACCATGTGGAACCGCATCAGTGGTGTAATGATTAGCGTGCTCGCCTCGAGTGCGGTAGATCAGGGATTCGAGCCCCGGTCGGGTCAAACCAAAGACTATAAAATTGGTTTTTGTTGCTTCTCCGCTAAGCACATAACATTAAGGAGTAAGAGCAGAGACTGGTTGGCTCGGAATCAGAAGGTCTACCCGCGGACTGTTGTTTCAGTCACCTAGCACTATAAAAATCCAACTCAGCGTGTTGGTCTAGAACAAAGCGGACCTCATCATCATCTCATTGAAAATTATCTTGTTCTCTCCATGATACAGCTGAAAAATTGCTGAGTTGGCATTAAACAACAATCACTCACTCACTCACTCAAACCATGTGATGGTCTTTTGTAGATTTACACTTGTTTGATATGGGACCCTATTGGAAAAATGTTTTAAAAATCTTTGAAATCAATGGACAATTGAAAATGAACTGATTGGAAATCCAAGATGGTTGTCATCACATGATATTGTTTTATATACCCCGGTAAGACCACATTGTGTAATGAATAACCAGGTGATCGATGCTGACTAAGTTGAGTATCTTCTTACTTATTTGCTACCCTACATCATCGGCCGTCTTCAATTAAATAGAATTATGTATTTCTTAACTATGAACATTTTGTGCATGTCTTGATATAAATGTATTCACAATTATTTTAAGATCATATTAAATGTATTATTTAGATCTTCAAATCTTTCAGCTGTGCAGCAGGTGCAACGTTTTCGTTATTCAATATGCCACTTGCTGACATAGCAGACGACAACAAAATCAAATACAACAGAAAGTAAGTACATGTTATAAAATGTAACCAGCACGTTCATTAAATATTAGGCATATCTGTACTCTGTCAAATTTTGTTAGATAACCACGATATCTAGGGACCATCCTAGTCGTGATCATATGGGGGTGATACTAAACAGAGTCAACTACTGAAATAACGCAAAATAAACATGTAAAAGTATTACATAACTTTATAGATGATATTAAATTACTTAAATGATATTTATAAGTTAATTTTATTGATGTTTTATTTCTCACGGAGTGAAAATATACAAGAAAGATCGGCGCGATTTACTTCCGGTTTACCAAAAAAAAGACAAGTAACTGTTATAGTTCTTTTCGACTGAGATATGAAATATCATGTTTGTCAATAACTCATAAGTGGTATTTGAGTATTAAATCATATTTTTAAAGCACATGCATGTTGAAATTTAGGTGAGATTCATGTTTGTCAATGTGATGCCCGTATCGCATGTACGGTGTTGCCACTTGTCACACACATCACACTGGACTGCCTCCTGTCGTGGTCTAACTACCTGATTACAACTTATGCAACATTTACTTTCAATGATAAATGGATAATGTTGTCATGCCAGAATCAGGTCTTATATATAACCTCGATTAGGGCTTCACCAAGCTATTGTTACCAAAGTCGGTTTTAAAAAGCTCTTCAGAGCTTATGTTATATGTTTTATACTCCGACTTTAAATAAAATTTGTATCTGTATCTAAGCTTAGATTTCTCAAAATTCTTTTGTTGGCTTTGTACTTTTGTTTTTCTCAATACCTTGGCTTGTGTTTTTTTTAATTTTATTACCAGTAATTAAGCACATCAAAGACCATCGGCAATTATAAAGGCTTTTGATTATTGTAATAATTAATGAAGCATACATTTAATTAAATGCAATCATCATTAATTAAATTTAAAATATTCGAACAAAACGGATCTTGGGAAGACATTTATAAACATTTGATACAGAAAAAGCTGAAAATCACTGTATTGTGTAATATAAACCTTTATTCATAACAAAAAAGCATTTTTTATTGAGTTCTTAAAAGTATTGAGTATAAAAGTTACTTGTCTCTATTTTGGTAAACCGGAAGTAAATCGCGCCAAACTTTCTTGTATATTTTCACTCCGTGAGAACTAAAACATCAATAAAATTAACTAGCGTTATTTCAGTAGTTGACTCTAGTCGACTCTGTTTAGTATCACCGTCATATGGTAGTTGCCAGTAGTACTCTATAAAGTTATCAGTGACCTGCCACAGATCAGTGGTATTGCGGTTCTGCCAAATATAAATTAAATGTTGAAAGTAGTGTTAAATAATCAAAAAGAAAAAAAAAGAAAATTTGAACTTTACATATGTATATTATTTTTTGTACAATGTTAATGCATTGGGCACAATACGCATCATTATAAATTAATTATCAGTCGTCAAAGAAATTTACTTTTTTTTTTTAAATTTGACAGCTCTAAAATCTAATTCTAGCACTGTTTGGTTTAATTTTCAGACGTATATATAAATATATATATAAACGTCTAGAAGCAAGTGACAACCATACAATATATCTGTCCCACTGGATCTCAAAGTTACTTTAAAGGATACTAGGTTAATACTAAATATTATATACGTCTGAAAATTAAACCAAACAGTGTTAGAATTAGATTTTAGAGCTGTCAAATTTTTGTTCTTCCCTCGACGGGATTTGAACCCACACCATTGTTACACTGCAGCACCATTCGCTTAGCCTTACGTCCAGCGCCCTAGACCACTCGACTACATCTATATACAGACATTTTTATCTTTCATCTAATTTTAATGTGTTTTCCTTCAGGTAGTATTCCAGCATATTTCCTTCATCAGTTATGGTTTTCGAGTTAATTTTATTGCAGGAGGAATTCCATGTTGACTTGGTGCGGTGATATGCCACGCCCTGCATAGCCGTTTATTGTCCAAATTTCAATGACGAATAAAAAATGCAAAACAATTGTAGAAAAGTAATATAAACAATCCTTTGTTGTTAAACAATAAACATAGCAACTAAAATATTTTATTTCTTGTTAAACAATAAACATAGCAACTAAAATATTTTATTTCTTGTTAAACAATAAACATAACAACTGAAATATTTTATTTCTTGTTAAACAATAAACATAACAACTGAAATATTTTATTTCTTGTTAAACAATAAACATAACAACTGAAATATTTTATTTCTTGTTAAACAATAAACATAACAACTGAAATATGTTATTTCTTGTTAAACAATAAACATAACAACTGAAATATTTTATTTCTTGTTAAACAATAAACATAACAACTGAAATATTTTATTTCTTGTTAAACAATAAACATAACAACTGAAATATTTTATTTCTTGTTAAACAATAAACATAACAACTGAAATATTTTATTTCTTGTTAAACAATAAACATAACAAATAAAGTATTTTATTTTTACTCTATTTTTTTTAGACATCCTATTTCATCAACAGTGTTTGGGATGAGTGCATTAGTATCTAAGCCAGCCATATCATTATCACCTATGTTTGTAGTAGCCATATTGAACAGTTATGGATATAGTGATTTGAAAGACAAAACAATGGGTGCTACTCCGGAACTGAAATATATCATGTTTATTTTAGTTTGTTGTTTTCCTATTATTATTGGAACAATACAACTTATAGCCTGGTCATTCTTTGACATTCAGCACAAGTCAGAATTACGAATAAATGTCATTTGACTATTAAAATATTTCCTCATATGCAGAGCTGTCAATAGTTATTGATGGAGTGGAAGGAAGTGGTCTGGGGGTGAAGCCCCCCACCCAGAAGCTGAATTCAGTATGGTGATTATAAGAATACGTCAGAACGAAATTGACTAAATTTGTGTTACTCAGTGTTTTCATTTGAAGCCGGGAACCGGCGCATTTCACCTGGCTATAAAATCACCGGCTGTGAATTTTCCAAGCATGGGTTAAATGTTCAAAAATAAATCGAGTTGTCTTTTCTATTTTAATTCTGTAAGTTTGTCATTTGCCAGCATGTACTCTCGGAGTTGAACATGGGATTATTATATAATCATGATAATTCGGGGATTGAAAACAAATCTTATTGTTTGAGTTTGGTTACGATTTGATCTTAATTTCGTGTATGAAAAAGCGCTGCTGTGACAAAGAAACGAGTCGATGTTTTTTTTTTTTTTTTTTTCAGCCTCAAATTCTCGTCCCATTTATAATATTTCAATTACTTCCGGTTTTTTTCTAATTTCGTTTACTTCAGAGGATAAATATATGCAATGACCGAAGGCTGAAGAAGTAATTA
Source organism: Bathymodiolus brooksi (assembly GCA_963680875.1). Classification (NCBI taxonomy): domain Eukaryota; kingdom Metazoa; phylum Mollusca; class Bivalvia; order Mytilida; family Modiolidae; genus Bathymodiolus; species Bathymodiolus brooksi. The sequence goes on from OY804579.1 coordinate 70,314,094, forward strand.
TTTCTTTATGTTAAAACATTACGATTCACAGGAATAATAAATAAAAATTTAATCATTCCAACGGAAGATTTGAGGCCGACTGTAGCTTTGGTCCAAATGACATTGATAACATCGACAAAGCGGTAGAAGTCAATTTTGGACTTTTGTCCAAAAAAGCAAACAGATGATTAAAATTATTTGAATTAGATTATTGAAAGAGTGAAGAGAATATAACCCACTTTTGTTTTTCTATTAAAGTAAGCAGGGTCTGATCTTATAAAGTTGTATCAGTATGGAGAAAAGGGAGGGATGGGTATACTACCGAATACGATGAACACCGGTTCTCCTGCCCAAGACCAGTAAAACTTAGTTTAATTGTTCAGACCACTAAATATTTTCAGTTTTTATTTAGAACTATATAAAATAAATCGCAGGAATTTGATTTGGGCTAGTAAATTCAAATGTTCATTTCGGTGACTGTGCCAGTTGGGGTGTAAGATGCCACGTTTCTTTTAAAGTTCTGACTCAAATATCGCGAATGATATTGCAAATATTCGATGTCCCTAGTCATTTCCAAGAGTCCCCTGTCTGAAATTATTTTGATTTTCTGTTTGAGGACATGGGATATTCATGTATATGCATTAACATGAAAAAGTAGCTAGTCTGTCAAACTATAGACTATATGCAGATGTATAATGACTATGAATATAAGGAACTGTCGATCCCCTTCTGAAGAACATAGTTGAGTTCTCCCTTAAGATATTTTATGGGGGTTAAAGGCCCGGTTTGGTCATTTGTGATTGTATATTTTCAATAAAATAAAAGTTTATTGAAATGTACGAGTCTTTGACAACTTTTATTCTTCATTTTGTATTGATTACATAATTAACAATCAGATTCTTGAATATTATTTACCTTTGAAAGTTCTTTTCTGTTATTAAAAAAAGTTAAATGCATACTTTATTTCACAATCTTAAGAGAGAAATTACAGTAAAAGGCTAGCAAATTAACATTCTTTAAATGTGCATTTAATATAATAATATAAGCTATGATGCTATTTTAGTTATTCAAAAAGTCAAGGAAATGAAACAAACACCAATATTATCAAATCTTTATTTTCAATGATACATAATCATAGGGGAAGTCCATATTTCTTTTTTGAATGATCAAGTTTATTTCTACTAACTGCCTACCAAACTTGTACATTTATCTTTGACCTGAAAAATGGCAGAACCATGTGACATCTGTCTCAGAAATAACAATGGAAAATGATTGATGGTTGTTAATCTTGAGAAATCATTCTCAATGAAAAATTGTTCAATGGTCAAGAAGATCCTGAAAATCCTGTATACCTGTCTGAAAAAAATGTTCATTACGTTTTTCTTTTTCTCAAAGTTAGTCAGTGTAAATTGAAGCAAAAAGAAACCATTTTAAAGCTAAGAAACCCCATCAAAAGCAAGTCAAAATTCACCAATTCAAAAATCGGCTTGGGTGCTTCCACCTCCACCCCCTACTAGGGCTTTACACTGAGCCCACTGGGGGCCTTCTGACTCTCGGCCGAATTTTCTCTCCGTCTATAATTCTAAAATCTCCCCCTATCAAAATTTGTAGTGAAAACACTGGTTACTTATAAGACATTTAATATAGGATATGCCTTCCCAAGAGCACCTCTTTTTATGATTTACATTGTTATTTGTATGTATTAAAACTATTTGTTTTCAGCTTTTGTCATCTTGTCTAACAGTCTCCTGTGAAATGATATTATTAATTAATACCTGACTGGTATCTTTCTATCTCTCTATCGTATATTACTATACATGTAAAGTATGTCCATATTGGCAGATTATCCATATGGACATGCACTATAATAATTGACCATGAGAAACCTGCTGAAAGAAAGTAAAACAAAATTCATACATTGTTTTTGTCATTGAAATCAATCAATATTGTTCTAACAGCCATTTGCACATTAATATGTAAAACTGAGTCTAGCAACACTGAGACCGGGTTATAATCAAAATTACTGATGTTCCTTTTTGGATTTTTCAATGAGAGAGCTTGATGGGTTAAAAGGGTGAGATAGATTTGGATTGTTTAGTTCCACTTTCAAAATTGCTGATAGTGAACCATCAGTTGTAAGAGAAGCTCTAAGACCCGTTTTATTTTTCCTAACCATACTTATGTGCCACATGACAAGGACATCCAACAAAGTGCACATCAGGGTTTCTCTCCAGTACCCTATATTTAAATGAGTTTCTTTTACCCATATTAACAGAGGCATTATCTACAGAGAAAGCTATACACTTACAGCTATATACTGATTTTGTATAATAACTTTGTAAAATTTTTCAAAGATATCTGCGGCAGTAGCACCTTTTGTTGTGCACATATCTAGACAATTGCTGGTTATTTTGTTTAAAGAGATGTCAAATATTTTTACGGTCAAAGAATTAATTTTGGTTAAATCAGATTCATTACTCCCATCTGTTGCAAAAGTATTGTTGGTTTTAATTTTAGATACTGTTTAGTATAAAAAAAAGTTATAGTCTTGGCACATTGATGCTGTTTTACAATTTGCGAATATGGGAACATAATTTTGAACATGGACCACATTTGTCAGCTACCGCAATCAGCAAATTGTTTTCAACTTTAAAATTGGTCATGAGAACTCCTGCCCTGGAAATTTTAAAAGTTCATTTTGTGGAACAAAGGTTGTTTGTCGTAGTGACGAAACTTTGTCTTTATGTGTTTTAGTTTATATTAGCTTCACCCTGATGAGCACAACTAAATTCCTGAGAGAAAAAACACACATAAAAAGATTGGTTGAGAGCTTGAAGCCTGTACTGGATATTTGCTACACCATTTGGAATCAAATTTTGTATTACATGAGCATTTTGGGCCAGTTTTTTTTTTTGCAGGACTGTCTGCTTCACCCTCAATTGAATGTTCGCACTCCATTCGAATTTTGGTATTTAGCGAACCAGTTCTATTTAGGCAGTTTTATTATGTTTACTAAAAATTTTCCAATTTGTTAATTTTTTTGCCATCACTTGGCGTCCGTCGTACGTCGTAAACTTACACATTTAAATCTTCTCCTCTGAAACCCCTGAACCGAATTAAACCAAACCTAGCAGGGATGGTCTTTGGATGTGTCCCTTTCAAAATTGTGTCTGACAGCCTGCCCTCCATTCAAGATGGCTGCTGTTACTAAAAATAGAAATTTCTTCAATTGTCCATTGCTGCTTTAGTATAAGTCAAAATGAGCTCAAATTTTAACTGCAGCTACATGGCAAGGAGCAGTTGAACATATATTCCGTTTTTTTCTGTGAAATTTTTCTTTCAGTCGATGTATACCGATTATGCAAATTAGGCATATTTTGATAAAAGATCACATTTAAATCTTCTCCTCTGAAACCGCTGAACCAAATTAAACCAAACCTGGCAGGGACAGTACCTGGGTGGGTCCCTTTTAAAATTGTGTCTGACAGCCCCGCCCTCCATTCAAGATGGCTGCTGTTACTAAAAATAAAAATTTCTTCAATTGTCCATTGCTGCTTTAGTATAAGTCAAAATGAGCTCAAATTTTAACTGCAGCTACATGGCAAGGAGTAGTTTAACATATATTCCGGTTTTTTTCTGTGAAATTTTTCTTTCAGTCAATTTATACAGATTATGCAAATTAGGCATATTTTGATAAAAGATCACATTTAAATCTTCTCTGAAACCGCTGAACCAAATTAAACCAAACCTGACAGGGATGGTCCTTGGGTGGGTCCCTTTCAAAATTGGGTCTGACAGCCCTGCCCTCCATTCAAGATGGCTGCTGTTACTAAAAATAGAAATTTCTTCAATTGTCCATTGCTGCTTTAGTATAAGTCAAAATGAGCTCAAATGCTAACTGCATCTACATGGCAGGGAGTAGTTTAACATATATTCCGGGTTTTTTCTGTGAAATTTTTCTTTCAGTCGATTTATACCGATTATGCAAATTAGGCATATTTTGATAAAAGATCACATTTAAATCTTCTCTGAAACCGATGAACCAAATTAAAACAAATTTGGCTGGGATGGTCCTTGGGTGGTCCCCTTTCAATATTGTGTCCGACAGCCCCACCCATGGCAATGAGTAGTTTAACATATATTGTGGGTTTTTCTGTGAGATTTTTTCAGCCAGTTTATTCTGTGTAGGAATATTATGAGATAAAAATCACATCTAAATCTTTTGCTCAGAAATTTGAGTTGAAATGATCTTTGGGTGGCCCACTTTCAAAATTATGTGTAACACCCCCATTTTCTATCAACTTTAGATGTCAAATTGAAAATCAGGTGAGCGATTACAGGCTCCTGGGAGCTTCTAGTTGTTTTAGAGTGAGAATGCCGGGGGTGAGCGTGAGAGTGTGATTTGATGCTTTGAAGCATGACTCGCACACTGAAAGCGTGAGGCTTGACAGGTATGTGTGTTTCATTTCATTTGTTAGCCCACCAGACACCTGGCCAAAGCTGTTTCATTTCATTTGTTAGCTCACAAGACACCTGGCCAAAGCTGTTTCATTTCATTTGTTAGCCCACCAGACACCTGGCCAAAGCTGTTTCATTTCATTTGTTAGCTCACCAGACACCTGGCCAAAGCTGTTTCATTTTGTTTGTTAGCTCACCAGACACCTGGCCAAAGCTGTTTCATTTCATTTGTTAGCTCACCAGACACCTGGCCAAAGTTATACAAGGGTTAACATGTTTGCCTCAAATGAGGTAGATTGTGGGTTCAATCCTAGGTCAGGCCAATCCATAGACTATAACATTGGTATGTGTTGCTTCTCCGCTAAGCACACAGCATGAAAGAGTAAAGATTGGTTGGCTATGAATCGAGATAATATGTCTGAATGGAGCGACATGCCTAGCCCGTAGATTGTTATGTCAGTGAGCTAGCACTAAAAATCCAACTAATCCTACGAATTGTACACATACAGAAACGTTTGTTAAGTGAATCAGAATTAACTCTCACTAAAACTAGAAATAAGTGTAGCAATGGAAACTGCTGCAAAAGATGCATCGGAGCTCCAAGGTAGTGCACAAGTAGGGCAAGTCAACAAAATTAAAATGGCAAAAGACAAACAAACAGTACAATTCAGTTCAAGTAACAATAAACAGTACTATCGTTACAATGGCAAGGGACACAATCCTCAAAACTGCCAATTTAAGGAAGCAGTATGTCATGGATGCAACAAGAAAGGTCATATTGTCAAAGCATGCCGAGCAAGCAGTAAGCCACATTTTAAGAAAAAGACTAGATCTTTGCACTGGACAGGTGAAAATTCAGAAACTGATTCAGATGGTGAAGTGATTATAAGTACACAATGTTGAAAACAGAAACGGCCAAGCAATCTTTGTAGCACCTAAAGTGTAACTTTGAATATGGAATTGGATACGGGTTCCGCTGTTTCTGTAATAGCAAAGTATGACTTTATCGAGAAGTTTCCAAACCGTAAAAGATTAACAAAGTCAAAATTGCTCTTGAAAACATACAGGAGAAGATTTGAAACCAATAGGTGTTGCTAATGTAAATGTACAGTATCGTGAGAAATCATACGATAATTTACCACTATGTTGTAGAAAAGGGTGGCCATGCGTTATTCGGTAGAGATTGGCTAAAAGAAATTCCACTTGATTGGAATAGTATTAAGTCATTAACAGCACAAAAGAAAGAAACTCCGAAATCCAGCCCTCAACTGGATGCTATACTAAGTTTTCGATGAGAAATTAGGCGAAGTTAAAGGAGTGACAGCAAATTTCAATTTACAAGAAAACAGCCAATCAAAATACATCAAGGCAAGAACAGTAGCATACTCGCTTCGAAACAAAGTTGAGAAAGAACTGGTCAGATTGGAGAAAGAAGGAACTTTAACAAAAGTGAACCATAGTAAATGGGCTACACCCATCGTCCCAGTTCTTAAGAAAAATGGAGATATAAGAATATGCGGCGATTTTAAAGTAACCGTAAACCCGGTATTGAAAGTAGATCATTATCCATTGCCTAAAATCGAGGATATGTTTGCAAAATTGGCAGGAGGATAACAATTCACGAAATTAGACTTGACACAGGTTTATCTACAATTACCTGTACATGAGAATTCAAAGGAATTAGTGACAATAAACACTCATAAAGGACTCTATACATACAATAGGATGCCGTTTGGTATTGCTTCAGCACCGGCAATTTGCCAACGTACTATAGAAGAGGTGTTGCAGGGTATTCCTGGCGTACAGGTCATGTTAGATGATATGATTATCACGGGCAAAGATGATCAAGAACATCTCCAGAACTTAGATAAAGTGTTGGTCAGACTTGAAGAATACAGATTACGATTGAATTTGGATAAATGTCAATTTTTCAAAAACAGTTACATTTTGTGGACACATTATTGACAGAGATGGACTTCATAAAACACCAGATAAAATCCAAGCAATTACATTTTGTGGACACATTATTGACAGAGATGGACTTCATAAAACACCAGATAAAATCCAAGCAATTACTAATGCTCCAAAACCTGAGAACGTTACACAGCTCAAATCGTTTCTAGGACTAGTTAATTATTATGGTAAATTTTGACCAGATCTTGCAACTGTGCTCAATCCGTTACATCGCTTGCTACACAAAGGTCAACAATGGAAATGGGACCAAAGTTGTGAAGATGCATTTCGAAAAGTAAAAGAACTTGTAACATCCGAACAAGTACTGACTCGTTACGATCCAGAGAAACCGATAAAACTGGCATGTGACGCATCAGCCTATGGAATTGGGGCTGTAATTTCCCACATTATTGAAGGACATGAAAAACCAATAGCCTTTGCTAGTCGGACACTCAATCCAGCAGAAAAAAAACTACGCACAAATTGATAAGGAAGCTCTTGGACTAATATGGGGAATAAAGAAATTTCATACATATCTCTATGGATGAAAATTTATTCTAGAGACTGACCATCAACCTCTATAAATAAATAAAATAAATAAGTTTTATTTAAAGTCGAAGCATGTACAACAAGCATAACACAAGCTCTAACGAGCTTTTAAATTCGACTATACATTGAACAACACATACATGACATAACATGCATACAATATACAGCACATATAAAAAAGCACATAATAATTTAAAATCAAAGCCATACATATCCACATATATACTTGATACTTGATACACAAAAGTGCACATCTTCAAGCCTGAAAGGGGAATTTATTCAACAGCATCTTCAAGAATTCAAAGATATGCAACATTTCTCTCTGGATATGATTACGAGATAGTATTCCGCAAAACATGCCAATGCCGATGTTTTATCTAGGCTACCTTTACAAAATCATTATGACTTCATGTCAAACATTTTATTGCACTAACAAAAAGGGAGTGTGAGAATAAATTTTTTTGTGTTATTACCGATCAGGACTACCCTTGTCAACACATCGACCAGTGACCACGAAAAACACTGGAAAGTACGACAACATTGGCGACAAAAAAAAACAATCATGTAATACATACATGGAAATAAACGTAGATTCCTCCGAACCAGCCCCTCCCCCACCCAAAAAAAAAAAAAACAACCTATAAACTCATTGTTTTATGAAAATGTAACATGGGATGGGATTATTAAGAAACAAAATTAGGACGATATACAAATTGTTAACATTGTATTGCAGTTGATCTGATATTAAAACATAACCAAAAGGGCTCGATGTTGGGAAGAGTCAGATGCATTATTTATTCAACTAACATGATCTGTCTCCGTGACGTCACATGAAGAGGTGTCTTACACTACGACAGGAAATTCCAAATATTCATATTTCTAATTGGGTATATTAATAAATGTGATTTTTGTTTAATAATTAGTTATTTACGAATAAAAAGTTACAATGTATTGAATTATAACAATTGCTCAACTGACTGCAGTTTTCCTTTAAGAGGGGAATGGGTTTTCATTTTATTTTTTTGACAGGGGATAGCGCGAACGCAGTCCCCCACACTAAAAAATTGCGTACCCGAGTTGCTCACATTTGGAGCAATCGCAGGCTTCAGCCAAACCGGAGTGCAATGGAAAGGCCTCGACCTGGGGAGACCGCCTTTTTGATCACGGTGCTCCCTGTACCAGGTAAGTATGCTTAAATTTAATTTTTCAAAGAACCTGTACAAAATTCATCTTGTGGTGCCGAAAGGTAAATGACCATATTTTAATCAACAACCAAAACTTGAATGCATCCGTTTAACAATAAACTAGATCAAAAATATTATCATCAATACTAATTAGTTTCACATTTGTTGTACAAAATATACATTTTTCTTTCTGGTCTGGTTATAACAGGAAAAATGTAAAACACGCAAATAAGTCCAAGTACGATAACTCTGGTCGAAATGTCCCGTTTATTATACAACGGATTCAAGAAAGCATAAAACTTAAAAGTTTGCATTGCCAACATTATGTGTAAACAAATTTAAAGATATACAATTAGAGGAACCCACTTAGTTACAAATGTATATGGTGTCAGTTGTTTTCGATGGGAGCCAACGCTGATATTTGAATAACATGTAGCATGTAGATAAAAAAAAGAAAAGGGGGGGGGGGGGGGGGGGGGGGAGGGATTCCCATGGCATATAGCATTCTATTTTCTTTATTAATTGAATTAATTCTTTATAGTCTAAGTAGACTGAATCTGTACAGACGCCATTTTGTTAATGTTGACTTTCGAAATCTTTACCTTTTTAAAATAATTTACGTTCAATTCTCTGGAAACATATTTGATTATAAAAATGTTGTCGCCATCCGGCTCTTCTACGAGGACTTGGGTCGGGCCTTTTGTACTCCCACTTGTTAGTTTATTAATTGTTTTTGCACGAGTGCCTGGGAAATGTTGGAAGGGTAGGTTGCACAGAAAAAATGACACCAAATAAATATATAATTTATATCTTTGTATTATTTTGCGAAAAAAAACAAACAAATAGCTATAGCGTCAGGTCAAATGTTTTTCCAAAATTTACATTAGAAGTACCATTTCAATAAAAGGATATGGATCCAAGTAAAAATAAAAGAAAATTCATCAGAAAACTAATGGAACAGTGTTTTTATTGTCTTTTTCAATCTTTAGCCAATCATTTTGAACCTTTTAGCTTTTTGATCAGATTTGGGTTGTTGGTTAATCTAATTATTTAAAAATGAAATTATTTGGCATTGAATACCAATACCTCAAATGACAATGTACATTGAAACTGGTACAATGTACTGATAATTATTGTTTGTGCAATGGAGTATGTGTTGGAAGACAACAAAATCATTTCATTATTGACAAAATAATTTTACAAAATTTAACCAGAATACAGGAACTCAAAATTAGATTTTTTATTACATGGTTATGGAAAGAGGACACTATTTATTTGACCAAAAATCGAAGAAAAAAAAAGGTTTCCACCTTTTATCTCTGTAGAAAAAAACGGTTCAAACTTTGTGTCTACTATTTCTACCTATGATCGTCAAAAATGGAATTGACAACTGTTAAGTTGGAAGGCCTACTTCCTGTAGTATTTCCATACTGCACAGATTCATCTATGGGTAAGGCGCAGATGAGCATATGTCTATGCAATGTAAGAAAACTGACAAGATATATATATATTTTTTTATTCTGTTGTCCCAAAACTGCTTTCAATAATATGATTATTGATACATATAACATAGACATTAACCTTTGGTCAACTAGTATATAACACAACACATATCTTAGAGAAAACCAAAGGAGCAATCAAGAATGGACAACCCAGAAACAAAGCAACATTGGGCACAAGACACAGAACAAAGACAAACAAAAACACAACATAGAAAACTAAAAAGATGACAAACATGAACCCCACTAAACAAACTGGAGGTGAACCCAATGAAATTATCATAAGGTTGCAAGCAGAGGCATATGAGTTGACCTGGAACCTCTCAAAACTAACAAGCAAAAAAGGTAATTTGGTCTCAAAGCATGCATTTGAAGCTATAAATCTTGTGCTTTGCTGCAAATTTTCTGCTTCCATACTCAAATTTCAGCTGTTTCTGAATTATTTGCTTAAAAAGGGGGGAAGGGGTAAAAACATAGTTTTGCCCCTGCTAGATTGAGTGCAAATGTATACTCGGGACTGTCCCGCGCTTGACTTCATCCTGACCTTTCATAATTGAACTTCATCGCTAAATACTTGGAATAGGTTGAAAAAGTGTCACAAAGCTTATTTTACTACAAGAAAACTGTATAAGAGGTGAAATTAATGAGCAAATGAATGATAGTGATAGTAAAAACAGCAATGGTAGACATACTATTTAAAACAAAATAATAAAAGCGTGTGTTGCACAAAATTTATGATGGGCTTCATTTATCATTCGCTCATTTCAAAACATATGAGGCAAAGGCAAAAAGTCTGCAAATTGAGTTGGTTTTTTGTAACCTAAATATTGAAAACTGGTTATTTTTGCCTTAACTTTCGATTTATATACTTCTCAAAAGAAATATTACATAATACAAAATGTAATATTGAACAGAGCCTATCAGATTTACGTATTGATTTCGGTGTTAGGTGTGTATTTGAAACCTTATATCATTATATTTTGACAGGGGATAGCGCGAACGCAGTCCCCCACACTAAAAAATTGCGTACCCGAGTTGCTCACATTTGGAGCAATCGCAGGCTTCAGCCAAACCGGAGTGCAATGGAAAGGCCTCGACCTGGGGAGACCGCCTTTTTGATCACGGTGCTCCCTGTACCAGGTAAGTATGCTTAAATTTAATTTTTCAAAGAACCTGTACAAAATTCATTTTGTGGTGCCGAAAGGTAAATGACTAAATTCTAATCAATAACATCTTCGCTAGCCAAGGGTTACGATTCGGGTCCCCCTTCTCTCCACCCTTGGCGGATCTAGAATACATTTTGAAATTCGCGCGCAATGCCACCTGGTGGTTTATCGAAGTTGCGCCCCTTAGATAGTCGTCATCGCCAGCCAATCAGAATCGTTTTGTTATACGTATGTTGGAGAGTTGAAAATGGCAGCGCCCAGTGAATAAAAACTTATTTGTGATAAATTTAATTTGGAAGCACTTACTGTCAACCAAGTGAAAGTTTCAAAGCTTTGGCAGACGGGAAAGATGTTTTCATTGGAACCAAAACGGGAAGTGGCAAATCGTTGTCATATGAGAGCATTCCGGTGCCATTTTTGTTTACATTTCGTGGATAACATGTGTTCCGTGTAAAACGTCTTCTGATTGGATACGTGTACTGGTAGCCGTAACCAATGAAATATTAAAGTGCGAATCCTCAAAATGTATTCTAGATCTGCCAAGGGTGGAGAGAAGGGGGACCCGAATCGTAACCCTTGGCTAGCGAAGATGAATAAACAACCAAAACTTAAATTTATCTATGTAGCAATAAACTAGATCAAATACATTAACAGTATTTATATTAGTTACACATTTTTCGTATAGAATATACATTTTTCTTTCTGGTCTGGTTATAACAGGAAAAATGTAAAACACGCAAATAGTCCAAGTACGATAACTCTGGTCGAAATGTCGCGTTTATTCGATGCAAGGAAGCATAACTCACCTGCATAAATTTGTATTGTCAACGTTATGTGTAAACAAAGATATAAAATTAGTTGAACCTACTTAGTTATAGATTGTAGATTGTAGTTTTCGATGTGAGCCAACGCCGATGTTTGAATAACATGTAGCGTGGAGAAAAAAAGAAGAAAAAAAGGGGGGGGGGATTCCCATAGCATTCTATTTTCTTTTAATCTTTATTAACTAATTCTTTAGCTAAGTAGACTGAATCAGTACATACGCCATTTTGTTGCCTTTCGAAATCTTTACCTTTATAAAAATATTTTCCTTATAAAAATGTTGTCGTCAATTTCCTCTACGCGGATACGGACTTGATCCTATGCTAAACGATCAATATCATCAGTTTCGTGATCGTCGGTGTTGGTCATGCATGTCGACGTCATATACAATGGCATTGTCGGGTCTTTTGTACTTCCACTTGTTCACCATGTCCCCCGTCACATTTGGGGACATGGCTTTGTCAGCTTTCGAGTTGATCCGGCCTGAAAACTATTCGGCCTTATGCAAATCCGGCCTTAAACAAATGCGGCCTTAGTTGATTCGGCCTTAGTTGATACGGCCTTGGTTAATTAATGCGGCCTCAGATAAGAATGATGTGTATCTATGGATATATATGATACATACAATAAAACGACACATTGTGATGTTTTGAGTAAATAATTAAATGATGGTCCTACTATTACATAGTCTGTGTTGCCACTGGAAACAACTGTCACACTCTAAAGCATGCTGCTTTGGACGGACGTTCTGCTCATACACAATACAAGGAAACGACATAGTTGATAGTTTTGAAAATAGTAGGACCATCACCAAAATATGCATATATTAGTGCGGTTTCATCAAAAGAATTGGAGTACTTTTTGAGTAATTTATAGTATGGCTTCCTTTTACTTTTTGGTAGCCCTTATAATCATACTGCCAGTGCAATTATACGACTATTAAACAAATGATAATTAATTGCAAGAGAACATTTCGCTTGTTGACAGCTTGGTATATCAACCCGGTTGTTTTTCTAATCATCAACTTCAATGGAAATGATTTCCGTCATTATTACCAAAAATTACTAATTAAAAAATTGTTAAAATAATAACGATTTATTATGGCTTTTCATATTGAGTTACGAGTAAATCTTGTGAAAACACTACAAGTTCCAATATTTTATTCATCATATCCATGTATATTTAAATAATATTTTAAATTTAAATAGAACTTTTATTTTTTAATTATTCTTTTCCATTTGACATAAGGCTGGATTTGCCGTAGGCCGCATAAATATATGATAAGGCCGGAACATCAATTTTATATAAGGCCGGATTTGCGTAAGGTCGCATCAACTAAGGCCGAATCTGCCATAAGGCCGAAACAACTTGTAAGGGCTTTGTCACGTTGAAGGTGGGGGACACGGATCTGAAGCGGCGGTTTCAGGTAAGCTGGTGTGAAATCATAAATTATAGCATTATTACAATTATTTAAAATATATGACTTATTTAGCGGAACACCAGGTTCATTTCGGGAGATGTTGATCCCATTTTACCCACGTTATTCGTCCGGTATATAGTAGTTCTAATAATAAAACCCTAAATGCTCGCTTACTCGCAAGGGTTATAACGGGATGCCATTACACGTAATGGAGCAGCCGCCGAGATTTTTTGCGCTCGCTTACAGAGCTTCTGACGCCTGCATTTATCAATAATAAGACATAACCTTTCCTTTTGTCCATTATTATAACAAGTTTTTATCACCTACCAGTATTTTAGAATGTAATTCCCACAAAATAAAAATCTTATCTCTGAACATTTTGAATTTCGTCATTTCCGGCCTCACTATTTGGATGTCGATACCATATTTGGCGATTTAGGCGTGAATGTATGTAGTAAGAAATACCATATTTAGAAAAGCTCCGCCTTCCGTAGTTTCCGGTTATGGAAAACGATCGATAAATTTGAACAAGGTTGTTGCTACCTTTGAAAAGCATATATTTCTCAGCCAAACCGATTTTAACAAGGACTGGGATCATCAGTAATAGTTATAATGAAATGTTTGAAGCGTAAATAGTGAGTTTTTATGTTTCAACTGCAGCTTATTTTTTGCTCCATTGTGACGAATGGGACCGCGTTGTAGCTCTGCCGAGAAACAAGTTTGTCACAGGAGCTACATTATTGCAGCTAGGTATATAGGAGAACAGTTCTGCAATGTATGACAAGGGTGGTCAAAATTGAAAATTATCACAAGTCTCCGTCAGATTTTAATTAATTTAAGGCTCGATGCACATACTTTCAATGCCATAGGTTATCTAAAAAGTCGTCCGCGTTAAATGCAATCATTATTTCAAACCATCAACGCAATATAAGAAGCATACGATCGAATAGTCTCTCGCGTTAAATTGTGGCGTATGGGGGTAAAATATTTGTGACGCCAGGGGATAGGGCTCACGTTTTAAAAACGAGGATAATTATGTATATTACCCTTTTTCATGAAAGGCAAAGCAGCCCTCGTGTAATAAAAACCACACTTCAGGTCACGGAGGCACGTGACAATTATATTTAATCTTATTGTGACCTTATTTATCATGGATGTGTAGAAGAATGTACGTTTTTAGGTCTTTGGGTCAGGTGAGCTTTTGCCTTCATTTGGAGTACGTCGTCCGTCTGTCGTCCTTAGACTTTTATAAAAAGATCTTCTTCTCTGAAAATACTGGACCAAATTAAACCAACGTTGGACTGAATCATCTTTAGGGGGTCTGCTTTAACAGTTATGTCCGATGACCACGCCAACCAACCAACATGGCCGTTGTTAAAGGTTAAATAGCTGCCAAACTATGAATGAATTATTGAGTCACATCTGGAATAAATTGCTCTCTGTGAACTCATGTTCAGATCTTGGGCCGGTAACTAGAAGCTATCTTAGGACTTATACATGTTTTTTCCGTTTAATAAATGTCTTAGCCCTAAGATAGCTTCTAGTTACCGTCCCCTGGACCCAATATTTGAACAACATTCATAAGAATTTTAAGTAGACAATCATGGTAACTGTGAAGTATGTAATGGCAATATTTAAAATAGTTTAGAAACATTATAAAAACCAAGCGCCAAACAATCGTGATCCCTTAGACTTTGACTGAAAAGTTAAAATGGGATGTCATGTATAAATATATTGGATTGAGGAACAAATGAAATCTGCTAAAAAACAGACCGACAGACTAATTACTATGCGAGTTTGACACAGAAGAAATATGCAGATCTGATCCAAACTGTTTTGCACAGAGCACAATATGCAAGCTGAGCATAATTTAGACAAATTGAATTAAGAAAATGTATATAAATTACCTTCAATGCCAAGCAATTGAAACTATTTTGAAATTCAAAATTTATTACATAATTCAGTGTAAACGTAATAATATTAAAATGTGTTATCATTTATAGTTGTTAAATTAATATATTATAAAGTCTTGTATGGGATATGCCTAATATTGATGGGACATTCTATCAATCGATTCTTATTCTGAGATAATAGAGCATTCATTCATTCATTCATTCATTCATTCTTAAACAAGATAAATGAATATAAATTAATTCTGTATCTACAGCAACAAGTGTCCCGGTCGCTTTTTAGTATGATCGTGATAACGAGACCAATCAAAATGAGGCAGTGGTGGTATAGCTGTCTATTTGATGTGTTCATTGTCAGTTACGGGTCCACAGACTAGCATAAGTCAGGCGATATTAATCAAGCGGTACACTAAACATTATCGACATAATGTCAAGTCACCATATGAATGTTTCATGGATCAAAATGGTGTTCATGGTTACTGGAACAACAAAGTATTCTATTGCCATTGGCCGTCGACTTCGGATATTAAAACACTTGTCTGTTCTAAGTACCTCAGGAAAATATATTCTGTTTCGGTAACTGTCCTACTACATACAGAATAACAGATTTCAGTCTAAATAAAATACTGTTGACTTTTGAAGTGTAAAAATACGATTACAGTACACAATGTTCTTTAACACAATCCCTCACTGAAGTATGTACTCTGAAGTGATTATTCATTACAAATGTGGGATGTTTTGTTGTTGATAAAAGGAATTATACATAATTATCCTTGTTTTTAAAATGTGAGCCCTATCCCCTGGCGTCACAAATATTTTACCCCCATCCGCCACAATTTAACGCGAGAGACTATTCGATCGTATGCTTCTTATATTGCGTTGATGGTTTGAAATAATGATTGCATTTAACGTGGACGACTTTTTAGATAACATATGTTATTGAAAGTATGTGCATCGAGCCTTAAATTAGCTAAAATCTGACGGAGACTTGTGATAATTTTCAATTTTGACCACCCTCGTCATACATTGCAGAATTGTTCACCTATATACCGAACGAATAACGTGGGTAAAATGGGATCAACATCTCCCGAAATGAACATGGTGTTCCGCTAAATAAGTCATATATTTTAAATAATTGTAATAATGCTATAATTTATGATTTCACACCAGCTTACCTGAAACCGCCGCTTCAGATCCGTGTCCCCCACCCGTCACAAAGCCATGTCCCCAAATGTGTTGTTAGTTTATTGTTTTTGCACGCGGGATATTGCAAGGGTAGATTGCACAGAAAAAAACAAATATAAATTACGTCTAGAAAAAAGTTACGAAAAAAAACCCCATTAGAGATAACGTATTGCTTGTTCTGGGGTGTAAAATAGTTATAAATCCCTGGTATTCGAGGTGACACCCCTCTACCTCGGTGTATGAGGTATCGGGTCCGTTCGCCCTAATGATAAGTTACACAGTGATAGCTATAGGCTCAAGCTTGTTGATGAGTTGCTTCAGGTCGGTAGTTTTCTCTGGGTACCCAGAGTTTTCCCACCAATAAAACTTAACCAACGACCAATCTAATAAAAATTAGATGTTTGTTGTGGTTTTTTTTAAATTTGGCTGGCGATGCACTATAGTGCTGGGAGTAATATAAAGAAAACTCTTGTTTTACCGGTATTACTCAGTCCTAACCCGAATAATCCAGTCGTTGTACATGCATAATTGAAGTTACGTGCGCTATTGGTGATACTTTGACTAAATAGAACATGAAATAAGTAAAACGAATGTAGATTTTTTTCTAGATTGGTGGATTTTTATTTCCGATACATGCTTGTATAGGGAATTATACGAATTATTGTTTTATTATATTAGATTAGGTTTATTTTTGCTTTTGAAAAGGAATTTATTGGAAGAAAACGTCGTTAACGTTCAATTTTCTCATGTAACGCGTTACAAAATATCCGTATGTCTTTTACATTTTTGTCAGTAAAAACCTAAAAATACGTTATTCGGACCAATTTTTTTTGTGGGACCGGAAGCAGAGTCAGCGTGCTCTATGACCCCATTAACGATTTCTGATTAAAGCAATGCTTGAAGGAAAAAATCGGTAAGTTCATGGGAAGTAAAGAACGTAACGCTGAAGGAAAAACATCTGCATGCCAAATAACAAGCTTTATTTCAGCTATGTTTAACAAAATTTTCACAAAAAAAGTATACATATCAAATGTTATTATCTTCAAAAACGAAAAAGTCTTTTCAAAAATGTCTTTTTTAAAGCAAGTTAAAAAATATCCTAAAATGTCCAGTTGCAACTTGACGTAAAAAAACCACGAAGTATAAAACTTTACACATTCGAAACTATGTTTTTCGCTCATAATTATCGTGCTAAATCCAAATAGCAAAAAATGTTCATTTTCAGTGGCAAACTTGATCTCGGGTAAAAATTACGATTTCTATGTAAAATTGTAGAAGGTTACCCAATTTGGGGTACATGTAAAGTGCGAAACGAAATAGAAACGAAACGAAACGAAACGAAACGAAATCAACGAAAACGAAACGAAACGAAACGAAATCAACAAAAACGAAACGAAACGAAACGAAATCAACGAAATGAAAACGAAATAAAACGAAACCAACGAAAGCAAAACGAAATCAACGAAAACAAAACGAAATATGATGCTAGACTACTTCCCACACATGTCTCAGTGTCTTTCATCAGGAGAGGACAGGATTTGATCACCATTGAACAAGAATAATATGCATTTATTCAGCGGGAGTCTGTCCTTTTCACTTAGTGGCATCTTTTAAATTTGGGAACCATAAGAGCAACGTCAAGTCTGTTGAAAGGAATGGAATTAAAATAACAGAAGTGCAGTAGTTAAAGTTCACTAATAAATATCCCCGTCCGAGCAAAATTTAAAAGTGTGTCGGAGAGACGAAAAAAGTGTGACGACCAGATGGACAAACGAACGAACGGACAGCAGAAGTCCTATATACCCCAATCTTTTTTTGGCGGAGGTATACAAATCCTATCAAAAATTAACTTTAGAAATTTTTAAAAAATCTACATATCTTGTAAAAGTACCTTTTTCCCCTTTGATCCCTTTTCATATTAAAAAAAAACCCAAATCACCCCCCCTCCAAATTTTTTTCCGGTATTAATAAAATTTGATACGGCACATATTTTTATACCCCCCGCTATCCAGCGGGAGGGGGGTATATAGTATATGTCCGTTTGTCCGTGAGTGCTTCTCTCACTGCCTATGCAATTCCTCCTTAACAACTTGATGGAATTGAATGAATCTTACAGGAAATCTTTAATACCATATGGCAAGGTTCATTAATTTCATGAATTCTTTACTACCAAATGGCATTGTGCACCTTCTATTTTTGTTTTCCCATTTCAACAGTTCTTGCTAAAATTTCTTCACTTTTGGACTTTGTCATTTAAGGCTATTTAATTGTCATACAAGGCTATACAATAGAGAGAGGATACTGTTGCGTTATCCATAACTCTTCCTAAACAACAGAATGGATTTCAATTAAACTTCCAGAGTTTCTTATGTTTAGTTTTTGCAAGCATTATTTTTTCCAGAAGTTCTTCTGTAAGGAGGGCGCTCACTGTACGTCCTGTTATGTTGCTGTTGGGTTTTTTTTAGTTCTTCAAAATAGAACAATAGGATTTGAAATAAAAAGTTTATAGTGTTGGGTCTTTTTGACCCCTGTATATCTCGGAAAGAACAACGGTAAGACATTACGCCAGATCTGTTGGCACACTACCGAATAAAGGTAATAACAATGGTATCGTACTCCAAGGCGCATTCAAGAGGGAAAGTCCACAAAAACAGACAAAACCGATAAGAAGCTCAACCATCTGAGTTTTCAATCAACGGAACAACTGAACAACAACATGGGGATTAAACGTCGGGAAAATCCAGTAGTCAAATAGTGCCCAGAATCTGAAACTCAAGACCATCCTGTATGATTTGCGAATATGCAAATTTATGAAGAATACAAACGAAAAACGTAATAAAATCAGACGAAAAATGAATCCTCAATATCCCAATCTATGAAAATACCCCCTCATATCCCCCCCATTTTTGTCTATATGCCCACTCCAGAAACTTTATAATTCATAAATACTGACACACACTCAAACACAAATAAAAATATGACATTTGAACTTCTGAAAGTTTGTCGGCAAGCAAACCCGACTTGAATTGAGTTGCTGGTAATGTACGTGAGGAGTACTGTAACGGACAGACATGCAAGATGGGTTTCCCAGTTATAATTAATCAAAATTATTGTATTTAAAAAATCAAATTATCTTTTTTTTTTTTTTTCATATCAGTCTATTTCGTTTTGTTTTCGTTGATTTCGTTTTGCTTTCGTTGGTTTCGTTTTATTTCGTTTTCATTTCGTTGATTTCGTTTCGTTTCGTTTCGTTTTTGTTGATTTCGTTTCGTTTCGTTTCATTTCGTTTCGTTTTCGTTGATTTCGTTTCGTTTCGTTTCGTTTCTATTTCGTTTCGCACTTTATAGGTACCCACCCAATTTGTCCAGTAAACGTTTTTTCTTATCGACGGCAAAATAACGTCGCGCGCTACTTCTATATTTTTCAATAGTTTTCTATTAAAATTAAAACAAATCAACAACAACTGAAAAAAAAACGAAGCTAAAAACAAACAAACGACATCAAAACTTGAAAAACAATAAACAAAAAAGCGAAAACAAAATACAAAAATATACCAAACCTGAAAAAAATAACGATGTGTTTCCGCTTACTCAAGCGACCCTAATTAAAAATGAATTCATGACCTTAATTTTTGTGTGTGTCATTTTTGAACAAGCATTGCAAAAAAAAATGTGTGCATTGCAGAAACTATAATTATATAAAAGTTTTTAAAAAATCGCGAAATATAATTGATTTATATGAAAATTAAAAATGTGAACTGAATTATTTTAATTATAATTTCACTAGATTATACATAAGATATTACGAGAAATTTTCATACAATCAATCAATAAACAAACAGAATATAATAATATACTTTCAAACAAAAAATGATAAAGTACAGTCACATAACATAAACAATAAATAAATACAAAAAGGGAATACAAACGAAATAAATAAGCAAACAAACAAACATTGAAATAAACACCTAAAGGAAAACACCAACAACACAAATATATACAAGCAAGCCAAAATAAAATAAAAATCAATAAAAACAAAAGTGAAATTCCGAAATAAAGAACAATACATCAAAACACACCCACACCACCTCCATCCTAACCAAACCCACGGTATGTAAACACAAATAAGGAAGAAAAAAACTGAAAAAGAAGACGTGAAACGTTCTTTTCAACGTTAATTATGTGTAACGTCAAGTGTCGCCAACATCGCGCGTAACGTCATTACGCTCCCGCTTGTCGCTACATTGTGCCGATAGAGGGCGCAGTATTATTCGAGCTATATTACTGCTAGACCGAATAATCTGTCTCTTGTGTGTCTATATTTGTCATTTATATTTCCTTTTTATTATTTGAACATTTTTTTTTTGGCCACACTGGAAAAAAAATGTCCAAATAATAAAAAGTAAATATAAATGACAAATATAGACACACAAGAGACAGATTATTCGGTCTATATTACTCCAAGGACGTATATAGATACGTCCCTGATTACTCACAGACTGTGATATAGTGTATGACAAAACAACAAGGTACAACAAACATCTAATTTTGAATAGATTGAACAAAACTGAATATAACTGAAATATTGTTAAAAATGGAATCCATAAATCTAACCCAGCTTATATGCAATGATACACATTTGAGCAAATAAAATGTTTTAACTAAACTAAAAAGCAATGATACAAGAAATAAACAGAAAAATACATTCTTAAAATTCCGTGTATGTTTTGCTTTTTTCTTATCGTTTATTAAACTTTTATGATGTTGGATTATTTAAAATTTATCTCTGTAGTATGTTATTTAAATTATGGTTTTCGTGCGCATTTTATTATCTGTTTTTAGAATTTCTAACTCACAATTATTTTGTGCAAGTTAGACATCTCTTACAGCTTGAGCTTGGCCAAATATATATTTTTTTCAATCATATATCCGTATACTATATATATTATAGGGATAACGCCGGAAACTCTACAAACCTATTTTCGTTTTTTCATTCTTTTATTATTTAAAATATACAAACGTAGTCATCACTGTCCATATTTACTCCGAAATGATTGGTTAGTTTTCTGTAAATTTGTTGACAACTTTGCTAGTTATTTTTTGTTGGAAATTACCACCCCTTTTTGTATACGGTGTATATATCTTTATTCTGATAAACCCCCAAATATAATCTTGTTTTTCCATGCCTGATTCTGATATTTGTATTTATCAACAAAAGCAGAAATTGTTTATATCATAATGTTAAAGGACATTTCCATCTTGTTAAAAGGGAAATCGATTGAAATGAATTAAGTGAGGTTTAATTAAATTCAAAGATAAAAGAGATAAATCGGAAGGATATGTTTAGCTAGCAATCTAAGTATTGTTGTTGATGATGATATATGTTACAGATGAGCTTCTTGGAATGGCGTGAATGGTTGTTGTTTAACCTCAAGTGAGCTGCATTTCAGTTATTTTCGTGTCAAAAACATCTCTAACAACAATAAATCAAGTGGGTAAAAAGCAGACACTGACCATGGGATGACAGGAAGTTAAGATTGGCACTGGCATGGAAAAGAGGATTTAATGTCAGAAAATGTTGCTGTACAACGAGAACTCCAAACAAGCTATTTCTCATCAGGAGCTTCTGCAATTTACATTTAACACGCAAGGAAATAACGTTCCCAAAACACGAGACAATCATTTACGTCGAGTCCTAAGGGCGAGTTCTGTATTTTCTTCATTCCACACAACCAGCGGAGAACAGGTTGTACATCGCAGCGAAGAAACTATAACTGTGGTTCTCTTGGATGTCTTAGAATACCAAAGGACCAAGTTGATAAGTGTGTCACTGTGTCTTGATAATAACCACGATTTCGTAATTCATTAAGGAAAGAAGTTCGAACTACCGATTGTAATATTTGGGAATATTATAGATAAAAATACCACATGAAATTGCTTAAAAAATAATTTAGATACTATATCCTTCTAGATAAGTCTACAAACCTTAAAACATATTAGGAAATCAAGAAAATGCTGATAAAATCTATTAAGGGAAGCAACTATTCTTTAATGTATTACCGGTATCATAATCACAATCCGGTCCTTTCTTCGTTCATGACTTATCACCGGGTTTGTAACAAGAGTAACACGACGGTTGCCACATGTATATATAGGGAGTGGATGTGGTCGAGTGGTCTAGGGCGCTGGACGTAAGGCTAAGCGAATGGTGCTGCAGTGTATCAATGGTGTGGGTTCAAATCCCGTCGAGGGAAGAACAAAAAATTGACAGCTCTAAAATCTAATTCTAACACGGTTTGGTTTAATTTTCAGACGTATATATATAATAAATATAGGAACTGCTTTCCATTCCGAAGCACCTGGGTTCATCCCAGTTTTTAGTGGGGTTCGTGTTGCTCGATCTTTAGTTTTCTGTGTAATGTTTTGTAGATCGTTGTTTGTCCATTTGTCCCTTTTCTTTTGCTCATTAATTTTACCTGTCCTTCGATTTACGGCTTCTGATAATCTATTTGACATCCTCAAACTTTTCTTAGTGGAAGTTCGTGCAAAACACCAAAAATATCTAAATCTTGTCCACCATGGAAATAACTCAGATTTCTCATTAAAAAAGCATTTATTGCTCAATAAAGGCCATTTCATTTGTGCTCAAAGTGCTGTGTACATTGTATATATTTATACTTAAATATATTTTACTGTCAAAACAGATAAATATATACAAAAATATAAAAGTAATAATTTACGTGATATTCTACTGTACAGTTAACTTACAACAAAAACATTCAACTTTGTTATCGTTTGACGTAGGAAGTATAGGAAAGGGTTAGAATTATGGTGTTTAACGCCACTTTCAACATTGATTCCATAGGTAGTTGTAAACTCTAACTACCATACGATCAGTCACGACGGCCCTTTAAAGGCGGATATCCCTATTATTTTATATCGTATTTTTTTTTCTTCAGAAATCCAGTATCATCAGTGATGTTTGGAATAAATACAAAAAAAACCTGCGTTGGCTATTGTAATATTGTTAGGAGTTCACCATAAAATTGATGGACAAAGCAACTGCTTTCGACTCGGCTTAGAAATGATGCATGTTTAATTGAATTCGTAGCTTCTCAGGTATTTTGCGAATTTTAAAACCTGTAACATGGTCTTTTTTCTAAACTGAAGATTAACAATGTATAGATTACTTGTTCTGACTAAATGATTCATCTTGATTATTATAGACAGGAACATGATGTAAAAAATAGCTTGTTCCCTTACATCTTACATTTTAGTTTTCTAGTCAGCATAAATTAGTTTACAATAGCAACCATGCAGTTTTTTTTTAATTGTGAAGAATAATTATACTAATTTCAAAATTAGAGCCAATTCCATGCCTGTATTACAGGAATATTGAGAATCGACATTTACCTAAACTAAAGTAAGATTCTCTAATGAGTTTATATTAAAAATGTAGATATCTAACGTTTCTGGAATAATAATCATCAGGTACGTTAGTATAGTCCACAGATAGGAACGGCGGAGGACATTTGAGCGAAATGACAACCCAAATGAGCGAACAAAAAAGTGGACATTTGAGCGAAAGAAAAACAAACCAAAAGAGCGAAATCTAAAAAACCAGATGGACATTTGAGCGAAAAAAAAAGACTTTTGAACGAAATGTTATGTACTAGTACCTCTTCCGTTAGCCAGACTTATGTCTGTTGCCCCCTACTCACCACGGGGAGGTGGAAGTAGGATTTTGAGCAAGATCTATATAATTTAATTTATTTAATATTACATGTTATTAAAAGCACTATAAAAAATTAAAACCGTCCATAAAACTGAGAGCTGTCCATAATTCTAGTCACATCTAGTGAATTCAAATGTCTGTTCTCGCCTGATATTTGTATCCAAGTGTCCGAGTGTACTTTTCTGATATTTGTATCCAAGTGTCCGAGTGTACTTTTCTCTGGTAATTATACCACTTACATATTGATTGTGTAAGTCAGTTAAACTCTGTTCTTTTTACTTGTCAGCCCTTGAAAGAAGCATAGGTACCCGATTTGTGGACACCCCCTTTTTTTAATTCATCCCTTTTGTGTGACGTTTTCATTATAAACACTGTGGAACAACTTCAAACATTACCAAAAACTCAATCCGAGATCGATATAAGCCCATTTCTAAAAACACAAAAACCCTCCTCTAGTCTATAAATAAATCTCCATGGTACCATCCCTTGGTGCTTTCTGCAGAAGTGACACTTGTATACATGAGTATATATACTATATACTCTTATCTTATACTCAATTGAATTATAAAACACTTGTTTACACTTATTATTTATAATTATTTTTAAGAATTAATATATAATAGTCTAGGATCCTACTATATAAATCCTTGTTATTATACAGGGGCGGATCCAGGGGAGGGGGGGGGGGGTCCCCCCCCCCCCTAAATTTGAAAAAAATATGATTTTTTGGCGTAAAATCGTGATTTTTCACACGAAATGCCCCAAAAATTTTCGCGCCTCCCTCCGCAAGTGGAAAAAAAATAGTATTTTTTGGCGTAAAATCGTGATTTTTCACACGAAATACCTCAAAAATTTTCGCGCCTCCCTCCGCTCGGCGCAATTTTTTAAAGTGCGCCCTTCCCTAACTTGAAATCCTGGATCCGCCCCTGTTATATGTATATATATAACTATATATACCTGCATTGAGCATGAGAAAGAAAATATTCTTTTTGGCATCGTCCCTTGATGCTCGCTGCTGGTTATCCAAAATCTCTGATCCCTTTCCATGTTCCAAACAATATTACATGTTGTGTGTCTCTCCCCTTTCCTTCCACATCGAAATTCTTCTATATCAACATGGCCGGTCTGCACTAGACACAAGTAGGACTTTATTCCTTTTAGCATCGACTCAAGGTGTCTCTTACAGATTGGTGATGAATCACCTGATATATGTATATGTTCTCTCTCACCCCCCCTCATATATATATGTGAGCAAGTGTATGTACGTTTATGTGCATATATCCCTTTTCCTGCCCGAGTGTGCCTGCACCACAATTATTGATATTTCACCGCGAATATTTAGTTTGATGTATTGTTGTTGTGTATCAATCATAATTGTTATTTGTATATTCCTTCCTGGGGCCCTGATTTGGTTAATAAACTTATTTCTATTTCTATTCTATATACTCAAACTGAATATAAAATTCTAAGACAATCTTGCTTGAATTACTTCCCTTTGTTCTAATCTGTGACAGACATGGTTGATGGTAATAAAATAATTATATTTTACTTTATTTATTGTGTATGTGCTAGGCCTAATTATAAATGTTGTACCATGCCCTCCAGGGGCCCTGATTTGGAAAATAAAGTATCTTGTATCTTGTATAATGAAAACGTCACACAAAAGTAATGAATTAAAAAATATAAAAAAAAGGGGGGGGGGGGGGGGGGAGTCCACAAATCGGGTACCTATGGCTCAAATGTCCTATACTAAAATCTCAGGTAAATGAAAAATAGTTTTCGCTCAAATGTCCACCTGAAAAAAAATTCTTTTCGCTCAAATGTCCTATGGCTATGCCCGATGTTTATGCTAAGTGTGTGTGGGTATGACCTCACTGTATATATGTGCACAAAAGAAAATTCGAATGGTGGAGGGAATACGAGCACTGTACATAAACGGAGCACCTGTTCTACATACTGACGTATGGTTCTCCTACAGAGGAGGTTGAAGATAAAGATAAGATAAGATAAGATAAGATAGGAAAGCCAAATACAAAAATGTAATTATTTAAATGTAAACCGAAGGGCCGTAACCACAGGGGCTCGCTGTTATATTTTCACATCACCAGGTATGCTTCTTTTTAATACATACCTGGTGATGTGAAAATATAACTGCGAGCCCCTGTGGCACCGAGCCCCTGTGGCCGTAAGGCGTAACAGGATATTCTCTTTCACACTTTTGAAAAAACTTTAATTTTACTTTCCCATAATACAGATGATGTATTTATCACTGACCAAACACTATTTTATTGACCACGTATTTCGACTTATTTCTATCGCAGCGTCTCTAAACACACGTATTCGTTCTACAAACCGTATTTTTAGTTTATTTTCGTTTTGTCATTTAAAATCTGAACATTATTTGGTCATCTTAGTTGGTCGTATATTGAAGTTTATTCTGGACACAGTTGAGTGGACATAACAATTTACATGGGTTAGTCAAGGACGTATACGTCCTTGGGTTAGTGAAGTTTAATATTTTGTGTGTTAATTACAGTTGAAGTCTTAATGAGAGAAATGAATGTTGATTTTTGTAGGCCTTTGCCATCTTTGTAAATAAGGGCGAACAGGAAGCATATTAGCTTGACATAAGGCCTGTTTTTTTATTCTCAAATTTGTTTATGGTTGAAAACAAACTGAAACATGTTTAAATCATGAACCATAACCATGTTTAAGATAGATAAAAAACGCAATGGTTGAAGATAAATTTTCTAGTTCATTGATTATTTTTTAACAAATAAAACAATTCAACTCTTAAACACACAAACAAAACAAAAACAACACAAAAAACAACAAATAAAATAATTTAATTCTTTATAAACAAATACAACAATGCAGAATGTCAATAAACAACTTGGAGATGGGTCTATAATACACAGATGTTCCTATTACAAACATACTGGTAATTAACAAGGTTCAAACATATTCAACCGTGCTTCGATCCCGGTTAAGATGTTCTTTAACCATTTAACCGCATGGTTAAAACCACACCGTAAAAAAACACTCGACCGTAAAAAAAGTTTAAAACCAGGTTAATGGTTAAGAATTTAAAAACAGGCCTATACATAGGCAATAATTTTTAATTTTTAATGTTACATCCAGTTATGAACTTATTATTATATATTTACGAAACAAAACATGTTAAACTTTAAATACTTCACATTAGACGACTATCAGGTAAGTATTACAATTATGGTTTTGTGATTATTCATACAGGGATATTAAACACAAAAGCACGACCACAAAGTTATTAAAATATGTTGACAAAAGAAAATACCATTTCATATACAAATGTACAAGTATAGCATACATCCAAAACATATATTTAACTAGTTTTTAGCTTAACTTATCGAAGGCCATATGAGCTTTGTCATCACATGGCGTCCGTCGTCTATCGTCCGTCGAACATGCTTCAAATAGAGTGAGTGAGTGATTGTTGTGTAACGCCAACTCGGCAATTGTTCACCTATATCATGGCGAGAATAAGTTAATTTTGAATGAAATGATGATGAGGTCCGCTTTGTACTAGATCAACACGCTTAGTTGGATTTTTATAGTGCTAGCTCACTGAAACAGCAGTCCACGGATAGACATGTCGCCCCACTCGGACTCATTATCCTGATTCCGAGCCAATCAATCTTTGCTCTTTCTCTTTAATGTTGCGTGCTTAGTGGAGAAGCAACAAATACCAATTTTATAGTCTTTGGTTTGACCCGATCAGGGCTCGAACCCACGATTTACTGCACTCTAACCATTACACAACCGACACGGTTCAATCTGCCATTCGACAGTTGGAGTCAATATTTTATCAGAATGATTTTGCGTTGGTTTCCAGAAAGTTTTCCATGTTGATATGGCCCCAAATGGTAAATAGACTTCATACAAAATAGCCCTAGTTTTATTATGATGCGACATCCAGTATTGTGAACAGACGACTCCCTTTTCGTGTCGACGGAAAATGGCAAAGCATACAGATTAAATCTCATAAGGATGTTCTTTTATTAGCTTTAGATAAAGACATGGGACATGAGGGAGAAATTATTGTCGGATTTTAGTTGCGACTTTGGTTCGATGACACTCGATTAGTAATTACCAATTCGCACCATTTTAGGTCATTCTTGAAAGGGTTTCCTCAGAGTATATAGTGTTAGTTCCATGCACAACTTTTCAAGGGGGTATGATGTTTAACGCCACTTTTAACAATATTTCAGTTATGTCATGGCGAGTTCCATACACAAGAAAGACAGAATTAACAATATGAAAAAACAAACACAATCAGTGAAGTATTTATTGAATCAAGTTTAAATAAACGTGCATCAAATGTGTTTGTCGTATGGCTCTTAAAATGGTCAGCAGCCACGGCATAGAAACACCTTGTTACAATCTTTTATTGTCCACATGACATCATAAAATTAGTGGAAGTATCCACGGTGCATGCGACCGTTTAACTGAAGATCGTAAACGTAGACGTAAGTGCACTCTTAAGAGTTGTGACCGTTTCACTAATAAATAGTTTTTAAGACTTACGATAAAAGTAAGTCGATCGTAAAGTAAAGAGTGGTGGTTGGCACTCATAAGTCGTAAATCGTAAAGCTACCTAGTAAATGGCGTAATATGATTAGTTTTAATATTATACATGTATTTTATTGTTGTGAGGAAAAGCAATGTCGATGTACTTTTTTAAATAGTTGATAATGTCACCCCAATACTGTTTATCTACATGTAAACCCTCCCTGTGTTTTTGTGTTTTTTTTCTATTATACATGTATGAATGATTTTATGGTTTCTGTCTTATCCCTTCATCTATTTTTTTCCTTATAGATCAAAGAGAATTTATATGAAGATAGTACATACATTTGAATACAATGGCAGTCAGTCGACAAGGATTTTTGTCATATTGTGCAGTATATATGGGTTTTATTTTGATAAATTCAGCTTTCAACTTCTATTACGTTAAAGTGTTTATGAACTTTTATCACATAGATGAGAAATGGTTTCAGACAGCACAAGTTTTATTCTTGATTTGGAATGCTATCAACGATCCATTGTTTGCATATATACAAGACAGTACGAACCTAAAGATTACTAAGACAAGAAGAGAAAGCATTTTATATTGTGGACCACTATTTGCGTTATCATTTGTACTCCCGTGGATACCATGGGGAGATAACTCCTGGATTGTAGGACTACACTTGATAATTGCCTTGTTTCTATGGGATACCATGTATACATTTGTAGGATTAGCTATGTGTTCTCTATTTACTGAATTATCACAAGAACCAGAGGACAGAATCTCTCTAACTCGGTATGCTCAGATAGCCAGTTTACTTGGCAGCTCAAGTGTTATGTTATTGGAGTTTACCTCAGACAGCTTACATAACTTTAGAGCTTTTCAAATGACAGCAGTGTTTATAGCTGTTTGCTCTTGTTTATTGTTTATATATACAGGTTACAATGGTCATACAATTTATGATTTACAGAAAATGAAAGACGACGTCAATGTGGATATTTCTCACAAAAAAACAACAAACGAATCGTATTACAAACAAGCTTTACAGATTTTATCAGACAGGAATTTTGTAGCATTTATTGTAACTAATTTCTGTCATCAGTTTCATTTAGCATTTCTCAACAGTTTCATGGTAATAGTTTGTGATCAGTTGATATCCGAGGATGTAATTTCGGCCACCGTTAGAAAGACTTTTTATGGTGGGATGCCAATACTTACAACTGTATGTATTTTTATATAGAGTAATGCTTACAGATCATATTCCTAATTATAAAAGGAGCTGTCGTGGTCGTGATCGTATGGTAGTTGGATTTACAACTACATATATACAATCAGTGCTTATCACCACTAAAGTTGTGAGTTCGGATCCCGCTCAAGGCGGGGTATACTCGATACAACATTATGTGATAAAGTTTGTCGGTGACTTGTGGGAGGTCGGTGGTTTCTCCACCAATTTCCTCCACCAATAAAACTGACCGTCACGATATAACTGAAATATTGTTGAAAGTGGCGTTAAACACCATAACCATAACCATAACCCTACTTATAACACAGAAATTGGTTTATCTCCAGTTTATATAAAAATGTTGGACAAGTTTGAAGTTACCAAAGGGTAATCAGTAGCCGTAATGTGAAGAAGTAGACAATACAATGTCCAAAAGAAAGGGATAAAAATACAGACATTGATGGACAAGATGCAGCATATATTAGTATGGTTTTCCATCCCACATCACATGGAACACTTTATTTATATATTAATGAATATTTTCCAAAGAGTTTTTCTTTTTATGTCAATTTTGTTAGGAAGCCCCTAAAACTATTTGATTTAGAGATAGTCACATTCTTTGTCATGTGGTATTGTATCTAATATCTCAATAATTCTTTCAACAATCAATCACAATTTTGCAGAAGTTGTCACTCATTAAGAATTTAATCTAAAGTATAAACTGACTTTGATAGAACAGTATCTCTGGTCTTCACATAAATATGCAAAGGTTATCAAGGCCATATTCTTTTTCCACACATTTCAAGTTTTGTATTCTCCACAGCTGTATGACATGAAACTTGAGGTTGCTATGTATGTATTTGTCATTACCTTTAGCAAATTTCCACTCAGACTTGACCGGTGAATATGGGTTGATATCTGGCACTCCTAACACTTCACAAGCATGAGATGGTGAAAGATCAACGACCTTAGCAACACACCCACCAGAGTCCCTGAAATTAAGCATTATATGTTTCCTCGCACCATTGATCAAATGTTTTAATAGTAGTTAATGTTCTTTCCCTTGAAATTAATATTTTAATCCTTGACTGTTTTAATTTTTGGGAGTCAATTGGTTAAAAATCAAACTGGAAGATTGCAGTTGCATTATTCAATGAATATATTTTTGTTTTCAGCATATAAAAGGCGTTTTTCCCCCTTTTATTTAAATACTTGATATACCTGTGGCTGTAAGTAATTAGTGGATATTAATAAATCAGTATGTACAAAACACAGTGTAGGAGAAAATAAGATAAACATAGAATTCCTAAATAAAAATCTAAATGAAATATAAACTGGAAGAAAGCATGAAATAAAATGATGAAAACATTGAGAGCAATACCTATACTAGTATGTTCATGAGAACACTGCGTAACAAAAGAAAGAGACGTGGTATTTTTCACACAAGTGCGAGATATTCCAATCTTCAGAATAAATAGAGTTAAGAAAAAAATTGCATCTTTAGTACTATATGGTTAAAACATTGCATTGTTTATAACCGCACAACTTCAGACTTCATCAATAATGATTTTGTGACGTCGTTCATATTGCTTATGTTTCATTTTACAATTGATATCTGTTAGACAATGAGTGGCACCTCGCATGCACTATCTCACGATCGGATTGACATTTTAACTTCCAAAAATATCCTCCAAATACTCATGTGTAATCTCTTATATGTATTTTTTCAGTTA
Organism: Bathymodiolus brooksi; assembly: GCA_963680875.1. Lineage (NCBI taxonomy): Eukaryota > Metazoa > Mollusca > Bivalvia > Mytilida > Modiolidae > Bathymodiolus > Bathymodiolus brooksi. The sequence continues at coordinate 70,345,460 of OY804579.1, forward strand.
ATTGTGATATCAGGGTTGCCATTAGTTCACAAGTTTTCCTACTGTAAAGTCATTAGATATAGTTATATATGCACAGTGGTGGCAGGAATAACTATGTATTGTATAGGTCAAGGTCATCCATGGTGCCTGATGGTATTCCTGCTGCTAGACAGGTAAAATTTATATTTTCAACTTGAATGCAAAATATTTCAACATGTCGCCATTGCTTCTTTTAATGATTTCTCTGTTGTGGTTGCTTTTCTTCATTCAATGATCAAGATAAAAAAAGCATGGACCATCTTTGATAAAGCGATTTGCACAACATTTCAGCAGTAATTGGTGCTTGTAGCCATTTTAAACCTTTAATTGACACCAAAATCACATATTTTGTTAATGTCCAACACAGAAACATTCAATACTGTAAAGTTTCAATCGATTTTGGCCTAGTTTCAGAGATGCTAACGTACGACTAAGACAACAGATGCAGAGTTGAATGATGACAATAGCTCTCCTACGTATACTGAATCTCTAATATAAACTTTAAAATACTAAGCAAGAGAATCTGCATACCGGTATCTATAATTGCACCACGCTTATTATCATATTAAAGAATGATGGGTGCACAACTGTACATGTCCTATAATCTTTCATTATCCACAAGTATATTTCCCACTGAGTGGAATTTGCAAATGTAACACTGGTATTCAAAAAGGATTCCCTTGTAATGTAAAAAATCATAGACCAATATAACTTATTAGTATATTGTAGGCAGGATAATGGAGAGATGCATTTATAAATATATTCACAATTACTAACTGGCAAATTGTATCATTACCTCACACCAATCTGGCATTACAAGGGGTGATTCAGCTATTAATCAGCTCTTATTTATAACCAATGAATTTGGGAAGGCTTTAGATGAAGGGAAAGAAATAAGGGTGGTATTTTGTGATATATTAATAAGCAAAGCTTTCGACAGTGTTTGGCATATTGAATAACTAAAAAAATAGAATCGATAGGAATTATACAGGGTCCTTTATTATCCTGGATAAAACAATACTTATCAAATAGAAAACAGAGAGTTGTAATAAATAATTCCAATTCCCAATGATGTGATATTAAAGCTAGGGTCCTCCAGGGTTCAATACTGGGTCCTCTCTTATTTATAATTTTTATAAACGACATTGTGACAGATAAGCAATCAACAATAAAACTGTTTGCTGACGACACTAGTTTATACCAAATTATAGATGACCCCAATGAAACCGCAGACTCTAAATAACGACTTAGCAAAATTTCGTGACTGGACAACGAAATGGTTGGTTACTTTCAATGCTGAAAAAACGGAAACCATGACTATTTCTCTAAAAATCAACAAACCAGATGATCCCCCACTCTACATGTACAACAATTACTTTTCTACTGTTTCAGAACACAGACATCCTGGACTAGTTAGTTCAGACAACGGGAGTTGGGAAAAACACATTGACATGATAACAAGAGGATCAATATCTTAAAAAAATATTAATTTATATTAGACCGAATAACTCTCAAATTTTTTTTATTTTACATTTGTCAGACAACTATTAGAATATGCTGATGTAATATGGGACAATATGAGATAATAAAAAGATTGAAAATGTTCAACTAGAAGCATCCAGAATAGTTACTGGAGGCACTCATATAATAACCTTTACATAGAAACAGGCTAGGAAAAACTTAAAGATCGAAGAGAAAAACATAAATTTGTCCAATTTTACAAAATGACAAAAAAATTGATGCTGCACTACTTAAGCTGCTTAGTACCGCAAACATTTGGAAATATAAACGAATATAACACACACCATATGGTATAATTGCTGTGTACATTGTATTCACAATTAATCAACATAATCTTTTTTATTTTTCAGCTGTATATCTAACTCAATATTTTCATTGTTCAATATGCCGCTTGCTGATATATCGGACAATAACAAAGTTAAATATAAACGAAAGTAAGTTTTCAATAATTTATATTATTTTGTATTTTTTTAATGTTTTTTAAAATTAATTTCTATCAAGCATTTTTGTATTTCACAGCCAAGGTAGTATCAAAATATGCTGTTTTATGTATTATAATTACACAAAATTGATTCCGTCGATCTGTATCCTTTACCAAATACATATGAATATAATGTCACTGAATAACCTTCTAGTCTCAATGCGGACAATCGCGGGTTCGAGTCACGTTCGGATCAAAACAGACATATAGAAGAGGTACCTGTACATGAACTACAAGGCGACTCAATAAAAATTGCACCTAAATATCACTTTGATTTTTCATGGTTTTTTAAGTATGCTCAATTCATAAAAAAGTTTTTATTAGAATAGTGTATTTTCAAGAACCCTTGGACTGTTCGAGAAAAAAAAACGTTTTCCATAGAAACCTACTTTGAGACAAAATCCTTCATTGCATTGCAAGCCCGCTTTCGCAGACAATTTAAATATCGTCGTTGTTATCAGGATAAAAGACGCATTCATAGGTGGGTTAAGAAATTCAGGGAACATGAGACAGAATTGTACCTAAATGCTAAGGACAGAAGAGACACTCATTCTGGACGTCCGAGGAGCGAGAGTCACCGGTGAATATTGATGCCGTCAGAGACTCATCAGTTGGTCACAGTCCAAGGAGGATTTGGTCTCAAAAGTAGGTTTCTATGGAAAACATTTTTTCTCGAACTGTCTCAGGTATCTTGAAAAATACTCTATTCTAACCTTTTATGCATTTAATCTTCTTCACAAACCTGAAATATCAAACTGATAGCATGGATTATTAAAAGTTTTATTAATTAGTATATGGATGGCGTTTTTTTTTGGTCACCCTGTAATATATTTGATGCTTCTCCGATGAGCACAACATTAAGTTGGAACAAAATCAGAATGATATAACATTTGTACGATCTACCTGTGGACTGCATGGTTTCTGTTATATTTCACTATATAAATCCGGGATCGTCGTGATCGTATGGTAGTTGGATTTATAACTATCTATGCAATCAGTGCCTATCATCACTAACATTGCGAGTTCGAACCCCGATCAGGCGAGGTGAACTCCATACAACATTATGTGACTTGCGACAGGTCGGTGGTTTCTCCTGTTTCCTCCACCAATTGTCCTTCAAGATATAACTGAAATATTGTTGAAAGTGGCGTTAAGCAGCATAAGCATAAAAGCCACTATAAATCCAACTCTATAGAGTATTGGTATAATAGTAGCAGGAATAATATTGCACCAATCAGTAACCTGTTCTTGACCTGATATTGCTCAAAGCAATGCTTGTCTAACCTTACACAACAATCACTCACTCTCTCCCATAAATAAAGATATTGCTTATTTTATTAACAGTGATCACATTAACCAGTTTAACACCAAAACATTTTCGTGCCAATTCCAAACCAGGTCCTGGATTTCCAACATCATATGTCATGGTCTTTTGTTAGTGTTCAAGTGTTTCAGGTGAGAGTTGTTTCTGTTGATTTTGGTGGAATTGTTGACCATCACTGTTTAAACTTAACTTTTCATAAGCCAAATATTGTGTTTATATTTATTTTCAGACATCCAATTTCGTCAATGATATTTGGTACCAATGCACTGATTACCAAGCCAGCTATATCACTATCACCAATGATGTCTGTTGCCGTATTAAATAGTCATGGCTATGGTGAAATGATGGAGAAAGCAACAGCAGCTTCACCAGAACTGAAACATGTTATGTTTATATTAATATGTTGTTATCCTGTTTTTCTTGGTACAATACAATATATATCATGGTCATATTTTAAACTTAAAACTAAATAAATAATTATTGATATACTTGATGTTCTATTTGAACGGGTCAAACCAAAGACTATACAATTGGTATTTGTTGCTTCTCTGCTAAGCACCCAGCATTAAGGAGAAAGAGCAAAGACTGGTTGGCTTGGAATAAGGATAATGTGTCCAAGTGGGGCAACATGTTAATCCACAGACTTGTTTCAGTGAGCTAGCACTATAAAAATCCAAAGTGTATTGGTCTAGTACAAAGCAGATCTCATCATCATTTCATTGAAAATTAACTTGTGCAATCATGTGAATTTAAACGCTAAGAAAATTCAACAATAAACAAGTCGCATGAATGCATCTGTTGCTATACAAGATCAGCTAAAAACTATAGATATATCAGCATTAATTTAATATCTTGTATAGCCTCTATTTGTCATATTATATGAAATTTTTCACTCAAAATTAAAGATTCAACTTTTTTGTCTTAATAGTTTTGGAAAAATATAGGATTTTGGGATGAAATATAGGAAATTATAGCAAAATCTTGAAAATATAGAAAAAATATAGGAATATAGGATCACTTGACACCCTGCTAGAGATCGAGTAACTCGAACCCCACTAAAAAACTGGGGTGAAACTCAGGTACTCTGGAAGGGTAGGCAGTTCCTGTTCCATTAGTGCCACCCGTCATAATAATCTAGTTATCAACCATATGCTTGTATTTAACCCCATTTTCAACAATATTTTAGTTATATTGTGGCGGTCAGTTATATTGGTGGAGGAAACCACAGTACCAGAAGAAAACCACTAACCTGCCACAAGTCACTGACAAACCTTACCACTTAATGTTGTATAGAGTACCACAAGTCACTGACAAACCTTACCACTTAATGTTGTATAGAGTACCACAAGTCACTGACAAACCTTACCACTTAATGTTGTATAGAGTACACCTAGCCATGAGTGGGATTGGAACTTATAACTATAGTGGTGATGGGCACTGATTGCACAGGTAGTTGTAAATCCAACTATCGTACGATCATGGCCACAACGTTCTCTCATTTGGATTTGAATCATGGAGACTATATGTATGTGACAAGTGTAAATAAAGATGTTGTGACCTGGACCACAGGTGCATGGGGCATGGATTTCATTTCCTCATCCCCACTTTTCTCTACTACCCCCCCTTTTTTCAAAATTTTCATATAAATCATTCCTTTTTCAAAATTTTCATAATCATTCGTTTTTTCTTCATTTGACAATATCAGTAGACGTCATACATCATGAATAATACGTGTATTCTGTGTCCACAGTTTTTCGATGCCCCATGCGCCTGTGACCTGGACTGGGTTGCACAAACCTCACTTTAAAATCTCAACTAAACCTTAAGTGTAAATTAATTTCACATAAATTTAAATAATGTTTGTGCAATCCTGTCCTGAATTTGTAATTCATCAACTTCATCCAATAACATGTATATTGTATTGGTCTTTCTCTGTTCATTAATAGTCAGCTTGAAAGATTTCATAATATGCTAATCATATGCAAAGTGGATGGACTGTGTCCAGTGGATTCTTGTTACCAGTATTAAATTTTTATTTTTTATTTGTGGTGTACAACTTGTACTCAGTTACAGTTCTATAAGCTTCTACGTTATTTTGTGATATTCATCTATACCGTTGTTCCCTTAAATCGTGAGGGGCTGTCATGATCGTATGGTAGTTGGATGCAATCAGTGCTTATCACCACTAAAGTTGTGAGTTTTGAGTCCCGATAAAGTGATAAAGTTTGTCAGTGACTTGCGACAGGTCAGTGGTTTTTTCGGGGTACTCGCGTTTCCTCCACCAATAAAACTGACCACCATGATATAACTGAAATACTGTTGAAAGTGGTGTTAAACACCATAACCCTACTAAAATCGTGAAAACAAAAAATATCAAACCATCAGAACAGTTCCAAAATTCAATCAAAATGTTGTGGAAAGAAAGATGAAAGTCTTAACATTAATCCACATATTCATGACTGTTAACTCTCCTGGCTTTATCCAAATTATGAAAACACAAAAACAAAACAAAGCAATTTGTATGCATATATTTTTTGAAAATAGAATACTATCACAGAATTTCAAATACATCAACATCTTCATATAAAGCAACAAAACAACAATTTAATCAATGAAGGCACATCCAAACTAAATGTATAATTATACCATGTTTAATAATCTATTAATACTGCAGTAGAAATACAATCTGAGGCTTCATCATAACATAGCACAATATAAAACCTAAAAATAAATTATGTTAAAAAAAAATGTGACTATCATATTCGCTGTAAAACTAGCTGTCTTGGTCTTCATAACTGATTAATTAGTAGGTAAGAAGGTTGAAAAGGTATTCAGATTTAACTATGTATTTCTATAGTAAATAATATTAAAACAGCAATAGAAGTGTTTGATATAAGTATATATTATTTATTTAATCTCTAACAGTTATGTCTTAACAACTTTATTAAACTGACTATGCTGAATGATTAAGATCGTTGACTTCTGACAAAAACTCAGGTTGGGGAGGGGGGGTGATCGGGGAGTTCACTGGTCAGTTACCTAAAGCTGTCCATTCTTTACTCCCCTGACAAGTCTGGTAGTCATGATATAGCTGAAAGTGACAACAAACAATATCCCTATACCAATACAAAGGCGCTGTTTTGCACTGAGCAGAATATGACAAATCGAGCAACTAATAAATTATTCTTCATATCCCATGTTACTTATTACAGCAGTCTCTAACATCAGTACATGAGTCACTATTACAATATATAAATGTATCCTCTCCTATTGTTTGGAACTGAGAACCATTAAATATTTAAGAAATAATTCATGGAAGCTATAAGTATATATTGTTTTTACCACGGGTAGGCCTTTATGTCACGAAGTTTTACCCCGAGCGTAAGCGAGGGGTAAAAAGCCGACATAAAGGCTTACCCATGGTAAAAACAATATATACATATGGCTTCCATGAATTATTCCGATTCTAATATGTAAAAATTGGTAAAATATCGTTATAAATTGTTGATGACGTCATAAATTTAATCGGTCATAGATTAATATTATTTTTACCACGGGTTTGGACTCAAAAGCGTTTGAAGGATATCATATTAGAATACTGAATAATGTATATTTGATAAAGACCGTGTAACATTGTATTTCTATACCTTGCTTATATTATGTAAATTATATTTACTTTCAAGTGCATTGTAATTCCAATAAAACTACATAAAAATTACAGCATATGCAAGATTGCACTATATAAGTCATGAGCAAATAAGAAATGTGTCACTATCACAAATAAATTAACACTTATCCATTTAATTGAATAGTACTACATCAAACTTTCATTTCAATACAGACTTTTGCTCCATTTTATCATTTAAAAAAAAAAGAACACACATCAGGCACTTTATTTGTAAATTTCTATGTAGAACAATATGTCCACATGTTTGTCAAGTCTCACACAGACTGCATGAGACTCACATATTTCAGGAAAATTCCATTGATATTTAATTTTTTATTTTGATCTTCCATAGATTTTGTAAAATCTCAATATTTGGATTTCAAAAACCTTACAGCCCTGTCAGACATGTATGCATGCCCTTGATTCAATAAAAATAAGAATCAAGGGTCATTACTCTTGACTGACAACAGTGAAAATTTATTTAAAAAAATAATCTGACTTGTATTTCATTTGTAACTGTTCATGACCATCCTAAAGTTTGATTAAAAAAAATAAACAGAAACAAACGCTGTTTATTATACCTGAAAGTACTATAATACTCTAGCTAGCAAAAGGCAGAACAAGAATTTACTACACTTGACAGGCCACAATTAGTTCTCTATCCTCTATTCATTCTCTATTTTTAGAATACTGATGATTTCAGAGTATCAATTCTTTGAATTAATTGGCAACATATGATTTACAATAAAATATGTGCAAAATATTAACAGTGTTACTCCTACATAAATACCTGAATAGTTAAAGGAAGGGTGTTTTACAGTCTAAATACTTCAAACTATTAATAGGGAGTGTGTTTTACAAATTAAATAAAATGTATATATAAAAACTGTGTTTTACAGTCTAAATATGTATAGGAAACATGTTTTAGTCTAAATACTTTAAAGTAACAATACTGATAGGAAGAGTATTTTAAAGTCTAAATACTTTAAGGAAGAGTGTTTTACAAACTAAATACTTATAGCAAGTGTGTTTTACAGTCTAAATGCCTATAGGAAGTGTATTTTACAAACTTAATACTTATAGCAAGTGTGCTTTACAGTCAAAATAATTAGAAAGTGTGTTTGCAGTCTAAATGCTTAAAGAAGTGTGTTTTACAGCCTAAATACTTTACAGTTAAAAAAAAATTATGGGGAAGTTTGTTTTCAAGTCTAAATACTTATAGCTAGTGTGCTTTACAGACAAATTACTAATAGGAAGTGTGCTTACAATATTGTTAATGTCTAAATATCTGGTTGGTTGGTTGGTTTGATGCCACTTTCAACAATATTTCAGTTATATCATTCTAAATATCTGTATCAGTATGAATACAGTGTTAATATCAATACTGGTTTTGAATACAACAGAGAGTGTGCTTTAAAGTCTAAATTCTTACAGGAATTAATTAAGCTTTGGAGTATTTTCAGTTTTAAATGTATATTTTTTTTTATACCACCTCATGACAGCAAGTTTAACATGCATTACATAATTTCATTTTCAAATAAAAAATAATTCAAAATTGAAAAAGACGACCAGTTATAAACAATATTATTGGTTTAACCATTCAGAAAAAAAATTCTAGATGTAAAAAAAAGAAAGAAAGAAAACATGCATCATGCTAACTGTAACTATTTGCTTTAAAACTTAATTGCCAACTATCAAAATTTGATATCATCCAAATTAGATGTGTAGCTTTGAAAAATTCTATATCACTAAAAAACAGTACTGATATTTTTTAACTGTACTTCTGAACCATTAAATCAGGATTTAGCCTTTAACTGTGATTTAACTTTTTCATGAACAATAAAAAGACATTAATTAAAAAATTTTAAATGTGCAATTCCTAAATGGTGTTAATTTTTCTTTTGACACAGATTAGTATATGGCCCATGTATACATTCGTCTTGCATATATATAAAATTTTCATTTTCACATTTTGACACATATTTTTGACAATAATTTGTATACCTATAACATTAAGAAACAGTTTTTGGTCTTTCTTTCACACCTGATTTTGCCCTCGCTAACCATGCTGCTCTTCTTTTTCTTTCTATCTCTACTTCTTCCTTTTTTTGTTTTTGTAGATTATTTTTTTCTATGTTGTCAACAAAATCTTTTTCTTGTTCATAAGTTCTAAGTTCAAATTTTATATGACTTCTCATAGGGTCACTAAATTGTCCAACACGCCCACCTAAATTGGACTCACTATGTATGCTTTCGTGTCCTAAAGCCTGTCGTTTTTCTTTTAACAACTGAGCAAGTTTTTCTTTCATATCAGGTGGATACATACACATAGGAACAATGTTAGTTTCATAAGAAGTAGACGAAATTCCTTCTAGTTTCTTAGGAGGTGATACTCCAGGCATTGCCGTGACTATAGTTGATGGAACTGACAAACATGTGCCCGGACGTCGAAGAGTCGGTGCAGTAATGGGTCTGTTTTTATCGTCCACTGGTGGTGGATGTCTACGAGAGGCAGAAGCTGACACTGGTCTGATGACTCTACCAGTAGGTACAGTCTTTTTAATAGTTGTGGGATGCAGACTGGTCCTTACTCTTATTTTGGTAGGTATAACATCACATTGTGTGGCATAGATTTCTTTTTCCGGTACATGAGCGTGCAATCCTTCCTTACCTTTCTTTAAAGATTTATGCGATTTTGTCTCCGAAACTTCAGAAACACTTTTAGTATCCAACTCTTCAGTTTTTGGCAATAGTTTTTCCAGTCCTAATTCTTCAACTGGAACTTTAGTGCGAGGATCAATTTTACTTGGAGAGGAAGATGGTCGCTTCAACTCTTTGTATCGAGTACCTAATTCTCTAATGTTTTTTATAGTATTAGTCGCAGTTTCCGATGGCTGCATAGAATTTTGAATTGCATTGACTGTAAGATAAATGAAATCTGGTGGTACAATACTTTCAGCTTTCATCCTAATTTGTGACCTGAGAATTGCTTTGGTCTCTGACAGAGAAACGTCTTTAGATTTAGGTATCAGTGGTTTATCAAATGCCCAAGATACCCTTCTTCTGATCATTGACGGATGTGGTTCTATTTCATCATCTTCGTCCTCATCATGTTTGTCTGTTGCTATAACAACACTGTGTTCTGATTTTATTGTCTGTGGTCGTAACTTAGGGAAGGGAGGATGAAGAGGGGCAGATGCCAGTGATTTTTTAGAAGATACTACAGAACTAGCAATTCTAGATTCCATTCTTGTTGGTGTAGCACCACTCTCATATCCAGACTCTGCATAAGTCTGGGTCTGAATCATTTTAGCACTTTGCATATTACGTCTACTAAGACTTTTGGCACTATGAGGCAATTGTGGAGCTCTGAACTTAGACTGGGGAAAACCTTCAAATGACATTTCAGCTGAGTCCATGCTACGTTCATGTTGAAGAATTTTAGTGTTTGTAGCACCAGCTTTTTTCATCCGACAGGCACGTATGTATGAATATTCTCTATGCCTTATGGGAGCATCAGCGTATGAACTATAAGGTACTAATGAAGGTACTTTATCCGATTCTAATGTGTAATCCCAATTTGGAGGGTCAAAACTTAGCACTAACAAATTCTTGTCTGTGTTTAATGTTATTCTGTAAATAAAAAAAAAGGAGTATAAATAGTTACTCAATCAATTGTCAGCAACATATTTGTATTAGAATCAGTGCTATCGTTGATACACAGAAAACGTTGATTGTTGAATTTGCAGCTATAATCATACAATCAATATTTTTCATCCACTTTTTAAGACATTCAATTTTGTGGTTTGATATAATCAATGATAATATCTACTATCAAAGTGACAAGCATGATATGAAAAGTCATTGTTAATTTCAAATGTGACTATTATATTGATATCACCATGACATATCCTAGATAAACATACTATTGTTGACACATTTTGATCAAAATGGACTTCTCACATCTAAGTTTTACATTTGATGTGATATTGCTATAAGAAATCCATTCTTGCAAAACCAATCAAAGATATATATATATATATATATATATATATACACACATGTATATAATTGAATTCAGAGCAGCAATGAAAACAACGCAGCAATTATGTAATCCCATTAACAGGGCCTGGATGACCAAGTGGCCACAAGCCTAACAACATTGATGTCACAGACTCATTCCTGTCTCCAGTGTTAAGGTTTCCAGACATCTACCCAAGAGTGGGAGATTCACCAGTCAATTTTTTTTAAAAACAATCCAAGCTATTCTCCCCATAATGACTGGTAGTCAAAAAATACGTGAGCAATTGCTGAAAGTGGCGGTAAGAATAAGCACCAAATAATCCAAACCCTAATCCCATTACATAAATTGGATAAAATTTTATAAAAGTTTAGAAACATATATATAGCCCATCATATAGCTAAACTTTTATACCATAAATTCAGACATGGCAAGATAAAATGAACAATCCAAAGGCTGTCAGTCATAAAACTTTTGAGTACGACTATCATACTTATACTCCAAAATCGTCAAATCAGAACGCTGTATTTATTTGATATGACATTCTGATTGAACGTTTTTCAAGAATGAGAACAAAACTTGTATTAGAAAGTTTTAAGACCATAAAAATGCAGATATCAAACAAGCTAACTCAGCTTAAGGTAGTAGACCTGGGTTACCCTAAAATTTTCCCATCATTCAATTTTTTTAAAATTTGCATCATGGAATAGTTATGTCTAAATACATTATCTGCCAAAGTTTCAAAAAATTTCACCGTGCCGTTTTCTCCATAGCACATCCTAAATATAGCAATTTTGGGGGTATTCCGGACGCCAGATGGTAATACTAGTTTCGAAAGTTTCTAATACATATATGCATTTATTTCTGGTTGAAAGGGAATATTTTGATTTTAATACACTTGACAGTGTTATTGTTCAATAAATATGAAATATCTAGCATATATGAATATCCTGTTTGGAGATAATCACGTTCGAACAGTGGAAATTGGGAAAAAAGGGGGGATGCCATGAGGTACCACCCTGGTATTAAAAATCTTATTGAAAAAAATCCTGTCATTTAATTTCCACCAAAAAATGTCACAGTAAAGAAAATATATATAGACATCAATGAACCAAATTTTACAAACTTTCACCGTCGGATTTTTAAAATATTTAAATTACTCTTTTATTCTTGACGCCAGATGGTAATACTAGTTTCGGAAGATTCTAATAGATATGCACATTTATTTCTGATTGAAAGGGAATATTTTGGCTTTAATACACTTGAGAGTGTTGTTGTTGAATAAATATGAAATATCTAGCATATCTGAATATCCTGTTTGGAGATAATCACGTGCAAAAACAGTGGAAACTGCAAAAAAGGGGGGATGCCCTGAGGACCACCTTGGTATTAAAAATCGGATTAAAAAAATTCCTGTCAATTAATTTCCACCAAAAAATGTCACACTGAAGAATAGACATATAGACATCATTGCACCAAATTTTACAAACTTTTACCATCAGATTTTTAAAATATTTAAATTTATGTTTTTCATGGAAGGTACCCAGAAAAAAATGAAATTGTCGAGGAAAGTTATCACACACCCATCCTTTACTAGTTTCTTTGTTTATGAGATAAAAAATAACTAGTTACCAATAACAAAAAGCTTTTCAATTCTTATAATTGACAAAGTGAATGTCCAAATTACCAAATGACTGCATTTGTCTTTTTTATTTTCAAGTCGGCTGGGGAAGGGGAGGGGTGGTTTGAGGGTGACTCTACTTGATTAATTCAATACAAAAAAAAAACACAAAAAACACAGACAGCCACCCAGCTGTATTGTTAAATTCCTTAAAATTCTGTGCTCCAGTTGTATTTGTTTGATTCTGGTTATTCTTTAGTTGTCTTAGAAGAAGGAAGAAGGGGGGGGGGGGGGGTGCAGCAGTATAAGAGAGGATCAGATATTACAATTTTTTTCCCAAACATAGCTTTATATCTTTGCTAATATCTTGTTTATATCTTTCATATTTAACATTAAATTCATGTTTTGTATTTATTTTATTATTATTATTGATCTTATATTTATCGATTTTAGATTTATTAATTTTTGCATTGAAATCGGTCAATGACATCTAAATGTTCGTTTCCGTCCCCCGATTTCCTACGTCCCCATGATCGCTGTGTTTAAAACTTAGACATGTTGATTGTTTAGCTTTTAAAAAGCTACAAATAACTCAAGTTTTGTGAAAATAATTAGAATATAACACAATTCAATGGCCAATTTGGTAAAGGAAGCGTCTGTTTGTATATTTTAAGATTTGGGATTTAATATTCACCTGGAATTTCGTCAGTACAAATTTGCAGAAGTTTGCCGTGATACTTTTGTATCAACAAATTAAACCTTCTTTATTGCTTGAATAAAACCTTTTCCTCTTATTCTTATGTATCTTCCCATTGATTACAATTGTTTTGACAATCAGCTTTACCATAAAACGAAGATTATTTGCAAGAAAAGAGTGACCTGCAAAAAGAAACAAGGCGACTTTAATTTCGCTTTGTAGTCGAGGGAGAGCGACTTCATACTATATAGGGCGAGAATTTCGCCCACTTCGCCTGGTTTGGTGAGCCCTGCAAGGAGCACATCTATGGAAAGGTAAAAGGAAAAGGAGTCATTTTTTTTAACTGGCCATATCCAATGTAAACAATCTTTGTCACCAAGAAGCTTGGAATTGAGGGGGAATTTTCAAATGCAGATGATCATATATTTGAGAAGACACTGAAAATAGAGTTATCTCCCATACCCCAGGCCTACTACCTTAAATGACCATATCTACAAAATATTTAAAATTTTAAAATAAATTTCAAATTGAAATTTTATGCCTTATATTCATATAGATTTATTTCTTGTTCAAAAGTTTTATCTTCATATTGCAACGTTTTGTTTTTTTTTCCATCAAAACAAAAATTCCAAACATTTTATTATATTTACCTGTCACCTATGGCAACAATACTTCTGATAGGGTCACTCTGACTGTTCCCTCTCATTATCCGACAGCACTGTCCAGTTACCATGTTCCATATTCTAAGTCGGCCATCTTTACTTCCCGTTATAACTCGTAGAAACATAAAAGCTAGACACAATACTGCCCTGTAAAATCAGATTAATTAATAAATTAATGATATTAAAAATAGCACATCCATTGCAAAAAAGAACAAACCAATTAAATATAACTAGAGGCTCACCCCTATAGCTCATCATGAAATGTTTTAACACTATTTGCTATTGTAAGTTGCATAATTTTATTTTTTATTTTTTAGCATATAAATAATAATAAATAATTGTTGAATATTCCAAAATAAATTAAAATATCATTGCTTACTTCTAGGTGATACCTAAATGCAAATTTGTCATCATTTTCTCCAGAAAAAAAATTAAATAATTAATAATTATCAAAAAATGGGCAACTGAAAAATATTATACTGTTAAATTTTCTTGATAATAAAAAGTGATAAAATCAAATTATCTCCCTTTGTCTAGAGAATTAATAACTCGAAAAAATGAAGAAAAGGAGAAATACCAGTATATGTCAAATTACTGAACATGCTTCTGAACAAGACAATTTTATTTTCATTTTATCCATCAACAAATAAATAAAGAATGAAAAATATTTAAATTAATAACATCAAATTATACAAATTTCATAATTTTCAAACAAACTCACAAAATCTTTATAAAACCAAAAAATTGTAGACATATAGGGTCTAACACCAGGAGAGGTGCAAGATAGTAAAATCGTAAAATCTGTGACACCAGAGGGTAAGATTTAAATCGTATCGGATGAGGCTTGTCACAGATTTTACTATCTTGCACCTTTCATGTTGTTTGACTCTTTTTCTCACCCCTTTCTACCGTGTCAATGTTTGTTTACTTTTTGTGTAGTTTGGTGCATTAATTTGCAAACCGCATCACAGGACCAAAATGCCACGTCATAAAATAACACAAAATTTTTATTTTACTACTTTAAAAGGGTTCAAAATAATAAAGTTAACAACTTGTGATAGATTCTACAATAAAATAAATCCTGCACCTTTTACGGTGTTTGACTCTTTTTCTCATCTCTTTCTATCATGTCAATATTTGTTTACTTTGAGAAAATATAGAGTGCTCTCCCTTGTTAGTAACTAACGTAAATAAAAATTACCTCCCTTTGACCAACGTCAAATAACCTTTTTACAGGTATTTATCGTTGTAGTAGTAGCATATATATAATATATTTATAAAATACATTGTATTTTATTGTGAAATACATTTAAAATACTGTCAAGACATGGATGCATATCTATAAATCCGACAGTTTTATTCAACAATGGAAAACAATTTTGCGGGAATAAAGGTGTGTAGCTTGTCTTACTGAGGAGCCGGGGTAAGATAGAAAAATCTTTTTCACCTAAATTAATGGACTACTTTATCTAAGGGGTGAGAAAGGTTTGTCTTAAAATTATTCAATATATTTTTCTTCCTCATGATGTCATTAGTACAATTATCATTAACATTTAATAGTACCATGCATCATAAAATAAATTAATATATTCTATAGCGATTCACAGCAAGAATGTAACATACCCGGGAACATATAGTGCTGAATGATTATACAGTGAAACCTGTCTAAATCAAACTCTAAATCAAATGAATTCCTGTATAAACCAAACTTCAAATAAAAAGTCCCAATATAGGAATTGCTAATTTGTCCTGTGTAAACAGAACACAACAGTTGGTCAGAAGGAGGTTCAGATTAGACAGATTCACTGTAGTACATCTGATATTCAAGAGAAACATACAACATCTAACAGGTAGTGACAATTCTTTACTGAAAAAAAATTTTGAGATGGTAAAATTAGCTATATAATATATATAACCTACTGAGGATGTTTGAGGGCATTAAGGATCCTGTCATGATATCCCTGTGTACTGTAAACATGAGCGTAGCTGTCCTTACTCCCTGTAATGATGTGCCAGCGATCAAACTTTATAGCAGTTATCTGATCATCGTGACCTTTTAAAGTCTGAAATATAACCATGAAAAACATATAAACATAAATTATTTCATTCCCCGTAACTGTTTTCAGATGTAAGTTCTCATTTGTTTAGTACAAGTATATAAAAAGAGTTTGAAGATACCAAAAAGTTTGTCAGTGACTTGCGACAGATCAGAGTATACTATGAGTGAGAGAGTGAGTGATTGGTATTTAACACCACATGAGTAATTTTTCAGCTATTTCATGGCAAGAACAAGTTACATAAGATGAGATGATGATGATGTGTTTGTCTTTGTACTAGACAAACATGCTTAGTTGAATGTTTGCAGAGCTAGCTCACTGAAACAACAGTCCATGGGTAGACACGTCACTCCACTTAGACACATTATCCTGATTCTGAGCCAACCAGTCTTTGCTCTTACTCCTTAATAATGATTACTCAGTGGAGAAGCAACAAATACCAAATTTATAGTCTTTAGTGAGTTTACTATGTACTTAACAAGTTCCAATAAAGTTGTACTTCACGTTTCAATATTGAACTCATTTTGAATCAACTTTTGACAGAATTAGATGCTTTGTGAGTTTCAGTCATATTAATAAGAACCACTCAATGACTTACCTTAATCAATTCTGCTGTTTTCAGATCCCAGACTTTTACAATACCATCTTCACACCCTGTAATGACCATCTCATGTGACATGGCTACAGCTGATACCGGGCTCCGATGGCGTAAATTTGATATGCATTTCCCTGTCTGCATGTTCCATACTGTAAAATAAATATCTTTCTTATAATTTCACACAGAAAAAAATGCATTTGTTTGAAAATTTAAAACTGATAATTCAAGATCTTTGTACAAATCTTATGTACTTTTGTCTGAAAATACAAAATAGTATACAATTTGTATATAACTGGGTAGAATTATTTGGTACCAATTAATTTTGGCTTAGTCAATATAAGAATATGAAACAAATAAAATAATCAGAAAGACAACAATATTTTTTTTTATCTTGACAAGGTGACAGTACAAATATAGCTGTTATATTATAATGATCTTCTCTCAGTATTATATAATAGGCAATGATTAGGCATGTCAATATGCTCAGTATGTCACATCAAGAACTAATATTAGAGTGAGTGAGTGATTGATTGTTGTTTATCGCCAATTCCGCAATTTTTCAGCTATATCATGGCGAGAACTTGTTAATTTTCAATGAGATGATGATGAGGTCTGCTTTGTACTCAACCAACATGCTGAGTTGGATTTTTATTGTGCTAGCTCACTGAAACAACAGTCCACGGGTAGATATATCACCCCATTTAGACACATTATCCTGATTCCGAGCCAACCAGTCTTTGCTCTTTCTCCTAAATGCTGCGTGCTTAGCGGAGAAGCAACAAATACCAATTTTATAGTCTTTGGTTTGACCCGACCAGGGTTCAAACCCACAATCTACCACACCCGAGGCGAGCATGCTAACCATTACACCACCGATGCGGTTAACTAATATTAGAAGAAACAGTGTAACAATTTGTTTTTTCATCATTAATTACAGGGCTTTTAATATTTTTCAAGTCTACCAGGTACTTCACCATTTACAAGTGGTACTTTTTATTAAAATTTGAACAATATTCACGAATATCTTATACAACACTCTTTAAAATCAGGAGGTACCAAAGACCATTTTAAGTGGGTTTTAAGATATGATCTTTTTGAGTGAAAGCTAATCTTGTAGTTTTTTTTTATCGTGTTGCCGTTGGAGATTCAGTTGTCAAGATGGGACGTTTACTGTATAGATTTATATACTTGTTATGGTAAAGGTGAATTTCTCTCTTTTGAGTTCAAGAACTTCACAGTTTATTAAATTTAATAAATCAAAACATAAATTAAAAATCTAAAAAAAATCTAATAAAATTCACAAATGTACTTAATAATTAAAATCAAAGGAATTTGACAATTAATACATTTCCTATATATTTATATATATAATTAAGTGGCCATGTGTTGTGATTAAGTTTATGGAAGAAAGAAATAAGAAGTTTATAACTAAAGGCTTCAATAACTTAACTCATTATCTTTCTATCATAATAATGACTGATGGATATTATATACCAAAATCTAAATATTATTTTTTAATAGTTTACAAGAAATATATATATTAAAACATCAAAGGTGATAGGTGGCGTTGGTAACTAAGGGAGATATCTATTTGATTGATTTCAACTACAAATCTAGTTTACACATAATTAGTAAAACAGTAAATAAAATGATTTTGTTGTAAACTATGATATTAGGGTTAGGGTAATGGTGTTTAATGCCACTTTCAACAATATTTCAGTTATATTGTGGTGGTCAGTTTTATTGGTGGAGGAAACCAGAGTACCCGGAGATAACCACCGACCTTCCACAAGTCACTGACAAACTTTATTACATAATGTTGTATCGAGTACACCTCACCTGAGTGGAAATCGAACTCACATCATTAGTGGTGATAGACACTGATTGCGTTAGTAGTTGTAAATGAAACTACCATACAATCATGACCACGACAGCCTCACTATGATATTATTAATGATTTCTTCGGTTTTACGTCAGTAAACATATATCATCCCCCAAGATCTCAAATCTACTCCATAAAACACAAAGTTTCTTAACAAATAAAAATATTGTGTGATAACATTAAATCTAAACTGACATTTTGAAGAAGTTTTTCTGTTTTAGTATAATTAAAATGCTTTAGAAACACATAGAAAGTAGTAGTTGATTTAAATCACTCTATCTGACAGTTATTGTACAGTATTGATTTTTCTTTATTATAAGTATTGACTTTTAAGGTGCTATTTTCTAAAGTAAATAGAGGATCAATGTCTACGTATGTGTTTTTACATGGGGAGAAATGAATTCCTGTTAAGTCAGGTATAATCCATGTATGTAATGAAATGTATCAGTATACATTTTTGTATTTTATTTAATACTTTTGTCCTTGGTATTTTAAGAATTAAATGCACCCTATAACAAAACTATTGTTCAACGCTCACTAATTAATTTTTTCAATTCACACTCACTGAGCATTATTCCACTTTAAAACGGTTTTGCAATAATAAAAATTTCAATGTCTTTTAATAAGAACTTAACAAATATTGTAAACCTACTTGTAGATATGAATATAAAGAACAAATTACTTTCACATTAATTGTCAAAACTTTGTTTTACCACATGTAATGTTCTGTAGTCCCCCCAAAAAAGCTTTCTTAAATTGTCATTAGTAAAAATATTTGTTTATCATTTACGAAACAAATCTGGTGGTCTGAGTATGACAGACAATAAAAGGTCAGCAATTGTAAGCCATAATACCATGTCACATGTTATAATACATAATACCAATTCACTGAACACAAACAGGTTTTACTCTGGACAACCTCAAATGAATATTGCTACCGGTAATTGGAATAAGAATATCCATAGACTTAAACACAGGCAGAAGCAGGTTTAATCTAGCCAACTTGAATACTGTAGGCAATATGAAACCCTTAGAATTGAATCCAAGAAAGAAGCAGGTTTTATTCTAGCAAACTTGAATACTAAGGCAATATGAAACCCTTAGAATTGAATCCAAGCAAGAAGCAGGTTTTACTCAAGATAAATTGAATACTAAGACAATATGAAACCCTTAGAATTGAACACAAGCAAGAAGCAGGTTTTACTCAAGATAAATTAAATACTTGGGCAATATGAAACTGAACACAAGCAAGAAGCAGGTTTTACTCAAGATAAATTGAATACTTAGGCAATATGAAACCCTTAAAATTGA
The DNA here is from genome assembly GCA_963680875.1 of Bathymodiolus brooksi. Classification (NCBI taxonomy): domain Eukaryota; kingdom Metazoa; phylum Mollusca; class Bivalvia; order Mytilida; family Modiolidae; genus Bathymodiolus; species Bathymodiolus brooksi. The sequence goes on from OY804579.1 coordinate 70,365,320, forward strand.
ATACAAGCAGGAAGCAGGCAACTTGAATACTTAACCAGTATGAATCCTTCAAAATTGAACCCAAGGAAGAAGCAGGATTTACCCTTAGACAACTTGAATACTTGAATATGTCATGGTATACAAATCACAATGAAATTGCTAAATATTTTGTTATATTTTTTGTTACGATTTTTAATTCTATACTTCATGAAATCATTGTGTGATTACATGACATTTCTTAGCATTATAAACTTTCACACATATATAGGTTTCACCTGTGTAGCACAAAAACACATAGGAAAGCCATGCGTTATGGCTCTACATCCTTGGTCTGTGTTACATTTTAACATGCGGTTACTACAACTTATACAGTTTAAAATGGTTGAGTTCCTCATTAGACATACATTTATATTGCTACCACCTGCAGATATGTAAATTTTTTTTTGTATATCCATTATTTTTTCAAATCAATTTTTCCGTTTCCTCAGAGAACCCTTTTTTTCAATTTTGATCTATTGAATATGGTAACCTGATAGTCATTCCTCCTCCAACATACAAGTAAGATTAGACTCATATGTTATAACTTATTGATACAATATTACATGGAGTTATATTTACACATATCAATATATCATTCAGGATTTAATGTTTCAAGTTATCAACTTGTGTTCAATCCAATAGTATATATTTGACAATAAAATATGCTTAAATCAGGTTTTATGTTTTTAGTAGTCATGCATATGCCCTTTTAGACAGTGTCATGATGAATTTATCTTTATCTTCAGGTCATGACCCTTAATCAACTTTGTTAGATTAGGTTGGGAGAGCGATTGATTGTTGTTCAACTCCAAGTGAACAATTAATATTTCAGCAATATCATGATGAGAACAAGTGACGTATTTAGTAAATTATGATGATATCAGATTTGTACTAGATCAACATGCTTAGTTGGATACTTATTAGTGCTAGCTCAATGATACCACATTAGTTGGTAGACATGTCACTTTATTCCAATAAATTATACAGACTCCAAGACAACCAGTATTTATTTGCACTTATTCCTTAACGCTGTGTGCTTAGTGGAGAAACAACAAATACATGTACCAATTTTATAGTCTTTAGTTTGACCCTTACAGGGTTTAATTTACAATCTTATCACAATCGAGGTGAGCATACTAACCATTACACCACCAGGTGGTTTGCTATACTAGATATAAATGGGAATAAATACTAAAATAGCATGTTTTCAGCAACACATTTTCTATCATGTCTGGATATTGTGTAGATGATCAAGGTTTTAATTTCCTACATATACCATCATTTACTATTGTTATTTTTTGTCTCAACTTACTTAAAAATAAATAAAAAAGTAATTGATTTTTTTCCATATTAGAACTTTCACAATTGTAAATATTTAAACAGAAAAATATTGTATTTATTTTAGTAATTTCTTTTATTTATTGACAGTGAGAATAGGAAAAGTAAAATATTAGAAAATCAGAATTCTACATACAAGTAGTCACAAAAACGTTTAAGTAGAAATTTGGTGCTCTTACAAATAAACAGATTGTCTGTTACTCATACTAAAAAGCATTGTTCTGATTGGCTAATTTTGGAGTATGAATTTTGAGATCTGAATACACTCATACATGTCGGTCAAAAGTTCACCATAGCTTGTGTTGTATTGTAATTTTAACAAGTCGACTATAAATAAAACTTATCTTATCTTACTGAAAAGCACTGCTCTGATTGACTGATTTTGGATTATGAATACAAACTCATACTAAAAAGAATTGTTCTGATTGGCTGATTTTTGGAGTATGAATACAAATTCACACTATAAAGCATTGTTCTGATTGGCAGATTTTGGAGTATGAATACAAACTCATACTAAAAAGCATTGTTTTGATTGGCTGATTTTGGGGTATGAATACAAATTCATACTATAAAGCATTGTTCTGATTGGCTGATTTTGGAGTATGAATACAAACTCATACTAAAAAGCATTGTTCTGATTGGCTGATTTTGGAGTATGAATACAAATTCATACCATAAAGCATTGTTCTGATTGGCTGATTTTGGAGTATGAAAACAAACTCATACTAAAAAGCATTGTTCTGATTGGCTGATTTTGGAGTATGAAGACAAACTCAAACTAAAAAGCATTGTTCTGATTGGCTGATTTTGGAGTATGAAGACAAACTCATACTAAAAAGTATTGTTCTGATTGGCTGATTTTGGAGTATGAAGACAAACTCAAACTAAAAAGCATTGTTCTGATTGGCTGATTTTGGAGTATGAAAACAAACTCATACTAAAAAGCATTGTTCTGATTGGCTGATTTTGGAGTATGAAGACAAACTCAAACTAAAAAGCATTGTTCTGATTGGCTGATTTTGGAGTATGAAGACAAACTCAAACTAAAAAGCATTGTTCTGATTGACTGATTTTGGAGTATGAAGACAAACTCATACTAAAAAGTATTGTTCTGATTGGCTGATTTTGGAGTATGAATACAAACTCATACTAAAAAGCATTGTTCTGATTAGCTGATTTTGGAGCTTGGTGACTGCAAGGCCTGATACTTATTCAACATTACTCACTTTTACAAGAAGCATCTTTTGATCCTGTACACAGAACATTTTCTAACACTTCAATACACAAGATAGTATCCCTATGACCACGGAATATCTTCTGACATTTCCCATCAACAGTACTCCATTTCCTGTAAATGATATTTAAATTATTAATACTATATAGCTGCAGAAAACAACCCATCTTTACATTAAATTCCAAGAATAAGAGCCTATTTTTGATGAGTTATTACTGACATTAGAAGACATTTATAGTATAGTAGTCTCCATCTCTTAAGGCTCCTCCCATCGAAAAAGGTCACCCCTCTTATCAGTCCAAATTTCAGATGGACAGAGATAGTAAATTACTACTTAGTTATCTCCTCTCTTATTAGGCCACCTTTTCATGACAGAACTTAGAAGGGGTGGCCTTATTAGAGGGGGGACTACTATATTATGGACTTTTGACTGTTCAGTAGGGAATCAAGAGATTTTTTTTTAATCAGTGTCGTGGGTAAGCCATTTTCATATACATGTATTGTGTATTTCAATTTTTGATACAATTAATTCTTACTGTATTGAAGTTGAAAGTGGGAGGCCATTTTACTTCAAATTAACAGATTCTTCAAATGTTAATAGTAATGTCCTAGTACAGTCAAACCTTCCCATGTGGTCACCTCTTTTAAGCAGTCACCTTAAAGGTCATTTTTCATATGAACCGAACCTCTTTTAAGAGGTCACCTGTCTTGGAAAACAACCTTTTCTACGTCAAAAAGGTGACCTCTTAATACAGGTTTGACTGTACTTCTATATGATAGGCTACACCTTGACACACAGAAACTAAAGTTGGAAGTTTGATTCCATGCACTTAGCCAACAAACAACATTATCTGATCAAGCTTGTCAGTGATTTGCGACAGGTCAGTGGTTTTCTCCTGGTACTCCTGATTCTTCCATCAATAAAACTGACTGCCACCCATATAATTGAAATATTTTTGCTGAATGTGGTGTTAAACACCCATAACCTGAACCCTGACACACAGAAAATACATATTTCTAGACTAATACTGTCCATTATTACACAGAAATATACCAATAATAAGTCTAAGAAGAGAATTAAAAAAAAACCACAACATTATCAGGTAGAACAGCATATAAATGACAATATAAATGTCTTCGAAAAGGAATGGTGGGGAAGAACAATTTAATATTTTACTGACTAATAATAAAAAGTCAAAAATACCTTATACTTGTATCATAACTTCCACTGAGTACATATTTTTCTTCTCCATTCAAATAAACACATTTGATACTACCAGCATGCCCTGATATTTTGAGATCTAACTCAGTTCTGTTTTCCATTTCAATAAAACGTAATTTTCTATCTTTAGACCCTGTTACAATTAGGTTTCCTCCATCTGTGTGAAACACTCGATGAGGGTCATCCCTGAATATAAAATATAACATAAATATCAATTTTATATCTATATTTATAATATATATAGTATAACTAATTGTAGATTTTGAATATCAAAATAAGACCATGAGTGACCAAAGTACGCATAAGGATTAAACGAATGGCAAGTTCCGCCCACGAGTTTAATCATTAATGTGTATTGGATTACGAGTGGTCATATTTTGATATTCAAAATGTATGATTTAGTTATACTGTTTATTATATAGACTTCCAAACTTTTTGATATATTATTTTTTTAATTTGTATATTTCATTCTACGAGCAATGATAGTGTAAAATTTTCAATCTACAGATCGTAACTAAGGGGTTTAGCTGGAAAGATCCGCCATCTTGAAAATGTGAAATCATACATGTCATATTTACAACAATACACAGAAATAATTAAAATGCTTACCTTGAAAACTAATTTTAGTTAAATTTGATCAAAATTGAAGCGTACACGAAGCCAAATAACGTCTAATCTTTTCGTTTCAAACTGGAAGTCTTCATATGACGTCAATGATGTCATGTTGTCATGTTGTTTATTTGCCAAAGTCATCAATAACATTTCGCGAAATATTGTTTCAGTTTACAATCGTATGTTTATTCACCATAACACAACAAGGGACGCAACCACCACACTTATAGTTGTGTAAAGTAGTTCCGACGGGAAAAAACTAATATCTCACATGTGAGATACTGGAATTTCTTTCATGGATAAATCCCCATAATTCACACCTATCTATATAATAAATATAAATATTTTGAGTCTATGAATAAAAACTTTATATTTTGAGACGGACATTTCAGCTGAGCACAGTCTGTTGCAGCGGAAAAATTTTAATGCAATACAATTTTTCGCTGAGACATGCTGTGTTCAGCCAAAACTTGTAAAATGTAAAGTTTTTATAGTATACATACAAACACACAAATATTTACATATATATATATATATATATATACGTCTGAAAATTAAACCAAACAGTGTTAGAATTAGATTTTAGAGCTGTCAAATTTTTGTTCTTCCCTCGACGGGATTTGAACCCACACCATTGATACACTGCAGCACCATTCGCTTAGCCTTACGTCCAGCGCCCTAGACCACTCGACCACATCCACTCTCTTTTATATATATGTGTGTGTTTTACAAATACAGTATTTTTCTAAATAAAACTTGTGTGTATGATATAGAAATATTTCATTTTTTGGACACAAATTTGAAAATATATAAGTTTCTATCTATATGTGTACACAGACTAAACCAATATTTAAATTGTTAAAACAGAGTTCACGAAATTTGTCAGTCCTGTCAGACATGACCAGCAAAATTTGGGCAGATTTACTAAGGACTGACACAAGATTGATATTTTGCAATAGAAAATTTAATTAGGACTGACATTTTATTCACTAGAACCACCAAACACACATGAGATTTCGCGAACACTGTTAAAACCTATAAAATATCTCAAGGAGTGAAGGCTTAACTGGATTACATGTAATATGAATCATATTTTGTACACAAAGCAGGTCAATAGTACAATATATTATTAAGATGCCATTGCCTTTGAACTAAAAATTTAATGGAATAATCATAGTGTTTTTGTTGAACAGCAGTAGAACAATCCTGATCTTTGTAACAATGGATTTCATGAAAAGTTATAATTTCACCTTTTGACCTAGTCTTGCAACCTTAATGTTTTGTTTGACCTTGAATGGGGTCACATTTGACAGGTGCCACTTACTAATAATACAGCTAAAATGTATATGAAATAAACTACATAGGTAAATAAATTCATGTCTTGTTTTAATATGGTTGCATGCAAAACAGCAGAGTTCACAAAATTCTTCAGTCTTGTCAGACATGACCAGCAAAATTTGGACTGACAAAAGATTGTTATTTTGCAATAGAAAATTAATGAGGACTGACATTTTTTTCGCTAGGACCACCAAACCCATATGCAATTTCGTGAACCCTGATTAGACAAGTTTGATTAATAATCCTCAACTTCATAACAACTGTTGGATAATCATTCTGAACAACTGGCAAACTGTATTTAAAAACTTACAATTTTAACATGATTTGTACATAATATGATCCACAGAAGACATTTCTCTCCTCTATGATGGCTTTACGTGTAGATATACCACTGTAACCAGTCTCAAAGTTCATCATTGTCTTATAGTCAGGATGATACGTAACTTCTCCGTTAGTCTTAATTACCTCCTTGGAACCAGGATATAAATTGGGAACCAGTACATCAATGTCCTTTGCATATTCATGATTGACACCTTGAGCAGAAGCTCCCTATTTAGAAATAAATATATTTATCAGACGATTTGTAAATTTTCCTTTTGATGTTTACATGCGACAATATCTATAATAATGAGACAAACATGATACAAACATATCATTGTTGATTTCTAACATGACCACATATGCAGACTCTTCAAAATTACAAGGTGACATGAATTTCGCTTTTGATTAAGAAAGCGAAGTCAACTTCCACAAGGTGACTTCTTTGTCCGAATCACCATCAAACGTGAGCCCTGGACCTTATATGACTTGGCCAAACCTAGATAAACATTCTATGGTTGATAGGTTTTACTCAAAATGGACTCCTCACATCTCACATCCCAGGCTTCTCCTTCAATGTGATGTTGCTATGAGAAATCCATTCTTGCTAAACAAATCAAGGATAGTTATGATCTAAACCTATGGTTAAGTTGTTGTGCTGTCCATATTTTAAGATTTCATCATTTCTATGATAGTAAATTTTCTTTATGAGTTGTGAAGGTTTTGTATTGTTTATTTATACATTTTTGTATCTGGATGTTAGAGATCTAATTATGAAGGGAAAGTCATGATTCAATTAACTGGTTTAACCTTGTCACATGTTTGCATCTCTCCTGTGTCAGGAACACGATCTTTAAATAATTGTCATCTTAGAATCCTAAATTGTGAGAGGTTAGTCAACTTATGATTTCAGACATTAATTCAAAAAGATTTTTAAAAAATAGCAAAAAATATTTATACTTTGGACTTTCTACTAAAAGCATCCTTCTGTATAAATCATCATTTCCTCATTGTTGTATATTTTACTTGACCTGTAACTTCAGTACTAATTTTAATAATAATATTCCACTGACTTAAAGTTAAAAAAAATTATAATATCTCTTATACCATCTACTGCTAAAATTAAACATTGCTACTGAATCCTACACCTTATAAAGTCTACAAAAGTTTAAATATTCAAACAATCCCTGAAAGTGTTTGTAGGGTTAAGGTTATGGTGTATAATGCCACTTTCAACAATATTTCAGCTATATCCTGGCAGTCCGTTTTATTGGTGGAGAAAACCACTGACCTGCCAAACATTCCATTGTCAAATACCTAGTTTTTTTTTAACATATAACTTTGATTTGTTTACTAAAAATCCTTTTTCTATATACACCCTAAAATAAATTAAAATCTACATGGTATAATCTTATGCCCCTGTCTTACCTTCCACGATTCACTATCAACTAATGCCCCCACTCCAAACTCCTACATTATAAAATAATACTCAACAGTAATATAATTAAATTTATGTCATCATGGTTTGGGAAACTGAAGTGTGGTGGCAGAAAAAAAACTTGTCATTAAGAATGGAAGAATGTTTCTATTAGACATGGATGCCCCGCCACTTCCAGCAAACAGGTATTTTTCGGCAAATCAAGGCATAACTCCATAACAGAAAAAGTGGAAAAGTCAGAAATAACTTGGCTTTCTTTTTATGGTTTCTGATCTTGTGTATATATCACAAATGATTTGTTTATGAGAAACTCAAGTTCTTGAGCTGAAACCAAAAGTGGCACATAAAGACAGATGGACGGACATACATGAGTAAACTTAATCCCGCTGATGACTAGCGGTGGTAGCATAAAATGTAATATACTTCCCTGTTCAGATCTGCAGTCTTAGGCAATGACATTAAAATGTAAAATATTTTTCCAAACATATGGGTATTTCACTGGTAAATATAAGTGCATGTTACAATAGGGGTGTATTTTCAAAAGAACAAATTCTTCAAACTTCCTCAAAAACTGGGATGTGAGATTAGGTGCTTCAGAAGCACCAACAATTACCAAAATAAAATCATGAATACTGAGTTATAAATATACCATACCTGCATCAGCATAACTTCTTCCATTAATTTCTTGTTCAGTTCCAGTTCAACTTTGACCTCAGAAACAAGCACCTGCCATTTTGTACAGACATCTTTAGCAGCATGTAAGGAAGCCTCATCTAAGAGTCTGAGGATATACTTGGCTAGGTGGACTGGGAGATATCTGATAAAGTCTCTATACTGGGCCACACCAGAGTAGGCCTTGGCAGAAGTTGGGATAACCATAAGAGCTGGGTCCAGTGATGATAGACTGGTCTCATCAGGGAAGTCATGTGTGTCATAAGTATAGGTTTTAACAGTTGGTCGGATCCTTTTACCAGTAATTGGGTCACGTCGTGGTGTGCCGTATTCTGGAGACAAACTAATAAGCATGTCAAGTTCAGGATGTTCATCTGTTTTATAAGAGTACTCTGTGTCACAGATTGATGAAGATTCAAGATGGTCATCATCTAAGGAATAAAACAACAACACAAAATAAAAACTTCAGTTCTTGTAGTATACCGATACATCATAAATAACCTGACAGCATATCCTACACATTTGTAGGCAGGTGGGGGTTGGGGTTGGTTGGTGGGAGGGTTATTTGTATAAGCATCCAACTCTCTTGAAAAGCAAGTGGTTTGTTTTTCATATAAACCCCACCCCCCTCCACTTGAAAACCAGAGAGGCAGATTATTGTTCGTATAAATACCCCTCCCTTAAAAACCAGAGAGGACTATTACAGTGGCTGTGAACATGGAATGGTAGACAGATTTATATCTACATTATACAATGTAGTACCTTTCAGCATGGAGAGGGGATATAATCAACTGTTTGTGGTAAAGATTGTCTTTGACATATGTACCTTATTCTTATTCTCTTAAACCATTGTGAATACATACATACTGTAGGTATAATATAGATGCACATAAATATGATAAATAAATAAAATAAGATAATAAATAAAAAAAAAGATAAAGAAATAAAAAAAGATAATAAATAAAATAAGATAAAGAAATAAAAAAGATAAAGAAATAAAATAAGACACAGACAAAGAAGCAAAAAAATTAAATTATACAAGAATACATGGATTTCTCTGAATATCCACAATTCCATGACCAATAAAATTGATCCCCACGATATACACATGTACCTGTAATTGAAATATTGTTGGAGATAATTTTAAACAAATATAATCTTATGCATAATCCACACCGGATTGTTACATTTTATAGATGGAAATTATCTCCAGGTATCAGAATGAACAGTGACGATAAATTTAAATAAAATATAAATGATGAATATTGGTTATTAAATCTGTAAATAATTTTACATTAAAACAGCAGTCCTAATCAATACACTCAGTCATCTAAATCAACTCTGTAAAACAGTTTTTCAAAAGTAAGTTACGAGAAAACATAAATATCTATTATGGCAACAAATTGTTTTTATAATGGGTCAACCTTCAGAAGTTTTATAACAGTGATTATAAAATTCAAGCTGCGAAACATATAAATTAGAAATGAAAACATGATGGCTTATTTATTGCTTTTTGCTGCTGAAAATCTAGATATATATCAAGAAAAAAGGACTTGGAGCAGCTGGTTTAACCCTTCAAAATGTATACATATACATGTACAATGTATGTCCCAAGAAAGGCACAGTCCCTAAATAATCCCACCAGCTTTGGCCATTGCAATTCTCTTTTTTAATAACTGAGTGAGCGATTGTTGTTTAATGCCAACTATGCAATTCTTTATCTACATCATGGCAAGAACAAGTTGCATTCCGATGAGATGATGTCCTCTTTGTTCTAAACCAACAGTCTTAGTTGGATTTCCACAGTGCTAGCTTACTGAAACAACAGTCCACAGACAGACAAACATGTGGTGCCGACACATTATTCTGATTCCGCTCCACCCAGCCCTTGTTCTTACTCTTTAACACTGCAGACTTAGTGGAGAACCAGCAAATACTAATCTTACAATCTTAGATTTGATCCAACTCACAATCTACCACACTTGTGTCCAGTTCACCCTCAATGCAGTTCTTTCTGTTTTTAAATCTAAGTATAAGTGGAAGAGTCACAGTTCATAGTGTTGTATTAGTGAAATTGTCAAGCATTACTTAAACTTTCTTCTTGTTTAATGATACTGTATTCTGAATGGATATTATATAAAATAAAATTGAACTTTGTTATCTGAAACTCAGATAAAACTGTACCCTTAAGTAGTTTGAAGTAAGAATGTAGTCAGTTCGTTGATGTTTTCAGCTAAGCTTATCTTAAGTTAGATAACTCAAATACTCAGACACTTTGAGCGTGAATTCTTCTTTTTTTCTACTTTTGGTAGTTTTTATTGGTATCATTCAACCATGAAATTTAATGCACCATGAATTTGATGAAGCATGTAAGTAAAAAGAGGAAATGGATTAATATAAGTTTTTAACTTGTTTCCGAATCCTATTAATAATTCATCCGAATAGTTTGTATATATTCATGCTTGTATTGTATTAATGAATTACTTAATAAAATATGTTTACACTAAAATCGTTGTTACGAGTAAATATCAAAACCAGGAATTCAAATTTCAACCAACATCAATCATCTACGAAATTTGATTACCACGTAAGTAAAAGCCACTGCAATATTTCGAAGAAAAATCATTGGTTCCTTCTTCGACTTTGAAACAACAAGGTTCCGTTGGACTTTTAATAATTTAAAATATAAATTACAAAAAGTACATGGTGGACTCTGTATGCCAATTGTCCTCAGTCTTGTTATGATGATAGTTTGATCAAATAAATATAATAAATTTATTGGAGTGGTAAATATAAGCTTTAATATTAATTTAATACCTTTTATATCAAATTAACTCATGAATACAAAAATGACAAAGCATGTTTCTTTTAGCGCTAGCAGACATTATATAACACAACTTTTTTTAATAACTTTAATAAATTATGAACAATGTTATCTTGCAGAAGGCTTGACGCATATTCAACAATTCTAGACTATGTGCTGATGTGTCGATAAAACACCTCAGTAAATGGAACAAATAAGGTCTCCGATTATATGGCCGCAAGTCAATTTGTTCTGTACAAATCTTTTAATCTTGGCTTAGGTATTAATAAGATAATAATCCAGTTGGATTTGTTTATTGTCTATTATATAGAACAATATCTAACAGGCTTACACCTGAAGACTTTAACAATTGCTACATATGATATGATATGAAACATATAATTCATGTTTGTATAACATATAAGTATATATATGTAATATTAAATCAATGAATAGACCTTTAATTAACCTTCTGCTTTTATATATTAAAGATTCATGAGATAAAATATTTTGAACTCATCATTTATGGTGTTTAATGCCACTTTCAACAATATTTCAGTTATATTGTGGCAGTTATTATGTAAAATTATTCCTAATCAACTACCAAAAGATATAAGCATTTTATAATATAAAAATGTGTGTAAATAATGCAAATATTTGAAAATGTTCTGATATACATTTTGTACATACAGATATATATGTTGAAAGCTTGATGACAAGTGCAGAATGAAGAAAATGCATTAAAATGCTATACGCTTTATGTATCTAGGTGTCAAGTATGGTTTGTTTTTGTTTTTTTGTTACCATATTGCCAAGCCCAGTCTTTGACAATACCGTCAGATGTGTCTTACAAATCTAACTTATTCTTCTAATTTTCATTACCAACTATTCTTTCATTGTCATTGATTAAATCATAATATTTTCCATTTGTAATGCATTTTATATTGATTTCACCTGTTTTGTATCTTTTTTAAAATATAAGAAGTCTGAGAGCATATTAATCTTTATTGATTTTTAAAATATTGCTTTCATTAGTTATAAAATATCTAATAAAAATTTCCATGCCCATGTTATTTTATCAATATTTTTATTTAATCTTTTAGCAGTTTATTTGACACATTTTAATTTGGATATTGTAAAAATGTAATTGTCTGAGGCAAAGTTTGCATACAACAAATAGCCTTTAGATCAACAGTGTTATATATATTATATTATTATACTTTATTTGGTCATTACAAGAGACAATTAAAAAATTATTTGCAGAGATGGATAACAGTTTTTAATGAGTTTCACAAGACAATTTTGTCAGCAAATAAAGTCTTAAGTTATAAAAGAAAACTTAAAATATAGTTGTACTTGCAGCATATTGATGGTTAAACAGAGATGAACGTTTCCATGGGAAAAAAAGACGAAACACGGATACCTTCGTTTTCTAGCTGTTTGACTCTAATTTGATACATTTTATTTCCAAATATATTGCTAAAAAAACAGGAAATCTGTTGATCAAAGGAAAACTTTTCTCTGGAAAATTTGGTTTGTTTATCAATCAAACTGACTTCCAAAATATAATCAATTACATTGTTGAAAGTCAGGCATTAAACACCTAACTAGTTGTTAAAACAGTTATTCTGTATTTTTTTTTATTCAGTACCCAGTTTAAAAAAAATTAAAATTAAACAAAAAGGACTGCACTTGAAGCTGTTGTAGGATGTACTTTTAAAAAATGTTTAAATTTGAAATAAAATAAAATAAATAGAGGGTACATATTTGTCATATAAACCAATAAAATCTAAATAAAGTCTAAACCCATGGAAGAACATGCACTGTCAATATACTTTTATAATACTGAAGAGAATATTTAAAGTGTAAATAAAATGACAAAGACATGAAATAGGAGGGCAGCAATATGTACATTTATTATATTATAGTGTGTATACTTAGCAACAGCACATCAAATCAACTGTGGAAAAACAGATGGTAAATCATCTTTTGATGTTTTAGAATAATTCCAATTTAATTGAACGATCGAACCAATTGATGACTTTACATACAATTTTGATATCAAATGGAAATACAAAACATTTTCTAATTTTCGGTACAATACCATTATTTACAAATCAAACAGTCTACGACATTAGTGATATCAATAATGGCAGATTTATTTGAAAAATTTAAATTTTAAATTTTAACAATATAAAATTTCAATCTACATAAAACAAGCCAATAATATAAATAATTTATTATCTTGAACGAGATTTATAAACGTGAATTATTGAATTGCATCAATAGTCATTACAATTAGAAATTATGATGGATTAATTTAATAAAATCAAATATTATTCTGATATAGACAGGCAATCTTGATGATAAGACACGTTACACATGCTATAACAGAGAAAGGTTCATTTTGAAATGAAAATTTAATATAAACTTTTAAAACTTTTACTGAAATAAATTATAAATGAAAAAGATTACTCATTGTATATTTTAGAAAGGAATTTTTAAATTAAAGGATCAAATTATACTGATAGAAACATATCTAAATTAAAAACTTAATCTGATCCCTGGCACCCATAGATCTTAGTTGGAATAAAACATTTCCTTCAAGAATTTTCGCATATTCTATGTAATACTTGTTTTTATTCAGCATATATTAATAAGTCAACTCAAAAAACAGCATGGCTAAATTGTATTGGATAAATTTTAAAAGGCTGTGAGGATAATCATATAAACCCATACCACTGTTCAAAGAATTTGGATCCATCAACTTGCAGGTTTCTTCATTTCAATGAAAAAAAGGACATAATTTACTCTCAATTTTTAACAGTTCTGATGAAGATTTCGCTCAAATAGCAAACATCTAGGATACTGATGGGTAAATAAATATCCTTTTGATAAAATACCATCAAAAGATACATGTAATAAAGAAATTTGGTCCTGTTTGGCTTACTGTTTCAGAAGAAGATTAAAAAGTTTATCTGTTGCTGGGCATTTAAGCAATAAAAAACCAATCAGTAAATTACTAGAGGCCAAGGCAGAACGTTTTACCTGTGAGATATCACCAAAAAATGAGACTAAGTACGTTTCCCCTCAAATTAATTCCCATTGGCCATGCAATTTTACAGAAGATGAAAAAAAATTGTACCGTAAGTTAAGGCAATAATAAATGCCAAGTGAAAAAAAGAACAAAAAAACAAGGCATGTCAATATTGCTAAAATAGGGTTAGGGTTATGGTGTTTAAAGCCACTTTCAACAATATTTCAGTTATATCGTGGCGGCCAGTTTTATTGGTGGAGGAAATCTGAGTACCAAGAGAAAACCACCGACCTGTCACAAGTCACTGACAAACTTTATCACATAATGTTGTATCGAGTACACCTCACCTGAGTGGGATTCGAACTCACAACGTTAGTGGTGATAGGCACTGATTGCATAGGTAGTTGTAAATCCAACTACCATACGATCACGACCAAGACGGCCATTCAGTCATAGAGTATGTTTATTAGTAATTTATGTATATATACAACTGTTATATATAAGGGCCATATCGTGGCCATGGCCGTGTTATATATACAACTGTTATATATAGGGGCCATATCGTGGCCATGGCCGTGACCGTGTGCTAATTGGTGTTTGACTTTCCACTCACATGATAAAGTTTGTCACGAAAACTGAACTACCTTATATCAATTAAATATAATCCTTAATATATATTAGAAAAGGCTATGGGAGACTTTATTAATAAGATTAAATTAACAATTGTAATTTGGGGTGCTCCAAATGTCAAATATTATATTTACCCATTGTAAAATTTCCAATAATATATGTATGGTCATCAAAAACATGAAGACGTTGCTATGCAATCAAATCCTTTCCAGGTTATAATAATCATCTTTTAATTCTCTTAATTTTCATATTAAATACATGTATATGAATAGAATTAATTTGTGAAAATGATGGTTTATTGATACATATGTAAATGAAATGAAAAGCTGAAAATAGAAATTAAATATAGCAATTTCAGTTTGGATTTCTCTGCTATAAGATTGGGACCCTATACCTGGTTTTCCCGCAGTAACAACTCTGCTTGTTTTTGTTGGGAGAATAAAACGAAAATAATTTCCAGTTAAATGTCATTTATTAAATGATGAAATATAGCATAAATCATATAATTCATATTAAGAAAGTTCATGTTTGATTCTTTCCTTACAGAACAGCAACATACATGCAAATGCAGCATATGCTGTTAATGTGCTGCGAATCTACTGTCATTCAATAATGGATGGACAATTTATTCCAACCATCAAAATTCAAATTAAATGATGGTATATATTTATGCCATTTTTGGTCAAGTCTTGTTTATAGCCTTTTTGACCAATTAATGTCATATGGCTTGGTGTATGCAAGTCCCATAATGCACAATATTGTGGTACAAAATAATTTGCTTCTGCATATTTATGAAAATACCATGCAAATTCTGAATTATTATATTTTGTTGTGAATAATAATGTTGCACATGCAAAAGTGACGTGACTTGACAACATCGTCAAACCTGCGGTACAGTAGTTGTACCTTGTAATATCAATAATCGTAGCCCAAGGCTGAAAAAAATATACAAGTAAAATATCAATACATCTTTTTATAAACAGAACATTATCATTAAAGATTAATTGGCCATAAACTTCTGATCAAACTTGTAGTTTAAGTAGCACAAAATTATCTTAATGACTCTCTTTTCTGTTAAGTATTAGATAGTAACCATGACAACACAATACAAACATGTAAAACGTGTCATCGAAGTCATTTATAATAATGTGCATTGGCTATATAAAGTTAACATTTAATAGTACTTTAATTGTTATGAAGAAAATAAAAAAAGTAATTCCTAATGATGGTTTCTAAATTTTTTAAACAATTGGGACAGCTTTAAAAAAAAATAGATCATTAAGAAAATAAAAAAAACCAACATTTTTGTGTATCATTTGATATAGGTTGAGGTATAGGTTTATAGTGTTTAAGGTCACTTTCAACAATATTTCAGTTATATCATGGCAGTCAGTTTTATTGGTGGAGGAAACCGGAGTATTCAAAGAAAACCACCAACCTGTTGGAAGTCACTGACAAACTTTATCATATAATGTTGTGTCGAGTACACCTCGCCTGAGTGGGTTTCGAACTCACAACATTAGTGGTGATAGGTACTGATTGCACAGGTAATTGGAAATCCAACTTCCATACGATCATGACCATGAAGGGCCCTCATTCGTTATAAAGATATCAGTTAAGATAATGGATTTGATTGGATTAGGGTTGTCTAATAACACTTTTAAAACTGTTTTATTCACATCGTGATGGTCATTTTTTTTTTGGTGGAGGAAACTTAAGTCCATGAGAAAACCACTGATCTGTCGTCAAGTTACAGACAAACATCATCACATGATGTTGTATCAAGTATGGAAGAACTTGATGTTTTGAACTAACAAACCTAAGTGGAGATAAGAACTACGGTAACTGCATATGTAGTTGTAAATCTAACAACTTTATGATTGTAAAAGTATAATATACCGGTAATTACCAAGGACGAGGGAGACTCTCTCCTGTGACAAGTAAAAGAGATTTTTATAAGTCTGTTCTTTTTCTTCACATCATCTACAGTAATACATGCACTGTATTTTTCCACCAGTACATACTGTTTTGCTTTTTTAAATTGATTGATTGATGTTTAACACTAACTTTAGAAGTATTTCAGCTATATCGTGGTGTTTTTTTAATTATTACTTTCTTAAACACTTATTCTTTGGTCTAAAGGTATCAAAATAAAATTTCAGCTGTCAATGTGCTTGCAACTCTATTTGCAAGTATTAAAATGTGTAATAATTCAAAATTTATTACTAAAATGTTTGTCTATCCTTATTGAGAAAATAATACCTTCAGTAAACATCAGCCATTAGTACTTTTATGAATACAATAATGTCTCAAATTTCAAAGTAATAATAAAATGATTTAAAGTTTTTGAAACCAATATACTACATGTATGTTCAGCCAATGTGAAGAAGTATTAAGACACTCAGTAAACCATCAGATCATTTACTGATACAGCACAACAAAGTAAAGACAAAAATTTAAACATTTAAACAAATAAAAAAATATATTGAAGTACTTCAGGCTTAAAGTCTTAAGTTATATAAAAGAGAAAGAAGTACTGAATTGTTGCCACCTACCTTTGTATCTATATATCTATATTCAGTACTTATATGTAAATTTGTACATTTGATGAGTTTCAAAAACTTATCTAGATGGGAGTTCGAAGGGAGGGGTTGGGGGAGAGGGTTCATTTTACTGAGGGCAAGTGCATCTTGATGTCTGAAATTCAATCAAGACAAGTCTAATAAGGTGTCAAACCACTAATTCACCAATCAGAGCTTGGAACATATACGAAAGTAGTCCCTTTTCAAGAAAAAAGTTCCTTTCACTTTGTAGTATTGTGAAAACTACTGAATGGAATGGACTAATTAAAATTGATAATTGAAGTTAAATAAATAGGGATTATTTTGAGCCCAAATTTGATGGATTTAGTTGTACTTTAATACCTCTATGGAGCATTTGATGCATGACCTATAAATAGTGAATTTCTTGGGGATGACCAAGCTATTTTTAGAGTAGGTGCTTTCCGTAGCATGGCATTTCACTGCAAGATTTTAAACATGCCCTGATATTTTGACAGAACGTAGAGGAATCATGTACTTTTCAGAAAATATATGGTCTTCGAAAGGTTAAACTTAAGATAAAATGACCAGGTAGGCTCGAAAAAACACAAATTTAGTAGAAAACCTTAAAGAAATTAATTAGTGGTTTGACACCTTAAGACAAAAACGTCAAAATTATCTTTTGTTGCTATCATGTTCAAATTAGCCTAAACATGTCACAACAGACCCAGAGTGACATTTTTCATACAAAAATGTTACAAAATGCATTGTGGTGTCAGATTACATGGTCAAAATGCATGTTATGTAATATTTTGGAATATTGCTCCCAAACACTGGATATACATGGACACCGGGTATTGCAACTCATTTTCTTTTTCTTTATGACTTTATAATTATTGGGAATATGTTATTGAATGTGTTTTTGCAGTAGAAGGGCATATAATATTGAAAATATGGTTGATATTAAGAATTTAAAAAATTTCATCATGCGGCAGTTTGTTGACTTCAAATATAGGATATGGTGATATCATGATTGGATTTTTTTCAATCCTACACATTTTTCCTGGTAAATTTTCATAGTTTCAGTTATAATACATGTACAATGTACTTACAAAATAATATAAGGCTATAGAAAGCAGTTTTAATTGAAAATTATGTAGTAAAAACCTGGTAATTTAAGTGATCCCAGAAAAATTATTTTGACTGCTTAGCATTTTCTGTTAATTTTTCAAATTGTCAATTTGAATTTCATGTTTTAGAGTATTATTTGGCTGTAACAGTACATTTGAACATCCAGCTTACTTAAACAGTGGGAAAAAACGATGTGGAAGCATATATTTATTGAGTTTTGGGGGAAATTATAGTTGTGCACCATCAGAAATTCCAAGACTTGAATATCAATAAATCATATTTTTGCAAATTTGATGGAATTAGAAGGAATTTCAACTAAAGATGTATATACAAAAACATATTTTATGTCTTAAACCACATAATTTATGGGATAAAAGCATGAATTAACAAAATTAAGAATGATATGAGCTCATTTTATGGGACGAAAAAAAGGGGGGGGGGCTAAATGCAAACATTTCATAGTATTTAGCTATTAAATATACAACTGAGGCATATATATGTGCTAAGATTGCTTATTATGTTAGAAACTAGCTTAATAACTGTAATATATAAGAGAATAGGTAAATTTTGGTATATTACACAATCTGAACTCAACACCTGTAAATGGAGATTTTTCATTAAAAATCTTCAAGGGGGTACCTTTGCATTTGAACACTTATACTTGCAAATATCAGACAGCCACATACCTTATGAGGTTTACTTGGGTTGATATTGTCTAAGGAATAGAAATTAGGCCAACAAATGGTGAAAGAAACAAGTTTTTATATAAAAGAGAAAGAAGTACTGAATTGTTGCCACCTACCTTTCTATATATATCTATATTCAGTACTTATATGTAAATTTGTACATTTGATGAGTTTCAAAAACTTATCTAGATGGGAGTTCGAAGGGAGGGGGTGGGGGAGAGGGTTCATTTTACTGAGGGCAAGTGCATCTTGATGTCTGAAATTCAATCAAGACAAGTCTAATAAATAGTACTGTTATTTGTACATGTAGATTAGCCTGACAATGATAGTGATACATTTTTTTGTTGAATCTTGTTAAACAAATAGACCCATTTTAACCCCTGTGATTTATAAACATCCAATTGCACTATTTTAATGCAATTTTTGTGTAATACATGTTTATATTGGCTTCTGTTTACCTTCAAGTCTACGGTTGACATGACGTAACTAATGGTTCTACTTGATATGAGTTGCCATATTGAATTTTTGAAATCCAACATGTCTAATTATTGCAATTATCGAATAAAAAACAAAACCTACCTCAAAAACTAGTTTTTATGAAAAATTTATTCAAACCTGAGGAGCACAAATTAACAAACGACATTCAATGAGGCTCTGAAAGTATTGAAATGATGTCATGATTTGTAATGTGGTTAATGTACTAATTTCATTACCTCTGAACACGGCATTAAATTAATGATTTTATTTTTTATGATCTTAGAACCTTTCCCAAATCTCATTTTTGTCATGCGTTAGTATTAGATTGAAGAATTTTCTGCATCATTTTTGGATTTGACGATGCCAAATATTCATTCAACAGGCTCCACTCTGTGACGCAAGTAAAACTTCTGATTGGAGATTCTTTAATTTGTTATTTGAAATAAAACCAAGCATTGATTTTGGTCATAAAAATGTAGTTCATCTGTTAGTATAAATGGGATAGATAAGGCACATATTTTACACTGTATCAAACTAGAGGTTCAAATGATCCTGCATCACTCACCGGGGAGTTTAAGTAGGTTACTACTACCTGTACTCACAAAGCTACAAATGCCATGGTTAAAGTCAAGGAACAGTTATAAATTGATGTTTCACAAGTACCATAAACTTTTATTCGTGATTATCATTTAATCAAATCAAGGACTGATATCTATTGGGAATTACTAAAAGTAATAAAAGTTCTGGGTTCCAAGAAATAGGATTGACTAAACATGACGAAAATAACATTAACATACAAAATGTATAATATATACAGGTATAAACTTCTTAATTGATATAATAGGTGTGTCAAAAACTTTATTTGCATATGATTAATCTTAACATTGAGAGGTACTTAAGTGAATTCAAACAAAAAATGCCTACAAAATCTAATTAACATAAAATCAAATGGTAAACAGAACCTTTCCTGTGTCATTCTTTTTATAAATATATTAAAACTTCAAAAATGTTAATATTTTTTTCGAATTTGCATTTGTTTTTATAATCGTGTCCAAGATTATAGTTTATAGCCTTAATAACATTTGTCTCAACATTTAAGATACTTAAAATTGTAAGCCTTTGCCTGAATTAAAAGGTCACCATGTACAGTGTGGGATACTGTATCTTGGTATATATGTATAATGTACATGTGTTAAAATGGAAATTGCATGTGATGGACTAAAAATTGTATATTTTCATAGAATTCAATTGATTATTTTTAATACATATAAAATACTGACACTTTTTGACATGTTAATTGTTATATGGTATATAACATAAAAACATAGCTGTTTTTTTGTTAAAAAATGTAAGACATCCAACCAGTACTGAGAGAATTGATCAAGATATCTACTTATTTACCTACATAATTTATTCCCTTAATCACAGATCTACCCAGCTTTCCTTTATTCCATGTCTGCAGCCACCTTATCTTTGGTAAAATTTACATACAACATTTGTCAGTTTATTATACAGACAAACCTGTATCAAGAGGTCACCTTTTAAACAAAGAATAAGTGGTCTTATAAAACAGGTGACCTCTTAAAAGAGGTTCAATTCATAAGAAATTTTATACGACAGGACAAGAAAAATATGACCTTTTAATACAGGTGACTGCTTAAAAGAGGTAACCACACTGGCATGCTTGACTGTATAGGAATCTTTTAAAAATTCAATTAGACTCAATATAAATACACAATAAAGTTTAAACAGAACTAAGTCCCACACAAAGGCATGTACTTAGAAGCATAGAAGTTATGTATGTGTCCTTGAAATAAATAGCATTATATGTCCTTGTTGTTTTAACTATCAGTCTATCACTACATATAATCAGCATGCTGGTAATATAGCAATAATCAACATTCAATAGTGTTAACAACTACAGTACTTAACTACATGTTTCTGTTGAAAATCACAGTGGCTGGTGACTTTTCACAACTGTGACTCAGAAGCAAATCTTCTAGGTGAGTATTGGACTCATCATATGTGTTTTTATAAAGAATAACAAAATGGGACTCGTGACGTTTTGGTTGGGACTAATCAAATTATTTCCCTATAAATATCTCTGGTGTCTGGAAAATACCAGCAATAATAAAGGTAACACAGTCTACTACAATGATTCACTGATATCACACCATAGTGTTTTCTTACAAAACCACCCTGT
The DNA here is from genome assembly GCA_963680875.1 of Bathymodiolus brooksi. Lineage (NCBI taxonomy): Eukaryota > Metazoa > Mollusca > Bivalvia > Mytilida > Modiolidae > Bathymodiolus > Bathymodiolus brooksi. The sequence continues at coordinate 70,387,017 of OY804579.1, forward strand.
TAGTACTGTATACAGAGTTATGGTAATATGTATCAATCATCACTTTCAACCATTTTTCAGCTATATAGAGACTACCAGACTTAATTGTGTAAGAAAGCCGAGACGAAGAATAATGATATTGAATATAAACACAAACCTTCTAAACTAGATGCTGCTTTTTCTTCTGTTATCAATAAGGTACGAGCTTGTGATGCTAAAGTGTGCAATAAATGGCTGTCACACATCTGTAGAATAGCAAAAGAAAAATTTGACTTGGTCCAATAATTTGTCTTCTCAAACCATTTCCAATAGTTAGAAATATTATCTTCTACTGTGTTGGTTGGCAGTGCACGATCAGAACTCAAAGTCGAAGAGTCAGTAAAAAGACTTGGACAAGTACGACTACGGGCATATGTATAATCTTTACACATCATGGGATGCAGTAAAGTTACAAGCTGATGTAACAAGTCTGTACTATGAAATCGTCGTAAGAGTCCAAGCATCAATCGTTTTTTGGAGTGGTCTCCCATTTTTGGAAACCATTCTCTAATATCGGTAAGTTTATTGTTAAGGATACATGCTTCACATTCTCCACACGTTGTTGCTTTACTTCTATTAACACAACGTAATTGTTGAGCTTGTCCTAGGTTAAATTCAAACACTTCAACGTTACTACCAGCGTGCTTCATATCTCCGTTTATCATCACGACACTATCATTCAAGGGATCTGTTACGACGGGAACTCCACTTGGATACTGACAAACCTCCAACATGATTTTATTGATTTCTCAATATTTCTGAAAAATATTAATGGCTAAATTAAATAAATGGCTACTGAAAATGCATTTATTTCTTTTTTTTAGGCTACAGTATTTTGAGCTTTAATCAATTATACATAACATAATGTCATTACACCTTCGTAAATAAATAGTATTTAAACATTTGTTAAAGCTATTATATAAACTAGCAACTGTAGTTCTTTTCTTGTTTTACAAAATGTGCCTTTGAAATGCACCATAAAACAATATAATTATTATCCAACATGATGTATCTTGCATTTGATATGTAGTATATATGAACTGGGTATGACTTATCATGTACATTGCTAACTTTTACAGGGCAACCCAGAGCATATTAAAAGCAAGTGTGAGCAAAGTATTTTGCTTGACACAGTCAGTTGCTGGACAATATAATGTGTTGGACACAGTAATACGCTAGACCAATTTATTTTGGACATTTGTCTAGTTTTGACTATTTTCAAATGTTAAATATGCCATCTAAATCCAGAAATTGGGCCTCTTTTAAAACCCTTTCAGAAATACATTTGTAAAATATAAAAAAAAATATGGTTATCAATAACCCAGAAAAATTATCATTTTGCCAAAACTGTATTAGAATTAATTGGATTGAAAATGAGAATGTTCAAATTTTGGAATTCAACATTTTTTGGCCCTTTTCAGTTGAGTTTATCTCAGAAACTATAAGAGATAGAAGAAATCAGTTGACAAACTATAAGTCCTTGGTGCAATTAGTTCAAAGAAAAAAATCGCATCAAAATTTGGATGAAAAATAAAAATTCTAAACACCTTCCAAATATGTGAAATTTGTTGGCCACTTTTAGACCCATTTTCAAAATAAAATAGCCAATTTTTTTATGGTCCATCATTCACCCATAAAGTTGATAATTTTGCCAAAAACTGCATTAAAACTAGATGAAAAATAAGAAAATTTAAATTTTACAATTAAGTATTTGCTGGTCCCTTTCCATTGAGTTTCTCTCAAAAACCATAAGAGATAGAGGAAATTTGTCAACATAATAAATTCAAAGAAAAAAAACATCAAAATTGGACAAAACATAACAATTCTATATGCATTCCAAATATAATGCAAAAATTTCGGAATTTGGACAATTTTAGACATATAATACCAAATTGTTTTTGTGGTCCATCAATAACCCATAAAGATGATCATTTTAATTTTTGTAAATAAAACTGTATTAAAATTGGATGAAAAATAAAATCTAAAAATCTAAAATTTACCCCTTTTAGTACTTCTATGTCTAAATCGGTAACAGGTACATAATAAGGTGATCATTTTTCTGAAAGGGATTTTTCCTAAGGAATTCATTAAAAGAAACCCATCAAAATCAAATGATAAATAAATTCTCCATGCACAAATGACAGAAACATTCATTTTTGCACCTTAGGGCCTCTTGTTTGGAAACGACTATGGTTGCAATACCCAAAGTCAATGCCAGCCTTTATTTGGCGCCAAGGATATTTGGGTTCAAAATGTCAACTAGAACAAAACCATTCTATCTACAGATGGACAACAATGATGCTGACAGTCAGATAGAATAATACAACAACAAAATTTCTTTGCAGTCGCATAAAGATGCTATACCCAGAAATAAAATATCTGTGTTTCCACTAAGCCTACTGACCAAAGTTTAATTTTTAATGCCTACTCTAAAGCTTTCATTGCCATTTTTGGACAAGCACTGATAAAGTCAGATCCTTGTCCTGTATAATCTTGGTAAACAAAAATTAAAACAATAAAAATCCTACCTAAAAAATGTACCTTATTTTTTTTCTCAAAATGTTAGTGAAAACATATGTGCAACGGTTAAGGTTTATATGGGTATTTAATACCACTTTCAACAATATTAGTTATTTAATGGTGGTCGGTTTTATCGATGGAAGAATCAAGAGAACCTTGAGAGAACAATCATCCTGTGACAAGTCACTGACAAACTTGAACATATAATTTTGTATCAAGTACACAACTTCATTGGCTGGTATTTGATTGCTATGAACCTGCAGTGGAAATTTGAGCTCATTCTGACTTCTAATAAAGCAGCAATCGACAATTAAAAAAAAAAAAAAATTGTTACAGGCTATCTTGAATGGAAGGCAGAGCCGTTAGACATAATTCTGAAAGAGGACCATCCCAGCCAACTTTGGTTTAAATTTGGTTCAGTGTTTTCAGAGTTCTCAGATTTAAATCTGAAAGCTTACAAGGCATGACGGATGAAAAGTGATGGCAAAGCTCATGTGGCCTAAAAAATATTTAATGGTAACTTGGACATTTTTTCATTCATCTTAAAGAGTGATATTGATAGTATCAACCAACTGACTCTGATACTGAAAATTATTGGTCAGTTCAACGATTTTAAATGCATTTAATTTTGTCAATGTAGCAGTACACACACTTAAATACCAAATACATGTATGCAGGTACAGAGTAAGAAAAATCCAAAAGCAATAAGAAAATATGTTGGCAAGTTTGAAAATATTTGGTTATAGTCCGATCCTATGGTTCCCTTAATCTCGTTGATATTAGGATTCCGAAGAATTCTCTGTTTGTATCTACATCCTATACAGACAGAAAATTTCTTCGGAAATCTAATCTCAACGAGATTATGGTTCCAGTGTATTCACATGCTATTTCAATCAATTGTCGCAACAATATTTCTAATTTAACTATCATGATATTAATCTCATTGAGCAAGCAGAAAATTTCTTCGGAAGTCTAATCTCAACGAGATTACCACGATACCATAGGAACCTGATATAACCTGTTACAATTTTGAATGAACAAATTTCTTAGCAAGAATAAAAAAAAAGATTTGGTTAAATCATAAGTTAGCCCACATATGATATTAATAACATATATTTATGTTGCAAAAAAAATCTGAAGATGTTTGTTTAAATGTATACTGAAGAGTGAAATGAAACATGTGTTTGAAAAACAGATTTATATGAATTTTATACTCTTCATACTTCAACAACACTATTGAATGATGACAAGTAATGTTTACCTATACAATTATGTCTGAAATCAAAGTAAACATGGTCACAAAAATAAACAATTAACTATCCACACCTTTAAAGCTCCAAACTGTGAAAAATGATCCACGCACATGTAAAATCTCAAACACAGTCACAGGTTTGCTCATGTTAAAAAGTGAAATGTATCTAATATTTAACTCGAATGCATTAAATTATTTTGACATGTAACTGGTATAATGCTGGAATACCCTGGACACCTCAACGTGTTGTGTATTTAACGTTATCATGGTTTACTATAATATTACAGCACCACTTCTAGTTTATAATAGAGGTAAACGTCCCCAAGGAGACGTCCGCATGTTTATCTTTTGAGTAAAGTCACGGATTTAGTTTCGTAATTAAATTTATTATTTATAATATTTTTATCTTATAATATTGTTTATAATGTCAATAATAATTGGAAAATAGTGAATATGTTAAAAATTATAAGTTAAATTGCCAGTTTAGTGTAATAGTATTATTTTCGTCAAGGGACGATAACCCAAAATGATAAAAAAAACAACCAGAGGCTCACAAGAGCGACACTATATATTGATAATAAGCAAATACTTAAAGGGGCATCATCTGCCAAAATCGTAATTTTTGTTACCCATAAAAACTATAAAAACTATCAGATATGATTGATGCCTTAATAAAACGTGTTTCTGTTACTCATAAATGTTATGAAATGTACGCGCATCGGGAGGAAAAGGTGCAACTGCTCGTGTTTTGAGATCAATCAAGAAATGGACGCCATCTTATTAATTATCGGCATTGTTTACGGGGTTTGCCGAATCATCATTAAATCAGTACAACAATGCACTTATTTCTTATTTTCTATGAATCTGGTTTTAGTCGGCGTTAATTATGGACAAAGAACCATGCAAGTTTGCAGTTAATAAGCGACAAAATACAAATTATTCGTTTTTACCTGTCACTAGTAAGGTCAGTTGTATACGGAGAAAGCGAGGTCAAATTATTTGCTTGCAAGGAAATAATAAATCGATGGTAATTTTCGTTCTCAAAAGGCGAAAAGTGGTACGGTAAGTTGTTTAATGAGAAATATTTACCTTTATTTCATCATTTTAAAGCTATTTACCAATTTCAAAAACATATAATTTTTTTGGTCAAAATCGTAGCTAATGCCTCTTTAATGATTAGAATTTGTGATATGAAGGAAATGTTTGGAGGTGAAACCAAGTATAATCCTAGGGATTCTACATAGCCATAAAAACAAATTAATATTTTTTTTACAATTCCTTAAAAAAGGGGGCTGCGTTTTTAAAGAACAAATCGGATTTCAAAACAATTTGTTTTAAGAAAAAATAAAAATCAAAAGATACCGAGGCATAATTCAAAGCGAAAATTACAAAAGATGATAAACTTTAAAAAGAAAAATGACAAGGACGAAATAGGAAATATTCCGTTAAAACACGTTTTACCAATCTATAACTTAGCTAAAAAAAAAGGGGAACCAGTTCCCCTGTGCCCTGTATCCGCCGATGTACTCTGTGTCGGCATCCATTTTCAAGTCAGTCGAAAATGTAATTACTTAGCAGTTACCGCATTGTGTCAAACTAAAGCCAATATGAGATAAAAAAAAAAAAAAACAAACCAACAAATAATTGCAATTTATATTCCACAATGACATTTGAATCTTTCTGAACGTATCACAGGCACTTGTTTCATTCAAAAAATATATGCCCCCTACTCTTCCTTACTTCAGGGTAAACATCTGCCCTTTTCCCCTTCCCCACTTCGCCTCAATATTTTTCGCTTATTTGTGATCCTTTCGCTGACCCAATGATATCGTTACACTCCCGAGATATTTCTCTTTTCGACTGTCACATTTAAAGGGATATTGTCTACCAGCTGCGTAATTTTTTCATACCCAAAATTATTGTCGATTTCCGTACTGACCTTCATAAAATGAAGATTAACACCGAGTTATGTTGCAAAAGATACGATTTTTTGACAAAAAAGACCCAAAAAAGAATTATTGTCCGGATGACAATATTCAAATCTATTCATATGGCCTTCTATGCGAACACGTCTTGAGCATGCGCACTGTTTAGAAACAATAAACAACATGTGGTTCTTGGGCAAAAGAGAAACTGTCAACGCGTGGAAGAAAGCGGACTTTGACGGATTCAGAGATAAAGAGGAATAGAAGTGAAGTATCTTCCAAATGGAACAAATGCAGGATATATGTAGGGGATTAGTTGGACCGTTGCCGTTGGATGGAGCGAACTCAAGGAAGTGCTTGATTATTGTTGATAGGTAAGCCGAGCATGTTGCCTTCTTTTCTCAATCGTTTTTCATATTTTATGAATTTATGATGATGCCTATGATCATTTTCGGTAGATATTAATCAATATATTTAATTTTGCACCTGGCAACAGCAAATTATTGTCAATGAGTAGCATAAAACGGCCGTATTTGCGAGGTAAACAAACACAAATTTTAAGAGGCCAGCAATGGGGAAATGGGAGTGCAAAAATGATATCAATGACAATGCAGTTTATTATTATCAATTTAAAAAGAAATATCGAATCAATTCATTTTTAATGCAAGAATTAAAACTGTACATGGCTTAATGAAAACCCTATAAAGTTCTTTTTATTCAAGCAAATTTATTTCTTTGATATACAACATATAATTAGGCTTTTAATTTTATCAAATTTCAACAACTTGGACAAGAAACTTAGTCTTGGGAACCAAAAGTATATACCTTACTTTCTGCGAATTATCACTATAATGGAAAATCAGTATGTATTTTTCAAATAAAAGCTTTCTATTTAAAGAAGCTTCATTTCAATTGCACTTTTAGTTTGGATCCTGTAAGTATAATATATAATTATAAACAAGGTTTTGAAGAAATGATATGCATATCCATTGAAATTTTCAAGTTTCAGAACTTTTTTTTATATATGACTACAAAATTTTACTGAAAATTTCAGAAATGTCCTAAAATGCATATTTTAGACCATGGCTAAATGAAAATCATTTTAATTCCTTTATGCAAACAAGTTCATATCTTGGGTACTGGAAATACATTACATAAATAAGGTTAAAAGTACTTTCAACAAGTTTGAACATAACACTTTGTTATGGGAGCCAAAATTATATCTTCCTGTCTGTGAATTATTACCATAGTGGAAATTCCGTATGTATCTTTTATATAAAAAGCTTTCCATTTAAATAAGTGTCATTTCAGTAGCATTTTTAGTTTGGATCCTGTAAGTATGATACATAAACAAGGTTTTTAAAAAATAATATGAAGATCCATAGAAATTTGCAAGTTTCAGAAACTTTTCTATATATGTGACTATAAAATTTTACTGAAATGCCCTGAACTGCATATTTTAGACTATAACTAAATGAAAATCGCTTTCAATTTCCTTATGCAAACCAAGTTTATTTCTTGACTATTCTAAAAATATTACATTAACTAGTTTTTTACTACATTTCAACAATTTTGGACATAATTTTTAGTTCAGGGAGCCAAAATTATACTTTACTATCTTAGAATTATCAACATAGACATGATAGAGGGAAATCAATATGTATTTTTCATATAAAGGCTTTCTATTTAAAGAATTGTCATTTGAACTGCTTTTTATCCCCTCGCCAACGAAGTTGCGAAGGGACATAGTAACGCTACCGTCCGTCCGTCCGTCACATCCTTCTGAACACTCTAGAATCAACATCCTTCAATGGATTTTGACCAAACGTGGTACATACTTAGTCCTTAAGAGAATTTGAAACCCTATTGATTTTCAAGGTCACAGGGTCAAATTTTTACTGCATAACATCCTTGTGAACACTCTAGAATCAACATCCTTTAATGGATTTTGACCAAACTTGGTACATACTTAGTCCTTAAGATAGCCGAAACCCTATTGATTTTCAAGGTCATAGCCTTATAGGTCAAAGGTCAAGATAACCGGGTCAAAATTTTACCGCATAACATCCTTGTGAACACTCTAGAATCAACATCCTTCAATGGATTTTGACCAAGCTTGGTACATACTTAGTCCTTAAGAGAATCTGGAACCCTATTGATTTTCAAAGTCAAAGGTCAAGGTCACCAGGTCAAATTTTTAGACGAGGGGATATGCCACGCTTTGCCCTTGTTTAGTTTGGATCTTGTAAGTATGATTAATAAACAAGATTTTTAAGAAATAATGTGAAGATCCATAGCAATTTGCATGTTTCACAGTGTGTGAATTTAACAGTAGACCGATGGCCCATGTCTGTGTTAAAATCATGCAGGTTTTTGTAAAATTATCTAAATTTTTTAGGCAAATTACTACTAAAACTGGTAATTTCAGACAAATGTGATTTTGTAGTGATTGATATTTGTACTTTTGATTTAGATATTCTGACCAAGGTAATTCTAGAGTAGAAGAAATGAGCAGCCATCACATTTCAACGAAACGGATGAAACTGGAGAAATCGAGTTCATTTGTGAACCCATTTGAGTATGTTCATTTTGTTAAAGATTAGACATACATGTATTCTACATTATGTTTATAGGTAACATTGTCAATATTGTTCAACACAGTCACTTGTATAACAGTTTCCTATTAATTATTGTGGCTTGCATAGTGATACTACTAGTAGCTATATTATATAGGGATCATGTTGGCTTCTGCGTCATCGTTACATTTTCATCAATCCACAAGCTGAAATGGCCAGTCCTCCTTAGCTACTTACGGGAATGAAACCAAACTGGGACAGAATTGACGCACGTCTGGCGCACCAAATTTTTTCCTGGAACTTTGATGTAATTTTGTCTCTTTATATTGTGTTGTGTAGATGTGTGCTGGATAGATGTATAAAGATTTAATATTATTTTGAAAAGCTTTTTCGTTATACAGCTGCACATCAGAACCATATAGCAAAATTTGTTTCGATATTATACACATACACTGTAATAAACAATTATTTTTTATTCTTACAGTCTCTCAATAGATATTACTGAAGAGGGCAGTGATGTTGGTGATGATTCTGACGATGGAGATTTTGAACCTAGCCTCAACTTCACTCTAAGGTTTGTCATGTTAATTTCATATGTTTCAGTTGTAACTTACATACTTGAAATTTTGTCCTAATAACAGAACCATGCATGATCATATGTCATAGGAGCTTTATTATACCCCCGCTCCACTGGAAAGGGGGAGGTATACTGTTTTACCTCTGTCCGTCCGTTTGTCCTTAACATTTTTCTCAGTAATTATTTATGGCAGCAATCTGATATTTGATCATAGGCTTCAGAAGGGTCAATCGAAAGTCGCAAACCCGCTGTGTTGTCCATGGTCAAGTCTGGTAGAAGTCCCATCCGATGAAGGGAAAGACATCAACAACAAATGAAGATCAGGTCTGATTTGGGTAACAGACACCCTGTAACCATTGACCAGCTCGTGATGCCTGCCGTAGAACTTCTTGAAGGATGACCACAACCTAAAATCTGTCTACAAATCACTCAAATCCTTCATAAAGTGGACTTGTAATGATATGTTTAGTTGCTCATTCACTATACATTCGAGATATTCATCTTGAATTGAAAGTTAGGGCTCCATAGATCATAATCTCTATTGTTTTATTCTTGTGAATTACATTGTATGTATTTTTCTACTTCAGGTGGCAGAGAAGTTACAACAAAAAGACAGCTAGATGGTCTGTGCAGCCTGTTAAAGCTGACAAGTCATATTCCTATGTTCCAAGACTATTAAGGGTCATCATTTGTATGAGACTGCAAGATAATGAAGGAATGAATTAACGTGTGCAGTTGGAAGTAGATGATCCCAGAAGAATCTCGGTCCATCTTGCACCAATTCCACAACCTCCAACTCGGGATGATATTGTAGCATCTCAGAAATTCAGATTTGAAGACCAAGACAAAACAATTGACTATATTGTCGCATAAAATAAATTTAGATTGTCACTTTTTGTTTTTCCTGGTCTGACAGAAGTTCTGCACATTTAGAGCAGAAAAGTACCCAAGTCAGGATAATGGGCATTACAAATTGTCCAATGCACAATAATGATAACACTCAGTGTGTTGGTCTAGTTAGTACAAACCAGGACAACTTTTTAGGACCTCACAAGAAACATCTCTGCCAAGTTTGGTTAAATTCTGTTCGGCTGTTCTCAAGAAGAAGATGAAAATGTTGTTTCCCATAGGGTTTCAATGCAAACTTTGACCTCCGCTGGTGGCCATTTTGAATTTTCAAATGGCGCAAACAGTAACAACACATGTTAAAGACATTCATAGGAACATATATACCAGATTTCAATTCAATCCCTTCAGCGGTTCTTGAGAAGAAGTTTCTTGAAAATCGACCAATCAGAATTTTCAAAGTCACATGGTGGCCATGTTTTTTGACGAATCTGCACAAAAGTAACAACTCTTGTGTAGGACCTCATAGAAAACATCTCTGCCAAGTTTGGTTTTGAATTATATAAAAGACTGTCAGTCCATTTTAGAAGAAGTTGTCAGTGCTGATAGAACAAAAAATAATAATAAGATGGCAAAACTTTCAAATTAAATTTACAATTCCAACTGACCAACTTGTGAAATTAACAACTCATTAGGGTTGATTTATTTTTTATTTTTGGTGTTTTAACGCCACTTTCAGCAATATTTCAGCTATATCATGGCGACCAGTTTTAGTGGTGGAGGAAGCCAGAGTACCCAGACAACCACCGACCATAGGGAAGCAAGTGGTAAGTTTTAATTAAATCGTCTAGGAATGAAACCCTTGTATTGTCCATATAGATCAGGATATTTGTCCCTAATTGTCCAAGTACAACAGCTTGGGATCACACGTCTGACCCCAGCTCCAAGTCGGCCATGTGCCCAAATGGTATACTGGCGGTAGGCTGCATACCTATTGGATCTGTTGTAATCCTCGTCATGGGGCATTACTACAAGTTCCTCTCGAAACATTCTAGCAACCCCCAACACTTCCTCATCAAGGACAATCCGATCAATGTCCTGTAATAAAGACAAGAGATTTAATAAAAACAGAGTAAAGACAGATGGTTATACATTCATCTAGAAAAATGAGCTTTATTTAAAAAAGAAATATAATTCATTATAAGTGAAATAGTTTGCACAAATTCAGTTTAGAGAAATAAAAAAAAGTCTTATTTTGGAAGGAAAGATTTTCTCGTGGGACTTTCTTATGACCACAGTTTTATTTCGTTTTTTTGTTGGTATATGGGAGAACCATTTTGGTCTTGCAAATTTTTTTTTATCAATTTACCCCTCAAGCTATTCAATTTTAATTTTATGGTTTTTTTCCTAAAAATTATTTTGATTCTGAATCTTGAAGAAAAAAATTTGGCTGGACAGGAGAAAAAAATATATTCCGACTTGACATTTTCACAGTATAATCATATACTTGCCATTTTCACAGTATAATCGTATACAAAATTTTGAAGATTAGAATTAGATCTACGCACTTGCTCCCTATTTTAGATCTAATTATACCCCCGCTCCCCGAAGGGGGAGGGAGGTATACTGTTTTACCTCTGTCCGTCCGTCCTTCCAAAATATTTTTCGTCACATTTTTCTCAGCAACTATTGATGGCAGAAATCTGATATTTGGTCACAAGCTTCACATAGGTATGCCATATCGTGGGGAGCGTTTTTGGAACCATCAGATTCCTACTTCCTGTTTGCCGACTTAGTTGGTTTTTATCCACATTGAACATATATGCACATTTTTCTCAACAACTATTGATGGCAGAAATCTGGTATTTGGTCACAAGCTTCATATAGGTACCCCATATCATGGGAAGTGGCAGGGGTATCATAAGTGAGAATTAGATCACAGTTCACCTTGTTTTAATTAGATTGGCACTTCGCCGGAAAATAAGAAAATATGATTTCTGTGGCGTCTGAAAAAAACATTTCTACGGCGAAAAAACGTGACATAGCCCCCTTCAAGGTAAATGGTCAGTCCCATATTATTTTGCAGCAACTGTCTAGTGGAACTAGAAGTAAGGTCTCTTTTGTTTCTAATCCAGCCCAAATTTCTCTGAAACATTCCAGTCAATTAACAAATAAAACAACACTGGCTACGTCATTCGTTTTCATCAGACATGTATTTCACTGTGTTCTACATGTATGTCTCTGTTTTCATATTGTCGGTAAACTGGCTAAAATAAATTAATTTAACACGTGTATCAAAATCTCGGGGAACAACTTCATAACTTATAAGAAGAAAAAAACTAATTTAGTTATTTTTAACGCCGGCAAAAATTTCCGATCGAAAATACGTAGTTGAGCTTGTCCCCATAGGGTGCCTCCTGGCATGTTTTCAATGGTTATCGTGGAAATATCGGCTGAATCTGTTAAGGCATGTAGTTTTCATCAAAGAAAATCTATTCCTGATACAGAAATTATTTATTCTACGTCTTTTAGATACAATCGGTTCGCAAATAGCTTTTTTCCTCAACTTTTATAGAAACTTACCTCAATATCCATGCTGCAGCATCCGGGCTACTGACATAAAAATAGATAAATAAATAGAGTTGGCCTCGCCCAGGTCAGTGCATAATTAATTAGCTTCCGATAACGATGGTCAGCTTTTTTAGTCGAAAAAACAACGTTTCGGAGCGTATTCATCAATAATTCGGTGTTTAATCTTCATTTTATGAAGGTCAGTACGGAAATCGACAATAATTTTGGGTATGAAAAAATTACGCAGCTGGTAGACAATATCCCTTTAAATATACCTACCGGGCCCCCTCAGACGAATTGGACAAGAATATTCAGCGAACGTCGCTTGTTTTATTTGGAACGTATTCTTAAAATGACAAACGTCCCAATAAATACAGTAAAAAACAACAACAAAGCAGCACCTTATTTTGAGAGATTTAATATTCCTACCGTATTGATGGTCATGTTTATCGTGTAGTGTAGCATTTGTTGATTGCTCTACATCAAACTTTAATTTTTATGTCATTTCAAATTTGTTTCTTCCTCGTATAAATGAATACAAACATTTTAAAATCATTTCGCATTATTGTTATCACATTCAGTAATTCTTAACTTGTTTTTAATCATACCACCAACGCGTGCAAATTATGTACGACACATTTTTTATCAATGGAATTCTTGACCCTATTACTGGTGATGTCGTGAATATTCTAACGCTAGGCCTATCCGTGTGACAATATGCGCCAAATAAAAATTAAAAAAAAAAAAAAATCACAACTTTAAAGACCGAGAAACATTGAAAATTTGTTATCTTTACGATGATAAAAAAGGTACCTCCTTACACTTTGTCGAAATGCACCCAACTTTTCACACAAGCCCTGACTGAGAATAGATACAGTATATTTTTTTAGCCCACAACTTGCACAGCCACAAGTTGGCACAACTAGTTGAGTACGAAAACGTCATGATTACATTACAAGAAGAAGAAAAACAAGAAAACCCACTAAAAATCATTTTTAGTTTTCAAACCACGGATAAAATCGTTATTTACGTATCTACCCCGTGGACATTAAGACTGTAGACAATACCATCCTCCAGAAAAACTGTTCAGAACTTCACTTTCAGACGTGCTTCGTGCCAATCGACGAATCGTGGTTGTAGTATCGTCACGGTATGTGTTTTCGTATGTCATGTCTTTTCGTATCATCCATTTTATTTTGATTTCCACAGCACACGCATTATTTTTGACGTGTCCTCCGGTTTCTATTTATGGAACGTAAACAGGACTACAACGTGACATCTGTAAAAAATGTTAAAGTTTGCTTTTAAAGACGTAAGTACCAAAAACAGTGAACCTACCTACTGAACCATACTTTTTGTAATGTTAAAAATTTACTTCATTTATAAAGTAGCTGGAAAAAAATTAAGAAGGGCTATATAAAATTTAACTATGTCGTCTGCCTCTCAGACACCGGCTCTTCCTGTCATGTAACTGTCATGGGGTCACTGATCGTACTTGTAAACAAAAGAGCTGACTGAAATGTGCCTGTTTCTTATATAAAATACATGTCACTTTGCAGTGCATTGTGGTTTCAGCACTCAAAAAACATCTAAAGTAAACACAATTTTGAAAGTGGTCATTTTCAAACATTCTGTTATTTTATTTAGATGTAGTATGATTTGGTAGATGGCCAGAACCATGAAATTTTAAAACCAGCCATTTCCGGATTATATATTCGTTTCCATCCCATATATCGGCCTTGTTTTTACTTCACACGAAAACAGATGACGCCATTTTACTGACAACAAAAGTTGCCAGATAATCGAGAGTCAGTATATTAAAATACAAGAATGGCTTTAAAAACAATCTTATGTACAAAGAAATATTTAACTAGCCATTGTTTGAAAATTCCAATCGTCATATGAATGAAGGGTTAACACTGTTAATCGCTATATCGGAAAATCGATAATAGCACGAAAACCGATAACACGATGCTACGATCTCAATGCTCACGATATAGACACGTATTATAACTAAGGTGATCAAATGATTTAACAATGTCAACAGCCTGCCAGTTCTAGCATTGGTGTTCTATCTTATTACAGCTTACAATTTCATTGTGCTGCTCCATATATTAAACATGTTCTCCAATTAATGCCAATGGAAAAACTTCGCATGGAGCTTAACTTGTCATCGCTATGACGTAACGGATGTTGACGTTATTAACGTGTTCTACCATACAAAATGGCATCCGATATGGAAATGGATTTTCCGTAATGCTAAAAAATGAAATTTTAAAACTAAAAGCTGTGTACCATAATATAATAGTTATTCATGTTTTAGACAGAGTTACGTATATAATGTTGCATTCAGGGTCCGGCTGGCTCAATGAGCTAGGTAGTTGGATTACCTGACAACACATACAAGCATATCACCCGTACGGCGTGGGTTCGCGCCCGACTTTGTAAATTACAAAAAAGGTGTATTCGACTCGCAGCCATAAGTGATTCTCTCTGGTACTCCGGCTTCTTCCACCATTAAAGCTGGTCGCCATCATATAGCTGAAATATTGCTGAAAGTGGCGTTAAATACAATAAATCAATCAATTAATCAATAATGTTGCATTCGCAGCTTCATATTTATATACTCCTGGCCTGACGACTCGAGTATAATTCCGAAGCTGGGAATGTGAAATTATACCCTGAGAACCTGAAGTAATGAGTTTCCTACAACCATAACTGTGTTGCCAGTGCTGCTTTTTTTCCCTTTTTTACTTTCTTTTCAGTTTTCTGTCTCTTTATCTTAATATTGGCATACTTCTTTATTTATGCAAAATTCCAATTGGATGTTATTCAAAATACATTCTCAACGTCTGAGTAAGTTAAATATTTCATAAAAAGCCTCAATTAATACAAAACATATCAATATCGTAGATAACAATTAATATCTACCTTCGGAAGTTAGACTTCCAAGAAGGGAGATAATTTCAGTTAAAATCAGTATGCCCGTTACACTTCGTTAAAATTAAAATAAAAATCTGCACGAAAATAACCAGGGACCTTATTCTTAAAGCATCCGTTAATAAGCGGACCCGTTAAGTTAACGGAGAAGTTAACGCGTATGTCCGCTAAATTTTAATGTGGTATTCACAAACGTCTCCGTAAACGTCAAGTTAACGGGTCCGTTAGTATACAAACGAGTAGAAAAAGTTGTATCAAGTATTTTGATTGGATAATACATTTACATCCTTTCCAAAATAAAGCATTAAGCTTCTCATAAGAATTGCCTTTTGGTTGAAGCAAAGAATAAGAATGAAATTTAAGTAAAAGGTAGGTGTGATGAATAAATTCATAACTGATAACACTAACATATGCTTAGTATATAGAGTAGATGGTCACATATATCGATCGATCGATCGAGAGAGAGAGAGAGAGAGAGAGAGAGAGAGAGAGAGAGAGATACAATATACGTACATTGGCGGAAAATATAAAATTTATTTGTACGAACTTTAGAAAATAAGGGTAATAACAAAATTATCGAACTCCGAACAATCTTACAAAGGGAAAGTCAAAACTCATAATTATATAAACAGACAAAATCAGTCAACAACCGGAAAACTGTGAAAACCGTAATGACCCTGACTTGGTACATGCATTTCTAAAGAAATGGTGGGTTGAATCAGATTTTAAAGCGCCAAACCTCCCGCTCTCATTACGGTTCAAAGGTTCCGGCTGTCACTATAACAGTATTTAAATACAGGAACAAAATAGGTAAAATAGTTGTCAAAGCAGTACCATATTCAGTGAAAACAGGCAGTAAAGCGAGCCTTTGATAAAGTTAATTGAACTTTTAACTTTTACTGCTATTTCATATAAATTGGACCTTGCCAGTGAAATTCGTATTATGGGCGGATCCAGATTTTTTTCGAGTGGTATCCGGACAATCGCCAAGTTTAAAAGATAGTCCAGACAATTTTTATATATTTAGAAAATTCTAGGGAAAGGGAGCCTGGGGGCAAATAGGGGGAAGGGGGGGGGGGGGGTCCGGATCCACCCATGCCTTAAGCTGTTTAATAGGTTGTCTTGAAACTCAATTTACACAAAGGAAGTACATCATTTGTAGATATCGGTAACCACGAAGCGATATACATTTTTGTATTCCGTTCTGACATTTCCATGGAGAGATAAATTGATTTTCAAAAAGAGGGTGGACGGGAGATATCACTTTGTATGATCACAGTTCCTCTAGTTGATTTAGTCGTGTAAGATGTATCTTGATCTTTTTTTTTTAAATTGTCAGTTTTCTCAGGTTTCATTCTTTTGAAGAAATGAAGAATATTATTTTCATAAATGCAATACAAGCGGCTCATAGATGAACAGTTCATTTATGACATGAAAGGAAATTTCCCAAGATGCTTTATTATATATAAATTGTAGAATATTCTGCACATTTTGGTAAAAGTTTGATTAAAATCTGCCAAGAAACAACTTTATTTTTTTTTGGGGGAATAATTGTGATATTATATAAAATATAAGATTATGGAAAAATTAACGTTTGCGTTAACGGATGCGATAGTTAACGGACGCTTTGTGAATAAGGTCCCAGGGTTAATGTATTGCATTAGAAAAAAACACAACTTGTTTGCATTCTATTTACGTTTACAATATTCATTTGTGGCAAGAATTATCCATCATCAAAAACATGACTGCTTAAATTTATACCCCCTTTTACAAACACTATACTAGTATCATTGACGATACCAACAAGATAATCTACTAGAAGACGGATACGTGACAAATCACGTCGCAGTCGCCCACTTTAATATCTGTCCATAATATTGAATTTGTTTCAACTTTTGCAAAAGCTAATACAATTTGAGCACATGGAACCATTTGAATTTATTATGTTAAATTGTAAATCTGATACACACATAATTATAACCGTTACGGAACATCTGTGTCACAAATGACCGGTCCTTTCCTCATTCATGATTTATCACCGGGTTTGTAACAAGACTAACACGAGTTACACGGCGGGTGCAACACATTTCCCCATAAGGTTCTATGTTAAAATACCTCGCATAAATCGTTTAATTTCTCTACCACTAACTATCGAACATATTAACGATGAAATGGTTGATGGCTTATTATCATATTACAACATGCCAAATGTCAGTCATTTTATCTCTGTTACAAAACAGATATAAATAAAAACGTGACATGAAATTCATCTTTCAGATTTATTTATCTAAATCAGTTACTTCGTAAGAACCGTGGTATATATAATACTTGTAACAATTATGTTGTTCTTGTCCTTGACTGTTTTTCTCATTACAGCAATTGTGCATGAACTAACATAACTTGGGAAACTAAAACTTTAAGAATATTTTTTATTTATATTTCATTATGAATTTTTCAGTCAATGGTAGTGGAGTGCTCCGGTCTCAGATTGATAATAAAGTCATAATTGCTGTCAGAACCGGAGCTTTCGCAGTTCTCGATGAGACAAACGTTGTAGTAGGATTCTCACGTAGTTTTTTTTTCTTCATTACATCTATAAGGTGTTAACATTTTCTTTTCCCTTCTTCCTTTTCTTTTTGGTATAAATATGAAATGTACAAAAGGCAAAACAAAAGGTTACATAAAAAACCCAACAACATTTATACCAGTTAACTACCTACAATAACATAGCGGTTTAAACGCCGAAATATGTAATGTTAAGCATAGTAAGTATAGACAATTTAGACATACCGGTATTGCAAATATTCAAGTGTTATTGAAATTATTATTTTATACATTTAATCTAATTAAACATAGATCTTTAATTTCTCCCCCTTTTCCAAAATGTCGTGCTAGCTAGATTGCTATTTATTCACATTTTTTTTGTCGTTTGTCCAAAAAAGTGTCCATGCGATCCTTGTTAGTTTGTTAACAATTTAGAGCTCAATTGTATTTAAGAATTTTGTCTCACTTATTGCTTTTACATAGTGCCGTGTCATTAGCTAGAAAAAAAACTCAAATTAGCACTTACTATAGGAATAAATGTGAGAGGTATTATTGCTTAACAATAATATTTAAGAATGTAAAGAGTCGATCCAATAACGTTAAATGATTCACGTTAAGCAAGAAGTCTTAACAGAAATAATTAAACAGTACTATTGTCCGAGGGTAATTGTGTATACAATCGTGTTGTCTGATATGGAGGTTAGAATTTTACTGATGCTGCTTAGGGATGTTATATTTGAACATGTTCCGTCTCTGTTATGGAGGTTAGGATTTTACTGATGCTATATTTGAACATGTTCCGTCTCTGTTACGAAGTTTGGATTTTACTGCTGCTGCTAGGGATGTTATATCTTCACTACTGGCTCCCATGAGATGAACCTTGTTAACTTGTGAAAATCGGACATGCTTCTCCTCTCTTCATCGGTTTTCTGCCATGATAAAATTGATCTTATCTCATGCTGAAATAATGGGTGAAGAATTTTTTTTTAAAGTAATATCTTAATTTTAATTACAAAAAGCTCTCAATACTCACTACATTTTAGT
Source organism: Bathymodiolus brooksi (assembly GCA_963680875.1). Taxonomy (NCBI): domain Eukaryota; kingdom Metazoa; phylum Mollusca; class Bivalvia; order Mytilida; family Modiolidae; genus Bathymodiolus; species Bathymodiolus brooksi. The sequence continues at coordinate 70,405,830 of OY804579.1, forward strand.
TCAGCAGATTTATGATGGAGGAAAGCATTTGTTTTTTATTTTACTCATTCCTCTAAATATTACTATTTGAATCTTCACTATTAGCCATAAAGTTGATGTGGACCCTTACATAATAGAGAAGAAAAGGGAATGTGTAACCAGATAACTGACTAATTTTTAGATAAAATCAGTACCGGATTTAGATAAAGAGAGGCCCTAGGCTATCCCACTTGTGATGCCCCTCCCAATTCCCCACCTTCACGACTGGAGGAAGATGCAAGTGTGCTTAATCAATTTCAATAAAGGAGAAGATGATGACGGTGTTTAAAATTCTGCAATATTCTGAAATGGAGTGCAACTGTGTAAGAAAAATTCCTGAAGGGTTGTTTAGAAAGTACAGTACGGTATGACAGCATAAGTGTGAAAGTCCAATAAGTGTTTAAAATATAATACACCTTGACCGGAGGCCCTAGGCTTCAGCCTATCGAGCCTATAGGTAAATCCGGCACTGGATAAAATGCTGATTTTTGTAATCAAACATTAGGAGAGGAGCCATGATTTGTCTAAAAGTCTGTGTGTGGGAAGGCGAGGTTGGAAAAGGAATTTTCATTTGATATCGATGTTAAATCCAGAGGAATTCTGCTAGCTTCAATGCCTCCAATTTTTAGATGCCCCGATGTTCCGAAAAGAGAACTGAACTGTGCATGAAAGAGGACTCTCCCCCCCATGTTTGCTGTAAAATGGATTTGAGATAGGAATAATTTTAAAATATTTTAAAATTCTAAATTGCACATTTTGCAAGAACCATACACTACATACTCGAGGAAAGCTTGCTTTCAATTCAGATAAGCGTAATTTAATAACATTTCCCTATACTTACAGTTACCTATGTTAAATTCTTACCGATGGCGACTCCCATAATGTGGAAGTGCTGTTTCTGAGGTTAGTGGTTCTGAACAATATAGTTATATTTTGTAGTACAAGGACTAATTACAACAAATCTTACCAATCTCTCCATTCACGACTACAACATACATTGATGCTTGAAAAGTAATAAATATATACAAGAGTTCATGACTAAGCCATAGTATAGCATAGTGATACTGATATATCTTTTGATCTATTTAATCTATTTACTTATATTGATATGCCTTTTGAAGTGATAGCAACACTCTAAATGCAAAAGAAATTTTGATGATATATTTAATAGAACAAAAGATATACAAAAAATGTATCCAAATCACCAAGATGAGTGATATATATCACAATGATTTATCACACAATGTCTCTGATACTGTACATATTATCATATCTTTCTTGTTAACATGATTTCTATCATCAAAATAAGTGAGTGAGTTGTTTAACACCAAACAAACATATTTTTTTTAGCTATATCATGGTCAGGGCAGGTTACCTTTCAATGCAACTGAGGTTGATTTTTATAGTGCTAGCTCAATGAGTCAACAGCTGCTCCACTGTGACACAGACTCTGAAACAACCAATTTTGACACAAAAGATTGGATATTGAGAATATTTAATTTTCATTGTAAATGCATAATAGTATTTCTAATAAGGAATTTTCTTCAATACATTTATCTTTAAAAATGTAAGATAAAAATCAATACATGTATCTTTACCAATATAGGAAAAACCAACCACAGATTAAAATTGAAAAAAAAAAAAACCCCATCAAAACCATTTCAATCGACAATCAACTGACCAGCCTTGACATGATCACAGGTGTTTGGTCATACATCTTATTCTTATAGGCTTTTATCACAGAATCTTGGCAACTTTGAAAAAACTTTCTATAAATAGTAACAAATAATATATTTTGCATGAATTTTATTGGACAGAGAATTTTTCTGTTTAAGATATCAATAACATACATTAATCACAGATAAAACACAAATATTACAAAATAAATATATTATTTATTATATACAGAGTAGTGTACATTTCAATTATAATAATAATTTGGCCATCTAATTAATCATCTTTGCAATTAAAACAACAAAATTCATAAAAGAAACGTATTTAGATAGTAATCTATTTCAAATTAGATTTTTGTTGGATTTAATTTAATTTTTTTTTATCTGCAGATCCACTCAAAAATCAAACAACATCTGGTATTGGATATTTCAAGTGACCAATCAGCAATGATTTTACAGAATCTTGAGACTTTGAAAAGTTTAATCTAGAGAGATTTCAAATGTAACCTGATGTAACAAAAACAGAATGCTTTAGGATGTTGGTAAATTTTTTGATGAAAAAAATATAATAAAAATAAATTTTGAATTAAAGAGAAATCAACAGTTGACCCGTGCATTCAGCCATGAATCACATGAATTTCAACAACATATAATGAGTTGTATTACTTACCAGTAAAATATATCTTTTCTTACTTTCATTTTTTAATCTACTATATGTACATTTAACAAATATTATCTATTTCACAACATATAGGCCTGATACTGTACACCCAATTTCTACATTTCCTGATTTCATTGTATACTGTAAAAATAAAAGATGTCATACAGTTCAGAGATACTTGTTAGGTTTTCATTTGGCGAGTCCAAAGCCATCTTTTCAAAATTTTGATGAGTCCCATCATTATAGAGATCATAAGTTTTAATATTTTGGCGAGTCCCTAGAGAAAATGGTGACTCCAGAACTCTTCTCAGATGAGTTACAAGTATCCCTGACATATTATTTACTGTATCAACTAATGTTGGTGAATAAGTAACTACTGTTTTAAATTAGTTGTTATTTCTGCTTAACAATATACAGTACATGTAATTAAATAATGAAATAAATTTGTATAAATCATCAATTACATATTTGCTTATTGTTTTATTTATTTGCATCCATGGCTGATACAGTATAAATAGCTGACTAGTTACACAATGAAAGCACAACACATGTGAACACACAATTGTAGACAATAATTTCCAAGTTGAAGTTAATAATCTTGAGAATTGTATTCCTTAACAACAGTTGTAACTGTGACCATCATGAGGACTATGACAACAGATTTTGGCTATCCTGTTTAGGCTCTTTTTAATGTTCTTGCTCCCAAAGACATTTTTAAAATTATTTGGCTTTTCCCATTTTTTTTATTTTGAGCATACCTGATGTAGGTTCTTCCAGAAACGTGTCATGCACACTAAATTTTATATCTACCTTTTTATACAGTGAGTTACAGTTATTGTTGTTTATAATAATTTTCAGAAAACACATCTATACCCCTCAACTTTTTATTGCAGTGGCTGTAGCAATCCAGGAAAGTAGAGCAGTCCTGTATTTGTGTGTTAAGAGTATACATTTTGTCTGTTTCTACCATTTTTCTATTAGATTTTAACCTTTTCTGATGGTGCGTTTTTTCCCCCCATTTAACTACATTTATAATAACAAATATTTAAAGTATACATTTCTTACTATTGAATGGAAAATTAAGATTATCCCTTTTTCTTTTTGCTTACAATTTAGTAATAGGGTTAACTGTCTTTGTCGTCATTTTCAGAAATTTTCTGTGAAGTCATGATGACCAGACTTCTTTAGTGAGCAAAGGCCAGAAAGGTAAAACAAAAATACATGGGTAGGTGTCTGAAAACCTCAAACAATTTTATTAAATTTAAATTTTTCCTCCATAGCAACAAATAAAATAGTGTTTATCTACTATGAAAGTTAGCATATAGAAAATACCTTTGTATGGAAATAATCCAATGTAGTTATATCTTCAAACTTTTATAATAAAAAAAATATTTAATAAATTTGTGCTTGAGACAGAATGTGCAAATAAGTCATCTTGTACTATTGCTTCTAATATAGTTTAAACTCGATCTAAAACTCATTCTATACACAATCTACAGGTATGTACATAATTCTCAATTATTGCACTGTAAAATGACCTGAAGTTAAAAACTGTCAAACACCATAATCAATCAACCATAAAGAACATCTCTGTCATTGAGGAGAAACAAAAACCAAATATAAAACCAGAAGAATTGTACTGTGAAATTATTATTATTTTCCAGACATAACTTTTTTAAAAACTAATTCTATGCTTTGTATAATTCACAAATACAGAAGGTCAATACAGTAGGGCTGGGCTAGTAGTGTTTGTGTCATCACTTTCAGCATTTGGTTTTTAGCTATATTATGACAATGAGACTACATGGGGGAGGAAAGTCCTGAACAGTTTTAAAGAATTGATTTGTGAAATCCTCAGTCATGAGTAGGTAGGTGCCTTGAAAACTTAACATTGGAGGTTGGTATCATGGTGTGGACCTACGTAAGTTGACCAACTACAATTGAACCTCAATATCTAGAATTTGAGTAACGGTAAGTAGCTTCCTAGGAAATAATTTGTCTCTTTTGTAATAGGTTTCAGCTGAATTTATTTCATAAAACTCAAATACTCCAATATTTCAAGGTAAAATTATAAGTCCATTTGACATTTACATAACAAGGTTTGACAGTACAAATAAGAAAATACATTATCAGAATGGATATGGCTGTAATAAAATAAAATCCAGTAACAGTCTGATTTAGATTAAAAATCTTAATACAATAACAACAAAAATCAACAAATATTTGTTTGCTTTCTATGACAACGACATTTCTTTTTTACACAAATTTTAAAACACAAAAAAATAGTAATCAGAATTTACATATAATAATTTTTACATTATATACAATAAACTAGTTAACACTGTAACAATTAATAGTTAATTGTGACTCAAATCCTTCAAAAACATTTATATACATATAATATCATTTCTGCTTAGTACAAGATAGCATTGATTTCTTTATCGTCCAAATGTTGTCCTACACTGTTTTGACAGGGTAAACAAGCTTTGGGGACGTGTGTGACAATATCACGGGTTTTCTGTCACTATTTGAGTCAGTTGGTCGTTCATCCCCTGAAATATACAAAAAAAAATACATTACATAACTCCAAGACAAAATGTCCATTTTCAATAACTTGTGTCAAACTTTCTTCTCATTGTACAATACCTAATACCCAGTCCGCTGAATACAAACCCCTTCTGAGAAAATGACAGAAAAATATTCCTTGAGAAAAGAAAATGAAGATACTTTCTTCTTGAATAGTTTTTACTGACAAATATCAGAATGTGTCAAGAATAAAATGGATGAAAAGGTTGAAAAGAAATGCAACGCTTTGGTTAAAGTTAGAAGGGAAGGTGAAGAAATAGTATATTACCATGACCTTCTGCCTTTGTAAAGTTGAAAGGTCATGAAGGATTATAGAAAGGACCCAAATATAATTATTTCAAACTATTCTCCAATTTATTGGTTTAAACTGTATAGTGAAAGAAACTCCTATAAATTCTGAATAAACTGAGGAAGAAAGTCGAAATTCAAAGCTGAAAATCGGAAAACAGTCCATCAGGTAGGGCAATTCTGCTTTAAAGCAAAAAATGTTTGAATAAAGACGATAACAGACCTATACAATACCATGCCATAATATGACTGCAAAATTTTGCAATCGTCTAAAAAATCAGTCTGAAAATTAGATATTATAATGGGGTCAAGAAAAATTTAAGTATTAAAATATGATTTATTCTTTCATATCATCACACAATTTCATTAATCAACCTTTCACAGTGGATGGAAATCTTCATCTGATATCCTAGGCATAAACAAACAAAAAATACACTATAGACATGTTATTTATATAAGAATTATAAGAAAAGAAGAAGAGAATAAAAGAAATCTTTCATGATTAAAACAAAAGCTGAAACTAGAAAATGATATAAAACATGGGCCATATGATAAACTAGTTTTATTAGCTAATAAAGGACTACAACCATTATGGATATATTAGGCCTATATATCTGGAGAAGGATCTGTAAGTGACATATATATCTGGAGAAGGATCTGTAAGTGAACATTGATTAGAGGTACAATAAAGGTACAAGAAATTAAAACCATATATACACACAATACACCTTTAATAAAAGCATACCCAACAACTCTATACACAAGCAAACCAACACAAAACAAAATCTTGGAAGAAAATAAATTACTTCTCTACTTTTTAAGATATTAGCTACAGGGATATGACCTAGAGTCCAAATGGGAAGTCCAATCTGAAAAGCATTATCAAATAATAACTAAGAGATTCAATAAGCAACTCACTAAGGTATTAAGAAAACACAGATTACCTTTCACAGAAATTTGAAGCTTTTTATTTGAACATGGAATAACTAACAAAGCAACTTTTCTTTCCAGTAGAAAATGTGTGTATATGTCATCAGGAATACTCTTAAGTAAATACAGTTCAAACTGGTTTGTCATTGACCTTGAACTCTTAACACCAAGAAAAATATATTCTCTACTCATGGGTTTAATACATTGACATTAACATTTATAACCATTATACTGCATTGCTACTTGGCAGTTTGAAACTACAATCACCCATTCATAAAGGAACAGTGACCTTAACCTTTGATCTACTGACCCACAAATCATAGAGATTTTTATATATATAGTTTCATTGTTATACAGTTGCTAAATAAAATATATTTTATTTTTTGGAGTCCATTTTCACATTAGGCATCATAATGACATTTATTTGAATTTTCCACCCTAAAATAATTGATGATATAGCCTAGCCCACTTATAATGACAACTTTGGGGGACATGAAATCATTTCATTATAGTCAAACTTCAATATAACCAGACTTGATGTATGAAGGGGTTGATATGGATAAGTAATCTGGTTTTTATTCGGTAACTGATTTCATTATAAGTGGACTGTATATATAAAACCATCCACCATTTCTGTATGTTTTTTAATCTTGTTTTTAAGGGCATTTTATCTGAAAAGTTATATAGCTATGAAAGTTGTAATAGATGGCAGAAATCTACTTGTTTCCTGTCCTTTTTTTTCAATGAATGATTGAAACGTAACATCATTTTGAAATATGGTAATTTATGAAAACTGATAATAATGACTGTTGAACTACAAATTACATGATTAGGGGTTGTTTTACACTCACATTATGAGTTAAGGTTAATGTTTTTCTAGGTGTATATAGGGATTCTAATTGGAAACTACAGTGGTACCTGTCTAATCTGACACATCAAGGGACCAGAGAAACGTGTCGGGTTGTACAGGATGTCGGAATACTCAGGTTTTTATTTTAGTTAACAGAAATACTTTGGGCAATAAATTTTTGTCGGATGTCACAGGATGTCAGAAAACTCAGGTGTCGAATTGCACAAGTTCCACTGTATTTTGGCATATTATTTCTTAGAAAAGACAGTATTATTGTTGAAAACAATGTTGATTAGTGACAACCACACATTCCACTATGTCATCATGCACGTTTCTACCAAGGTGTAAATATCTCCGAGACAATTGTACTGATCTACAAAGAGACGTGTATCACAGAGACAATCGGCACAGTATTTAGAAAAGCTATGCAATGCAAAAAAGAAAAAAATATTCAATCAAACATGTATATTTTAACAGTAGAATTCCTGTAACTTAGTAAGTCAAGACTGTTGTTGAAAACTGTTATCCAAAATTGTTTGAAATACATATGTCAATAATGTACACCATGTAATAAAAAAATGTCTGGAAGACTGGAGTGGAGATGAAGTAATTCGGATATTAAAATTGTTTCTGGTTCATTTTTTGTAGACAAAGTCTTTTTGTTATTTTCTGAAATAAATATTCAGTCATTTCTACTCTTCTTATGTCATGAAAATGACATGATTAGTACAAATCAAATTTGTGTTTAAAAACAGTAACACTGCATTGTTTAACAAAGAGAAGTCCCTTTGACATTAAAAAAGTATATAATTGTCTAATGATCTTCAAAGCATTATTTATCAGTCATTTCCAACACAGAGGTAATATTCAGATGTCACATGTAACTGATCAGGTTAATTTGGAACAGATAGGTAGGTGTCCAATTACCTATGGAATGTAAGGGCCTGTGTGGCAGAGATGTTAAAGTCTTGCATGACTGCAAAATTTCACTAAGAGGGGAGATATGGGCCCATAAAACTGGTGTAACCCCGTCCCTATTTATTGAAATGTAATCAATCATGTCTATATGTGTTACAACAGGTATGAATTTTGTCTCCGTTTCTACAATTCTTCGAAAATATTTTGGAACTGTTCTGATAATGTCAGTATTGTTTTTACTTTTCATTCTATTTACTACTAACCACAAGCCTAACACCACTGAAATGTCTTCACACCACAAAACCTGCCTCAAGTGTTCCCAGACACCTACCCAAGACCAGGGGTTTCACAGGTCAGTTTGTAATAATTGTTCACCCCTATTACTTATACTTTTTGTTTGGTATTTGTCTTATAATTAATATTTTATTCCTTGACATTAAATAATTTCAATACCTAAATAATTATTGACATATCATATAAAGTATTTAAGAAATTCAATGGATGAGCTATATATAGATCTGAAACACAACATAGCCATATGACTTGACATCAGGCTTAATTAATTCAGTGAAGCCTGTTTAAACCAAACTCTTCATAAAACAGAATCCTGTATAAACAAACAACAAATAAAGTGCCAACGTAGGAAATCTTGGTATAAACTGAACTCCTGTCTATTCTGAACACGATAGCTTGTCTCAAGAAGGTTCAGTTTAGACGGGCTCCATTGTACAAAATGTATAACTTTATTTTTTCTTTACAAATTTTATTTTCTAGTTGCATAAAGACTGAAATTAAACAGACAAAATGATATATATCCAATTTACAATGTGTAGACAAAAAATATAAAACTGAAGCAAAATGCAAAGAAAAGGAGTTTATATGTTTTAAAGTAAATTCTACTTTAATTAAATGCTTCGTATCATTAAAATAACAGAAGAAAGATAACATTGTTTGTTGATCACACCTCTGAAAGCAGAATGAACTGATTTGACAGTGGTTAGGAAAGCCCTTCAACCATGGGGTATAACTACACATGCCTTATGCCAAATTTTAAAGCACCATGCTAAACTTACTTGTGAAGAGAAATAAGGTACTGTCGTAGTGTCCATTACATCTGGGTTCAGCAGTAAAGGTACACAATTGGTCCCTATAGGTTTTCCAGAATCAGAGTCCAGTGTCAAAATGTGAGAGGGTGGGGTTTGCAACAGATATGAGGGTGGAGACTGATGGTGTGTGGGGGAGTGAACCCTTGGATGACCTGAATAGTTTCCAAGGTATTCTGAAATTTAGAAGATACAAACAATGACTTTAAAACATATGAATTTATAAATCTATACAAATAAACTACTTTTTGTTCTTATTTAGGCTGCAACAATTTTCAGTATGTCAGCACAGTAGATACAATGTCAGAAGATTTTTTTCATATAGTAGTTTGATAATTGACATAGTCTTCTTATCATTTACACATGTCTTCACTTTCTTCAACATCACAAGAACTAGTGACAGTATTTGTAACATAACTTTAGGCATAGCTCACTAAGATATACCCCTCACTCCCCACATCTGTCCAACCTATTTCCATAACCAAAACATTACTGATTGTTCCGACCAAAAATGAAAGGGACCCTCCTCTCTTCACCGGTAAGCTGCTGATAAAATTTCAAAACATTCTGAGAAACACTACTCAAATTATCATACGACATAGGGTAAAAATCCTATTTTCCGTCATATCAAGTCCAATAACTCTGGAACAGCAAAAGTGAAAATCATCAAAAATGAAAGGGATCCTCCTCTCTTCACCGGTAAGCTGCTGATAAAATTTCAAAACATTCTGAGAAACACTACAAGTTATCATACGACATAGGGTAAAAATCCTATTTTCCGTCATATCAAGTCCAATAACTCTGGAACAGCAAAAGTGAAAATCGTCAAAAATGAAAGGGATCCTCCTCTCTTCACTGGTAAGCTGCTGATAAAATTTCAAAACATTCTGAGAAACACTACTCAAGTTATCATACGACATAGGGTAAAAATCCTATTTTCTGTCATATCAAGTCCAATAACTCTGGAACGGCAAAAGTGAAAATCATCAAAAATGAAAGGGATCCTCCTCTCTTCACCAGTAAACAGCTGATAAAATTTTAAAAGATTCTAAGAAACACAACTCAAGTTATCGTACGACATAGGATTTGTCTACAGACGGACGGACATGGTGAAACCAGTATACCCCCCTACAACTTCGTTGCGGGGGGTATAATGACAATTTTGCTCAGATGTAGTGTTCATCGACAGAAAAAAGAGTAATGCTGAACTCCAGGCTGGGGGTTCTTGCACACTCATTTTAAGGTAGGAGCTATGCTCATCATTGAAGAACTTACTGTGACTGAAATGTAGAACAGCAATAAAGACGCTGTTCCTTTACTTAAAATATTGTCTAAGTGTAAAGTTGGATAGTCTCTGATGATCATTTACATCCATGTTTTTTTTCTTAGTAATTGACAATCAACATTGTATTCTGATATCATTAGTAACTGTCTACAATTTTATTTGATCAAATTATGATTGATTTGATTTGATTTATTGTGTTTAATGCCACTTTCAGCAATATTTCAGGTTTATCATGGAGACCAGTTTTAGTGGTGGAGGAAGCCGGAGTACCTGGAGAGAACCACCAACCATGGGCAAGCAACTGGTATACTTTATCACTTGCGGCTGCGAGTCGAGTGCACCCTTTTTTGTAATTTACAAAGCCAGGCGCGAAGCCATGGCGTATTGGTGATAGGCTTGTACGAGTTATTAGGTAATCCAACTACCTAACGCATTGAGCCACCCGTTCCCCTTATCAAATTATGGGTTTGAATTTAACACTAATATCTTGTTAGCACTTTAGTTCAGGGCAATTACATTCAATGGAACTTGGAAGTTTTTAAAAGTTTTTTTCAACAATATTTAACAATTTCTTAGCATATGTGTATGTGTAATTAGAAATAAAAATCTAATTCAATTTATGTATGTAAGATAAAATGTAAAGTTTAAACTGAAATGTGCTATAGTGAAATGAAGCTATCTTATGATACATGATACATTTATACATAATTTTAATATTTTATTCTTTGATCTCACCAAGTGGTATGGTCAGTATCACCAAACTTATATTGAAAATTATAGGGTCTGTGTAATGTCAAACACATGATGATGTCACAGATAAAATTATAGGGTCTGTGTAATGTCAAACATATGATGACGTCACAGATAAAAACAATAACAACAGTTTAAAGGGTCTTGACATACATTGTGACTAGTATCACAATATCGCCCTTTCGAAATTGCTGCAATACTAGAGATAATGTCTCCCTCGACCATCATACCTGCTGATATTCTATATTTACTTCAAAATTGCATTTCTTAGATTGTAAGAATAAAGTAGTAATTGTGGGTTTTTCATCCTGCTGTAAACAAGTAGAGGCCAGTAAAGGTGTTTTGTTTAATGGTAAAATTTCTAATGAGACTAGGTGAAGCAGTTGCAATAGGTATTGATTGATACAAACAACACCAATCCTTACTGAAGATATTTAAATAAAGATACCTAGGGCAATTGAGGAGATTTACATCAATTGTACATATTGTATCACAAGAAAACTTTGTTCCACTTTGGAATAAAACTGTGAAAAAAATACTGTGAAATATTTTTTTTTTTTGCAAGGAACCAATTTTCATGAATTTCGTGGGTCAATCAATCCATGAATTTATTCATCCAACCAAGTATATGTTTAACTCCCATTACAGGAACAAAACCTTAAATATCTTTATATTCTGATATTAACATTTTACTGTAAATTCAGAACCCATGAGGTTAATAACACATGATTATGTCTTTTATGAGCAATCCATGAAAATTGGGATCTATGAATCTTAAGTTTTTCACAGTATTGAAAAAAAGAGAAATAATGCACCAAAATCATCATATAAAACAAAAATATATTGGTCCAAGTTTGTTAATAGATCAAGAACATCTTTTTTTTTTTATTATTTCATAGTAATTAAGAAATTTGTCCTGTCCCAATACATTTTTTTTTAACTTCTTAATTTCTAAAGACAAGATTTGACCAAACAACAACATCTGTGTGTAAAATTAATCAAAATATTTACCATTAACATCTTTTACAACAGTTACACCCTCTAAATGTTCCTCCTCTTCTTCCTCTACATCATGGGGATAATTCATTTCAGGAGGTTGAGGTACTGATGGGACAACATGTGTCAATTCTGGAGTTGGAGGTACTAATGTAGGTGTGCGCCTAACTTCTGAAAATGATACATTCACAGTTAGATAAAGAAAAAACATGAAGCTTTCTTCAAATATAATTCTGTGAGATTCTGCTTAATAGGCAATATCAAATGATATTAACAATTTTTTTAATTTCAATTCGAGTCTCTTTCGATCAGTAAATGGAATAAATGTGCACAAATACCTATAATGCTAAAATAAAGGTTATGACATGTCTTTAACAGGACCCTTAGGTTATGACATGTCTTTAACAGGTACCCTTAGGTTATGACATGTCTTTAACAGGTACCCTTAGGTTATGACATGTATTTAACAGGACCCTTAGGTTATGACATGTCTTTAACAAGTACCCTTAGGTTATGACATATCTTTGACAGGACCCTTAGGTTATGACATGTCTTTAACAGGTACCCTTAGGTTATGACATGTCTTTAACAGGACCCTTAGGTTATGACATGTCTTTAACAGGACATCATGTGAAGGCCAGAAATACAAATAACAAGGATAAAAATTAATTATTATTAGTTGTTCTACTACTGTCTTTAATATGAGACGTTTATTTAAATTTTACAAGAAATAAATATTCAAATTTATGTTTGAATTATTTATTTATTGTCTAATATTAATGTTTAAACTAAATTATTGAGAATCTTTCCATGAGACAGAGAATACCAATTATGTCTACCTTTTTTAAACAAATCATTTCTCAGGTTGGGCAAAAACGTGTCAATTCTGTCCCAGCTGAGCCTCCATAGTTGAGATTCAGCCCCATCATTTGTCTGAAAGATCCCTGCTGTGTCCATCACTAACAACATGTTCTTCAGAGATTCAGGGATAGCTTCAGCCTGTAAAGATGATCATATGACATTATACCTCCAATTATAAACAAACTGTTCATGAGCATATTCAAATGCATAGAATTTCCTGTGTTGTGAAAGATTTTAAACTGAAACTTAATATATATTTTCGTGCAATTTAATGAAACGCAAATTTCCCACCAAAGAAACATTTACACTAATACAATACTATTTATACAACAACTGATCAAATTCTTCCAAAATTTTTTAAAACTATTCACTACTTACCAACAAATCACTTTTGTCAGCGTGCATGTATTTGTCCATGAATTCTAAAATTGTCAGCCATAATGCTGTAAATGTACTCAAGGACAACAATGGTGTTAAATGTTGTAGGAAAACCTGTAAAAATAAAATCAAATCAAATTTAGATAAAAACAATTGTACCAACACATTTATGCATATACCGGTAATATGTTTACCTAATATCTTCAAAGAGCAACAGATGGTAATACTGTTAAGTTTCCTTAATACATTGAAACATGTCTAAACTGAACCCTGAAAAAACAGAAACCCTTTATAACCAGAACTTTAAAATTCCAATGCAAGAAATCTTTGCTAATTTTTAAACCAGACACTTTTCAATATCGAACACACAAGTTCATCTATTAATGGAGACCAGACAAATATTCCACAAATTTTCTCTACTGCAGTATTCTGACACATGTCTGATATTATTTATCTAAAAAATGTTTTATCATTACTGTGTATATACACAAATATATATCCCACACTTGTGTAAAGCTTAATAGTCCAGAATACATAGTGATACTTACTTTACAAAGGAGAGTAGAAGCTCTCATCCTGGTTTCTTCCATACCAGTAGGATCTTGTATGTTTATATTCTCTAACAGTTTGGTTAACAATGGAAACAAAACCTAAAGAAATCACATATTATTATAAGTTGAAATCAAAGATGTGAACTTCATACCTATAGCTATCCTGAATATATGACAAACATATAATACTAATTTAAATAGTTTTTTTTCAATATCCCTGAATCCTGGAATATATTCTATAAGCTAGAGCCTGTTCTAATTATCAGGACTTTCTGAACAAGGCACTACATCTATTGAATAAAATACTTGTTAATGTAAACCAACTACATAAACTTAAATCGTCTATCAAAAAAATTCATGGTTATCATCATGAGTTAGTCGACCATTACAAATTTATTGGATGCATTTTCCACAATAGCTTATCATTTAGACTCGTCTTTCACTTGTTTTGTTTTGTTTCTGAATAGTGATTTTTGTTCGGTTCCCTCACATTGGTATATTATCTTTCACTACTATTTTGTCTATCCAGAATATGATTTTTGCGGTAGGTATTGTTACATGGTGTATGGTTTTAGTACATTTATATGTACATTGTTTTAATCAGACATAGAAATATGATTTATACTGTTCATACTAATGTTATAGCAAAGAATGTATTCAAGAGTTTGAAGAATATTCTAAATGTAGTGATATATCTTAACAGCTTACATTTGTTAATGTTGTATTAAATATTATTGAATTTGATAAGTCTACAGATATTTGTACATGTATATTAGGGATTTGCCTACATGTACCTTATTAAAGCATGACTCCCATTCTGTAGCAGATAATGTCTGAAGGTCATGTACCAGTAGTGCTCTCTGTAGATAAGTTAATGCCTGACTTCTCACCTGTCTCCTGACATCACAACATAGCCGAGCAATACCTGTAAATAAAAATGAAAATTAATTATCTATTACAAATGTCTTACAAAAGATTGTAAGAATAAACATGTGTTGTTTTTTTACTGAAACTAATGTTCTTATTTTAAACTAAAGAACAGAGAGTTCCTTAGACTTCAGACAATTGTCAAATTCAAGAAACCAGTATCGCATTCAGATGATGATTGAAACGGCAGGCTAGTTAAGGGAAGTGATGGGAAAAGTTTACTTGAACCTTTGGCTAAAAATAAATCATAAGCAACTGCCATCGCTTCATTTTCTTTTATTTTTGAATTAATAGTGCTGCTAGATTTTATTTTGTTTATTTTAGTTTGTTTTCTGTGTTTATATTTTAAGCTGTGCTATACATGGACTCTTGTTTACTGTGTTTATATTTTAAGCTGTGCTATACATGGACTCTTGTTTACTGTGTTTATATTTTAAGCTGTGCTATACATGGACTCTTGTTTACTGTATTTATATTTTAAGCTGTGCTATACATGGACTCTTGTTTACTGTATTTATATTTTAAGCTGTGCTATACATGGACTCTTGTTTACTGTATTTATATTTTAAGCTGTGCTATACATGGACTCTTGTTTACTGTGTTTATATTTTAAGCTGTGCTATACATGGACTCTTGTTTACTGTATTTATATTTTAAGCTGTGCTATACATGGACTCTTGTTTACTGTGTTTATATTTTAAGCTGTGCTATACATGGACTCTTGTTTACTGTATTTATATTTTAAGCTGTGCTATACATGGACTCTTGTTTACTGTATTTATATTTTAAGCTGTGCTATACATGGACTCTTGTTTACTGTGTTTATATTTTAAGCTGTGCTATACATGGACTCTTGTTTACTGTATTTATATTTTAAGCTGTGCTATACATGGACTCTTGTTTACTGTATTTATATTTTAAGCTGTGCTATACATGGACTCTTGTTTACTGTATTTATATTTTAAGCTGTGCTATACATGGACTCTTGTTTACTGTGTTTATATTTTAAGCTGTGCTATACATGGACTCTTGTTTACTGTATTTATATTTTAAGCTGTGCTATACATGGACTCTTGTTTACTGTATTTATATTTTAAGCTGTGCTATACATGGACTCTTGTTTACTGTGTTTATATTTTAAGCTGTGCTATACATGGACTCTTGTTTACTGTATTTATATTTTAAGCTGTGCTATACATGGACTCTTGTTTACTGTATTTATATTTTAAGCTGTGCTATACATGGACTCTTGTTTACTGTGTTTATATTTTAAGCTGTGCTATACATGGACTCTTGTTTACTGTGTTTATATTTTAAGCTGTGCTATACATGGACTCTTGTTTACTGTATTTATATTTTAAGCTGTGCTATACATGGACTCTTGTTTACTGTATTTATATTTTAAGCTGTGCTATACATGGACTCTTGTTTACTGTGTTTATATTTTAAGCTGTGCTATACATGGACTCTTGTTTACTGTATTTATATTTTAAGCTGTGCTATACATGGACTCTTGTTTACTGTATTTATATTTTAAGCTGTGCTATACATGGACTCTTGTTTACTGTGTTTATATTTTAAGCTGTGCTATACATGGACTCTTGTTTACTGTGTTTATATTTTAAGCTGTGCTATACATGGACTCTTGTTTACTGTATTTATATTTTAAGCTGTGCTATACATGGACTCTTGTTTACTGTGTTTATATTTTAAGCTGTGCTATACATGGACTCTTGTTTACTGTGTTTATATTTTAAGCTGTGCTATACATGGACTCTTGCTTTCTGTATTTATATTTTAAGCTGTGCTATACATGGACTCTTGTTTACTGTATTTATATTTTAAGCTGTGCTATACATGGACTCTTGCTTTCTGTGTTTATATTTTAAGCTGTGCTATACATGGACTCTTGTTTACTGTGTTTATATTTTAAGCTGTGCTATACATGGACTCTTGTTTACTGTATTTATATTTTAAGCTGTGCTATACATGGACTCTTGTTTACTGTGTTTATATTTTAAGCTGTGCTATACATGGACTCTTGCTTTCTGTATTTATATTTTAAGCTGTGCTATACATGGACTCTTGTTTACTGTGTTTATATTTTAAGCTGTGCTATACATGGACTCTTGTTTACTGTATTTATATTTTAAGCTGTGCTATACATGGACTCTTGTTTACTGTATTTATATTTTAAGCTGTGCTATACATGGACTCTTGTTTACTGTGTTTATATTTTAAGCTGTGCTATACATGGACTCTTGTTTACTGTATTTATATTTTAAGCTGTGCTATACATGGACTCTTGTTTACTGTGTTTATATTTTAAGCTGTGCTATACATGGACTCTTGTTTACTGTATTTATATTTTAAGCTGTGCTATACATGGACTCTTGCTTTCTGTGTTTATATTTTAAGCTGTGCTATACATGGACTCTTGTTTACTGTATTTATATTTTAAGCTGTGCTATACATGGACTCTTGTTTACTGTATTTATATTTTAAGCTGTGCTATACATGGACTCTTGTTTACTGTATTTATATTTTAAGCTGTGCTATACATGGACTCTTGTTTACTGTATTTATATTTTAAGCTGTGCTATACATGGACTCTTGTTTACTGTGTTTATATTTTAAGCTGTGCTATACATGGACTCTTGTTTACTGTGTTTATATTTTAAGCTGTGCTATACATGGACTCTTACCTTCTGTGCTACATGTATGTTTGTGTTTTATTTATGTTTATTAATTTAAATATGTGCATGCTTACTGTTTTTATGTTATGTATATGTTTATATCTCTATTCGGTGTAAAGTTCTATAGAGCTGATGTTTTTTGCATTTGTAAAATATATTGAATTAAAATAAAAACTTTCGTATTGTATCGTAAGGCAAGTAAAACTAGGAAGAACTGTTTTAGATACCTAAAACTTATGTCTCCCCTAAAAAACAATTATTTGACTTTGAAGTCAAAGTCCCATGAAGGTCATTACGGTATGCGACACACCGCCGTATGGTCATGCACCCACATACCAAATATCATTGACCTATCTGGAATGACAAAAAAGTTATGGTCCGGACAAGCTTCGCTGAGAAGAAGCGGAAGAAGAAAAAATCAGACTAAAACAATATGTCTTCCTTCATTCAAAGGGGAGACATAAATATCATTAAAACAAACTATCATATAATATTAAGCTTGAATAGAACTTATTTTCAAATTTTTACATTACCTTGAAGTAATGGGCACCAACATTTAAGCCATAATGCATTAATCCCAGCATCTACTGAATCATTTGGATCTTGATAGCTTTGTTCCTCTTCTGCCCACGAGTTATATATAGATGCTGCTCTTGTATGGAGTGTGTGCATTAAATCTAACAGCTGAATGGAGAGAGAGTGAATTCCTGCTGCTGTTCCTTCTACATCCCCTTCTTCATCTGACAAGCTGGCATTCTGCTGATGTAAACGGCTTGGTGAAGAATTACTTTTCTTCATTTTATGTTTTGATTTTTTATTTTTTGAAAGTTTTTGTTGTTTTACAGGAAGAACTATTCGTTGACGACCTGAAAAGTAAAAATAAAAAGTTTGTTTGTGAAAGCAATTTGATATAGCATGCAAATAAACAAAGTAGCCATTCTAGTAATTGTTGCTACAGGACCTCTGCTGTCTTTAATAAGTGTACACAGCTTTTACATTATTTTGTTTGTATAAATGCACTGATCTGTTTTTCTGGTTAATTCTGTGTATCTTCAGAAACTGATATAAATCTATCAAACACATCAAATAATAGTATTCTGCTTTAAAATTGGACTCCAGCAATTGTTAGTTGATAAATTCTAGTTTTGAAATTTGACTGAGAAATCATTCATCAGTACACTTAGCACTAATTTAACTTTGGTCAGAATCTATTGAGGATTATGTTGTGATATGTCGTCAGAAGGATGAATCCTATGCCTATCCACTGTCATTCATTACAATAAGACCTTATTAAAGTATTTAAAGTTGTGGCAGCTTGGCCTTAAAGTTAATTCTTCTTCAGAAACCAAAGTGTGACTTGTCCACTCCTTGCAATATCAGTTTAAATACTTACCACCATTCAGACTAGTCTCCACAAATGATCGTATGGCATGAACACAACTCTCAAAGTTTAATGGTGTTATATGAGCAGCATCTCTAACAAGGAATGATAATGTCTCTGATGATTTCAGTAAAGATTTACAATCACAATAACAAAGTTCTTCATTTAATTCTATAGTATATTGATTTGCTAAACTACTTTTCCTTGTTCCTTCTTCTTTATTTGTATTTGTTTCTTTATTTACCTGCAAAGAAAGAAAAACAGCATCACTCTTTTTATCTAATCACACAACAGACTAACCTTGTCACCTTAAACTCTGAAGTCAAGCCTCCTTATCTCAAAATCCTAACCTTGTCATCTTAAATTTGGAAGTCAAGCCTCGTTATCTCAAAATCTGACTAACTGTTTTCATTGATAAAAAAAATTGTTTGAGTTTCAAAGATGGTGGACACAAAGACTACCTGGATAAAAGCACACACCTACAGGAAATCTTTTGACAAATTTTATTTCACATAAGAAAACCTAACAAAGGGGTAAATAAAACTTACACCATTAAGTGATGATAAACACTTAGTACATATGAAGATGTAAATCTAACTACCACACAATTCTGACCAGAAGGAATGAGATATCACGAGTTATTATATAGATAGGTGTGAATTACGGGGATTTATCCGTGAAATAAATTCCGGTATTTCACATGTGAAATATCAATTTTTTCCCACCAGAACTACTTTTACACAACTATAAGTGTGGTGGTTACGTCCCTTGTTGTGTTATGGTGAATACACATACGATTGTAAACTGAAAAAATTCTGTGAAATGTTATTGACGACTTTGGCACATAACCAACATGACGTCATTGACGTCATATAAAAACTTCCAATTTGAAACGTAAAGATTGGACATTATTTGGCTTCGTGTACGCTTCAATTTTGATCAAATTAAACTAAAATACGTTTTCAAGGTAAGCATTTTAATTATTTTTGTGTATTGTTGTAAATATGACATGTAGGATTTCACATTTCCAGCTGAACCCCTTAGTATCATTGCTCGTAGATTTATATGCGTGGAATAAAATATACAAATAAAAAAAATAAAAAATATATAAGAAATTTTGATAGTCTATATAATAAACAGTATAACTAAATCATACATTTTGAATATCAAAATAAGACCACTCGTGACTGAATACGCATTAATGATTAAACTCGTGGATGGAACAAGATCCGCCCACTCACTTAATCCTTATGCATACTTCGGTCACTCATGGTCTTATTTTGACATTCAAAATCTACGATTAGTTATAATATATATATTTCAATATAGGTAGATGCTAAAACATGAATCATGATAAATACTCAAAATAGAACACTCACCTTTGCCGTATAATTTAAAAGCTGATCCTTTACTTTCATTTGTAGTCAAAGAGTAAACTTGGATAGTGTCTCATGTAGTCAAAGAGTAAACTTGGATAGTGTCTCATTTTCATTTACATCCATATTCTTTCTCACTAATTAAGCATAAAACTGCATCTACACAATCTTACTATATCACAAGCTTTTCTAAATTGAAAACACAACTACTCAGCTCACAATTTCAGGTACTACAAACATCTGAAAATCTGCAATATTTTTGCAAAAACCTTTAAAATGTACTCACAAGAACCCAGCTGCCATTTTCAGGTACAGGTCTAACCTCTAGAGGTGAAGGACATCTGTAAGCTTTAGACTGTGACTCATACAATTCTCCATCAGATGTATAACCTCTATCACTGGTGTAAGTCTCACAGCTACCATTCCTAGTGGCAATCTCATCATCACTTTGTGCTCCTTTAAAGATAATACAGTAATAAACATTCGATATAAATGCTTGATTGGAAGCGAATCTGTGCAGGTATTTTTATCATTTATTTATAAATGCATTGACGTTGGAGATCCAGTTATCAAATATATTGTGTGATGTACATGTATATTTTTGATATCTACTTATACAAATATAAAACCAGTATGCTAAACTAAAGTTACCAAGTGCTAATGTAGAAATCCAAAGTAGACACATGACCACCCCATCCCCTCTAAGAGTATAGCTCGACAGCAGCCTAAGGGCCATTTCACACTCACTTTAGGGTAGGAGTTATGCTCATTATTAAAGACCCTACTGTAACTGTGAATTGTAGAATAGCAATGAAAGCGTTATTCATTTATTTTAATGTGTGTCTAATTGTAATGTTGGATAGTCTATTGTGTTAATTTACATCCATATCCTTTCTTATTTACATGTACATGACACCAAGAAGACAATTCAAATAATCTGGATCGAACATGTACACATTAAATGAAAAATGAAAAAAAATCTTACATGTATATTACACAGTATTTACCTGCTTCTAAGATATCCTCTGGCATTTTGACACCTGAACACACCTGTAAAATTGGAGGAGGATTTGCCCCTGCCCCAATAACCTCTAACAATGTAAATAAGGTAAACCAATCTTGTCCGGTGTGTATATTGGCTGCATTTGTCCGTAATAAATCGTGTAATCCATATGCTATATGTCTGGCTATATTATGTACAACTGACGGTTTCATCATCAGCAGTATTCGTAATGAGGTTAAAACTTGTGGTGCGATTTCTTCACGTCGCAAAAGTCTGATAGCTAGTCGTAACAATCCTACGACAGCTCTCTCTACTAAGAATGTATGTTCACTGGCATTGACAACTAAGTTATATATATGGTCTCTAATACCTTGCCATACTAAATTGACTCGATCCCTACAATAAAAAATGTGATAAATAAATTCAATATGAAAGCCACCGACGCTATTCATCCATCAGCATATTTATAATTATTACTCTTCATGTAAGAAACTTTCATTATAATTGACATGATATTATCGAAACATAATTTTACAAAGAATAAATAGCGTCGTTGTAATATGCGATGCGAGTACTATTCAATTGTTGGAGTCATTACTATGCTGATGGGTGGAGCTTAGAACAATGTTACATCATTTAAATAGGCGGGGTCTAAACGGGATCACCTGAGCACTTTTAACAGTATACAATTTACAATGTATTATACATTTTTCTTTAACGTTGATGCTGTCGTCTGTCAAAACAATGGCCAGTTCCAGGTTTGGGAATTAAATATTTGACAGTTCATTGTTATTGTTGAAATTAAATATTTCTTGAATTCAAATGAATATTATTTGCCAATCTTTATACAATCAATACATTTTAGACAAATTTCATTTTTTAAAATCACCAAAGACATTCAGAGTAATAATAACAATAATATTGTGCTGTCCATGTTATATGCCGAAATATGTCCCAAGGTTAGAAGGCATAATGCACTCCCCTTCGGGTCATGCAATATACCTTCTCACCTTGGGACATATTTCGGCATATAACATGGACAACACAATATTATTGTATAATTATAACATGATCTTCATGGGTAAATTGGATACTTTTTCTTTGAGCTCTCAGAATGATATTGTTCATAAACTGACTCTGATACTGTAAAATATCAGTCAGTGTAACATCAAATACATGATGTTATCGATACAATTACGTCAGTATTTTAAAGATCATTATTAAGACAAAGTCATGAACTGAGAACCACATGGAATTACAAACAAAATTATTTGAAATTTCTTCTAAAATGTTGCAATATTTAATTTTAGGTGATCAACTGATATTTGGTATACAACTATTTAAATACATGACCACTTTTGAAATAACTTCTATAAGAGTGCTAGTTAGTGACTGTTGTTTAATGCCAAGTGAGGATTTTTTCAGACATATTACAAGAAAAAAAATTACATTTGATGAAATGATGATGTACGCTTTGTACTAGACCAATATACTTAGTTTGATATTTATAATCCTAGCTCACTGAAACAACAGTCTGTGGGTAAAAATGTCACTCCACTCAGACACATTATCCTGATTCTAAACCAACCACTCTTTGTTCTTACTCCTTAATGTTGTATGATTAGAAGGGAGGCAACAAATACCTATTTTATAGTCTTTTGATACAAACAAAATTTTCCTAATCAAAAAAACATTTGTGACCTTTATTTTGATTAACTAGTTTTAATGTAATACATACCTGTTTTGTAAGACAACCTTTATAAGAAATTCTAAGAAGAACACAGCAGCATCTTCATCAAAGGCCGTCTCTGAGGAAACATGAGCTTCAGGTCCTTGTGAGGCAACTATCAAGGCCTTTAAATATAAAATTCTTATTAAAAATAAGTACGCAGCTAATGGAAATAATATACCTATGGTGTTACAGAGGACGGCAAATATCTATATTGTGAAAAAAATCATCGTTGCTCTGTTGTGAGTGATTTATATTTGATATTCGGAATGCAAGAGTAGGTATGCTGTTTATTACATACATTGTATATAGTTTTTTGCATTAATACATAAGATGTTTGAAAATGCCATTTGTTGTTTTTCATTGTCTGATGTTCTATGATATTTACGATTGTGATGATATTGGTAGTGTGACGTCACACAGTGAAATAACTATAAATATTGTTATTTCACCCAAGCAAGTACTGGTTTTTCTTTCACTTGGAAATCCCAGTATTGCATGGGCATCTAAATGTAATAAAACATTTATTATTGAATAATCTTTAATAAGTTGGTCAGGTGTAATATTGTTCCTCATTTATCAAATGAACTGTATTGAATTTCATTGTTAGTTTTGTTTTGTTGTTAACACAGATCACATGATCTGTGGAAACTAATAGGAAAAATAAAACTGAAAAATTCCCTTGAGGATTTCAATTGTCAACAGCTGATCATGATTAACAGGTTAAACGGAGGATAAATATCAGAAGCATTTTCAGCCTTTTAGTCGAAAACATAGGAGATTCCAGAATACCTTTAAAACAAGCAAGATAATACAGTCAAACCTGCCCATGCAATCACATCTATTAGCAGTCACCTGTATTAAAAGGTCCCCTTTTTCTTGTACTGTCATAGAAAATTTCATATGAATTGAACCTTTTTTAAGAGGTCACCTGTCTTAAAAGACCACCTTTTTTTGGGTCCAAAAGTTGGCCTCTTAATACAGATTTGACTGTATATCATTAGAAATATGGCAGCCGTTCAACCATCTTGACTTTTGAAGAAAGAAAACTTTTGCGTGCATCAGCCCTTCATTATGTACTACCTCTCTACTAAAAATGAATTCATGATCATAAAATGTTTTTGTGTTTTAAGTAGTATCATAAAATCTGACGGACAGACAGACAGACAGAGTGCAATCCTATATTCCCTCTATGGGAACCTTATTGTAAGGGGATAATAAAAGTGTTGATTGACTGACTGTGGACTTACACCTTACACATTTTATTTGTACCTTAACAAGTTCCTGAAGTGACTCTTCTCGTAAAAATCTACTGTCCGTGATGAGGTTTTCTAAACTACATTCTTCTATACATTCCTGAGCAAACTTTGTTACTTCTTGTTCCTCTGGAGTGGGGCCTTTAGTGTTAGATGATTCTGTCATGGTAAAATAAGAGTAGAAACTACTCAACACTCCACTTTCTGCTCTGTAAAAGATATTTGTTTTATACATAAAACATTATAGCCACCTGTACTACCTGTGAAAATGTTCTTAGTAAACTAAGAGAAGAAACTAATTAATCAACACTCTATTTCTAGTAACAATATTCTTCATAAGAATCAACCACCATCAGTAGTGTAATGGTTATCATGCTTGCCTTGAATGTTATACATTGTAGGTTCTAGCAGCAGTTGGGTTAAACCAAACACTATAAAACTGGCATCATAAAATAAGAGAAATGTAAATTGAAGTGAAACAATTAGTGTTGCACAGAAATCACTATAATATGATACCAAAACAGAGATAACTCTGTCAGTGTAAAGTGAAATAATTAGTGTTACACAGAAACCACTATAAAATGATAAAAAAACAGTGATAACTGTGTCAGTATTGTACCTCCAAGTAAAAACAGCAAAAATGAGAGGACATTTAAGCTGGGGTAAGATGGAGGTATGCACTCTTAGCAATAATAATGTGTTGTTACATGATATAGTACAATAACATACAAAAATAATCACACTGTTGGAATAGTTCTGAAAAAAAAACCCAACAACTTTTAATATTGTTGGTCTTAGAATACATGTATACATATATTTGTAGGCAGTGTTTTTTTTAATCTATGCTTCTTCAATCCTGAACACATATTTATATACTGTGATAACTTAAATTCGTGCATCTCAATTTGTGTGGATTGCTCACAAAAGACATAATCGTGAGTTCTTAAATTCGTGAATATCAAATTTGCAATAAAATGATATCAAGATATAAAAAATCATGGTATCATTAGTGTTGTTGCGTAATTGAAAATAAAAATATACTTCATTGGATTCATCGTTTGGTTGACCCACGAAATCCATGACAATTGGTTCGTCATGAAACATTTTTCACAGTACATCATTTTTTTTTAGCAAGTTCACGATCATTGTCACATGGTTATTTTTTATACCTGTACTTACCAACATACTTTATACAAGGTTGTTTGTTTTCTCTCTCTTTCTTTTGACAAAGACCTTAAATTTCTGCCATTCTTACTTTTTTGTTTTTTTAAATACTTATTTGTATTCATTGTTTTTATAATTTTGTTTATTATACAAATTTCACTTTGTTTGGTTTTCATAAAATTGCATATTCTTTCTTTTTAATATGAAATAAGATAACATGTACATTGAAAGATTAAGTTACTGATAATTCTTTCTCATTTTAGTTTCATCTTCAAACGTAAACACAGTAAGTGAAAAAAAAAAAGTGTTGCACAGAAACCACTCGAATATGACAGTAAAACAGTGATAACTATGTTAGCATTGTACCTCCAAACAAAAACAGCAAAAATGAGAACCATTTAAGCTGGGGTAAGATGGAGGTCTCTAATATTATGATGAAAATTTCTCAAACTTAACTGTGTGTTAATGGCTTAGACCTTGGGGGGAAAAGGTATATGGATAATGTTGGAAAAAGACAATTAGACATCAAAAACCACTCCTAACAAATTGGTGAACTGCAATTTAAATATATACCTTTGTGAAGTAGTAATGTCTTCCCTAATTATTGAGATTTTCCCTGAGGAATCTATAAAGTCTTCAACCTACAACATAATACAATACATATATATGTATGTATAATCCTTCAGAAACAGAAAATCAAAATAATATACAGGAGAGAAAATTCTAAAAATATTCATACTACAAGGACTTTAAATAATGTCTTTTCATTTTACCTTGTGGATTGACCTGTTCTGACTAAGTTTAAAAATTGTTCAGTTGATCAAAACAAGTCATAACACATTTTCTCATATTTTGTAATTAATACACTATATCTTTTTTTTTCAATCTGAAATGTTTTGAACAGGTAATAATTTGTTTTACCTGGGTATACAATATCAACCTGATTAGCATTGTTGCACCAAGGATTTTGTAAAAGGGGTCAAATTCCCCCTTAATAATAAAAACAGACAATCTGTTCAGAATGTGTTCTTACAAGGGAGAATTGTATGTGCTCCATGTGCCTATCCTTTTAATAAAATAGAATGCATTATCAAAATTCAGTGCTCCCTGTTAATGTGCTTTAAAGCATGTAAAACACAAAATTCATTCAGTAGGTTTTATTTATTATAAGTCATGGATACCTGACCACATGGTTTCTTCAACATTTCTTAAGGAGAGATAATTATATAATTGTTCTAGAGTTGTCTTTTCTTATTATTATTAGACTAACTTTAAGAACCTATGATCTGGTATGTAACCCTGGAAACCTGGTTATGCAATAAATATTGACATTGGTGCATGGCAATGATAAAAGTACAGAGTAATTTTTATCTAATTCAGGCTGATATATTAAGATAGGAGAGCTCTCAATTCACACATAAATATACCTCAATCATAGCTTTAGGTAATAATTTGGCTCTAAACAGCTGTATCATACAATCTAAGATATTTTTCCATCCTTCCCTCAGTATATCACCATGTCTATGTGTTAAAGAGAACACAGTCTGTGCTGCTAGCTTGGCCTTCATGTTTCCTCCAAACGATATAGATATACTTTCTGGGTTCTACAATACAAATATAATCATATCACTTTACTTCAAATTTTAAGGATTTTATGAGATAGAAAAATTATATGGATAAAAATATAACTCTTTCCTAACGAATTTAGAGGAATTTTACTTTAATTTATAAATTTTTACATTCAAGTTGTTGATTCATTTTATACCGACAATTGCATGCTATTTATTAATATATCTGAAGAAATCTTAAACCTAACCTAGAAATGTATAAAGTTGCAATCAGTTTTACCAGTGGAGGAAAACTGGGGTATCCAGAGAAAACTACCAACTGTTGTGACTGATCAGTTAATACCATCAACCTGTCACATGTCACTGATAAACTTTATCACATAAAGTTGTACAGAGTACACCTTGCTGAAGAACTATGTTCCTTTTTCTTTGCATCTGTCAACTGTTCAAGGGAACACGGCTAACATATAATTTGGTAAATACAAGGATATTTCAATTAAATGTTCACAAAAGGGGAGTGGACCATAGCACTTTTAATAGTAAAGATGTGTATCGAGGGGATATTGGAAAAGGTAATATTACCCAAGAGAGATAATTGGAAAAGGTAATATTACCCAAGGGAGATAATATAATATTATCATTTCATGTATTGATATGTAGTCCTTTTTATACAATAAACATACCTCCTGAGCACTAAGTAAAGTTGTAAATTTACACAGTGAAATGACTAGATTATCAAACACATCACTCATACCATAGTAAGCAGCTATCATAGCACATTTCCTGAAATACAAAATAAATGATTCAATTATAAAAGATATAATTCTTCCTGAACTAGGCAGCTATCCTGCAACAATTCACAAAAATGAAATTTAAGAGACCTGTAAGTTACGTCACAAACATACAACACTTTATTAATCACAAACAATGTACATTTCATACAGTAATATTGTATTTATTATCAAATGTGAACTAGAATTATTTTTTTTATGTCCAACAAAAACAACTTATATTTATAAATTTATGTCTGTGTGTGTTATGTCTATATGATTTTACTAACAGATTTTAGAACTGTTGTATTTTTTGTCTGTGTGTGTTAGGGGCTTATGTCTATATGATTTTACTAACAGATTTTAGAACTGTTGTATTTTTGTCTGTGTGTGTTAGGGGCTTATGTCTATATGATTTTACAGTCTGTGTGTGTTAGGGGCTTATGTCTATATGATTTTACTAACAGATTTTAGAACTGTTGTATTTTTTGTCTGTGTGTGTTAGGTGCTTATGTCTATATAATTTTACTAACAGATTTTAGAACTGTTGTATTTTTTGTCTGTGTGTGTTAGGGGCTTATGTCTATATGATTTTACTAACAGATTTTAGAACTGTTGTATTTTTTGTCTGTGTGTGTTAGGGGCTTATGTCTATATAATTTTACTAACAGATTTTAGAACTGTTGTATTTTTTGTCTGTGTGTGTTAGGGGCTTATGTCTATATGATTTTACTAACAGATTTTAGAACTGTTGTATTTTTTGTCTGTGTGTTAGGGGCTTATGTCTATATGATTTTACTAACAGATTTTAGAACTGTTGTATTTTTTGTCTGTGTGTGTTAGGGGCTTATGTCTATATGATTTTACAGTCTGTGTGTGTTAGGGGCTTATGTCTATATGATTTTACTAATAGATTTTAGAACTGTTGTATTTTTTGTCTGTGTGTGTTAGGGGCTTATGTCTATATGATTTTACTAACAGATTTTAGAACTGTTGTATTTTTTGTCTGTGTGTGTTAGGGGCTTATGTCTATATGATTTTACAGTCTGTGTGTGTTAGGGGCTTATGTCTATATGATTTTACAGTCTGTGTGTGTTAGGGGCTTATGTCTATATGATTTTACTAATAGATTTTAGAACTGTTGTATTTTTTGTCTGTGTGTGTTAGGGGCTTATGTCTATATGATTTTACTAATAGATTTTAGAACTGTTGTATTTTTTGTCTGTGTGTGTTAGGGGCTTATGTCTATATGATTTTACTAACAGATTTTAGAACTGTTGTATTTTTTGTCTGTGTGTGTGACTTATGTCTATATGATTTTACTAACAGATTTTAGAACTGTTGTATTTTTTGTCTGTGTGTGTTAGGGGCTTATGTCTATATGATTTTACTAACAGATTTTAGAACTGTTGTATTTTTTGTCTGTGTGTGTTAGGGGCTTATGTCTATATGATTTTACTAACAGATTTTAGATCTGTTGTATTTTTTGTCTGTGTGTGTGACTTATGTCTATATGATTTTACTAACAGATTTTACAACTGTTGTATTTTTTGTCTGTGTGTGTTAGGGGCTTATGTCTATATGATTTTACTAACAGATTTTAGAACTGTTGTATTTTTTGTCTGTGTGTGTTAGGGGCTTATGTCTATATGATTTTACTAACATATTTTAGAACTGTTGTATTTTTTGTCTGTGTGTGTGACTTATGTCTATATGATTTTACTAACAGATTTTAGAACTGTTGTATTTTTTGTCTGTGTGTGTTAGGGGCTTATGTCTATATGATTTTACTAACAGATTTTACAACTGTTGTATTTTTTGTCTCTGTGTGTGTGACTTATGTCTATATGATTTTACTAACAGATTTTAGAACTGTTGTATTTTTTGTCTGTGTGTGTGACTTATGTCTATATAATTTTACTAACAGATTTTAGAACTGTTGTATTTTTTGTCTGTGTGTGTTAGGGGCTTATGTCTATATGATTTTACTAACAGATTTTAGAACTGTTGTATTTTTTGTCTGTGTGTGTTAGGGGCTTATGTCTATATGATTTTACAGTCTGTGTGTGTTAGGGGCTTATGTCTATATGATTTTACTAACAGATTTTAGAACTGTTGTATTTTTTGTCTGTGTGTGTTAGGTGCTTATGTCTATATAATTTTACTAACAGATTTTAGAACTGTTGTATTTTTTGTCTGTGTGTGTTAGGGGCTTATGTCTATATGATTTTACTAACAGATTTTAGAACTGTTGTATTTTTTGTCTGTGTGTGTTAGGGGCTTATGTCTATATGATTTTACTAATAGATTTTAGAACTGTTGTATTTTTTGTCTGTGTGTGTTAGGGGCTTATGTCTATATGATTTTACTAATAGATTTTAGAACTGTTGTATTTTTTGTCTGTGTGTGTTAGGGGCTTATGTCTATATGATTTTACTAATAGATTTTAGAACTGTTGTATTTTTTGTCTGTGTGTGTTAGGGGCTTATGTCTATATGATTTTACTAATAGATTTTAGAACTGTTGTATTTTTTGTCTGTGTGTGTGACTTATGTCTATATGATTTTACTAACAGATTTTAGAACTGTTGTATTTTTTGTCTGTGTGTGTTAGGGGCTTATGTCTATATGATTTTACAGTCTGTGTGTGTTAGGGGCTTATGTCTATATGATTTTACTAACAGATTTTAGAACTGTTGTATTTTTTGTCTGTGTGTGTGACTTATGTCTATATGATTTTACTAACAGATTTTAGAACTGTTGTATTTTTTGTCTGTGTGTGTTAGGGGCTTATGTCTATATGATTTTACTAACAGATTTTAGAACTGTTGTATTTTTTGTCTGTGTGTGTTAGGGGCTTATGTCTATATGATTTTACTAACAGATTTTAGAACTGTTGTATTTTTTGTCTGTGTGTGTGACTTATGTCTATATGATTTTACTAACAGATTTTAGAACTGTTGTATTTTTTGTCTGTGTGTGTTAGGGGCTTATGTCTATATGATTTTACTAACAGATTTTAGAACTGTTGTATTTTTTGTCTGTGTGTGTGACTTATGTCTATATGATTTTACTAACAGATTTTAGAACTGTTGTATTTTTTGTCTGTGTGTGTGACTTATGTCTATATGATTTTACTAACAGATTTTAGAACTGTTGTATTTTTTGTCTGTGTGTGACTTATGTCTATATGATTTTACTAACAGATTTTACAACTGTTGTATTTTTTGTTCTTCATTTTATTTCATTCTGTGCTTTAATATTTTTCATTTAAGAAACCAACATGTTTCAATAATCTGTTTCACTTTTTGTGGTAATTAATTGTCATTAGTGTTAAATGCTATGTTTCTCTTTTTGTTAATTAAATCGTTCTGTTAGTCATTGTAAATACAGTTGACTCTCGTTATCTCGAATTCGATGGGACCATGGAAAAAATTCGAGTCAACCGTAGTTCGACTCAAGAGGAGCTACGAAGATACCGGAAGTGTGGTTTGTTTAACAACGAAAGGGAGACAACTCGAGCGAAATTTTGAAGAGCTAAAACCAGCATCGCATGTCCCTATTCTCGGAACGATTTTAAACATATTCGATGTTTTTGTTGCTGTTTTTTTCTCTCCGTTAAATTCTTTGAATCTTATGAAACGACTGATAACTTCTAGATATCTTTTTTTGTGTGAATGAATATGTTTATCCGTTTTGTTTATGTTTTTCACCTGTTGCATTGTCATTAAGCTTCATCCATCATGACGTATTTTTCTTTGTGCAATACTGTTTATTTACAATACATGGTGTGTTTTTATTATTCAATAAAGTGTAGAAGAAAACTATTCTTCTTTAATCAAAATTAATTTCCGACAAATAATTCAATATATAAAACGCTTCCTTTGTGTACTTTTCATAATCATTGATGTATGCCGACCCAAGCGCACTTATTATGAATCGATAATTTTTGATTGTACACATCTAACCTGTGTCATAATACCAAGCCAATTCAAATATTATCACTAATTAATTTGACAGATTGTGAAATAAACATGTGAAATAGCCTAAGGTAAAAATGTCAAATTCAATGACCGGATGTTTCACCTGTGATCCGATTTTAATCCTAAGGTAATACACATGTTTTGACAGGTAAATTTGACTTAACGAATGTAAATAATATGGCTTTCTACATCTCGGGACCAAAACTTTTATTCGAGACAACCGAAATTTCGACTCATCCGAATTCGACTCAACAGGAGTCAAATTATATATATTTATACACAACGAAGTTCGGGACTTCGATAAAAATTCGACTCAACCGGAAATTCGAGTCAACCGAATTCGAGACAATGAGAGTCAACTGTATACACAAAAAGTGCATGAAAAATATTTTTATTTTCTCTATCCTACTAGATCATTTAAATATTACCTAAAACCAGTCACAGATTTCTGAATTATAGCTTCTTCACTACTTTTGTCGAACACAAAAGACAACGCAGCAACAGTTGATCCCCAAGTCAAGGTAAATAACTCATGATCAAATGATCCTGCAGGAGCATGTGTAAATGTCCCCTCTTTTGTCCCTCCACGTCGCAACAAGACCTACAAAATCACAATATTAAAAAAATCACCTACAATTTCATAAGGGTTAGGGTTATTACTAGTGTTAAATGTCACTTTCAACAACATTTCAGTTGTATCATGGCAGTTGGATTTATTGGTGGAGGAAACCAAAGTGCCTTGAAAAAACCAAGTGACCTGCTGCAAGTTACTAACAAAACTTTATCACATAATGTTACATCAAGTACAACTCACCATTAGCAGGATCTTTATTAACTGACAACTTACAGAGAAGAAAGGGATTGATTGTAAATTGGCATATAAAGGAGGATATAAGCATCTTTTATGTAAATTGGCATATAAAGGAGGATATAAGCATCTTTTATGTAAATTGGCATACAAAGGAGGATATAAGCATCTTTTATGTAAATTGGCATACACAGGAGGATATAAGCATCTTTTATGTAAATTGGCATACAAAGGAGGATATAAGCATCTTTTATGTAAATTGGCATACACAGGAGGATATAAGCATCTTTTATGTAAATTGGCATACAAAGGAGGATATAAGCATCTTTTATGTAAATTGGCATACAAAGGAGGATAGAAGCATCTTTTATGC
Organism: Bathymodiolus brooksi; assembly: GCA_963680875.1. Taxonomy (NCBI): domain Eukaryota; kingdom Metazoa; phylum Mollusca; class Bivalvia; order Mytilida; family Modiolidae; genus Bathymodiolus; species Bathymodiolus brooksi. The sequence goes on from OY804579.1 coordinate 70,438,711, forward strand.
AAATTGGCATACAAAGGAGGATAGAAGCATCTTTTATGTAAATTGGCATACAAAGGAGGATAGAAGCATCTTTTATGTAAATTGGCCTACAAAGGAGGATAGAAGCATCTTTTATGTAAATTGGCATACAAAGGAGGATATGAGCATCTTTTATGTAAATTGGCATACAAAGGAGGATATAAGCATCTTTTATGTAAATTGGCATACAAAGGAGGATAGAAGCATCTTTTATGTAAATTGGCATACAAAGGAGGATAGAAGCATCTTTTATGTAAATTGGCATACAAAGGAGGATATGAGCATCTTTTATGTAAATTGGCATACAAAGGAGGATATGAGCATCTTTTATGTAAATTGGCATACAAAGGAGGATAGAAGCATCTTTTATGTAAATTGGCATACAAAGGAGGATAGAAGCATCTTTTATGTAAATTGGCATACAAAGGAGGATATGAGCATCTTTTATGTAAATTGGCATACAAAGGAGGATATAAGCATCTTTTATGTAAATTGGCCTACAAAGGAGGATAGAAGCATCTTTTATGTAAATTGGCATACAAAGGAGGATATAAGCATCTTTTATGTAAATTGGCATACAAAGGAGGATAGAAGCATCTTTTATGTAAATTGGCATACAAAGGAGGATATAAGCATCTTTTATGTAAATTGGCATACACAGGAGGATATAAGCATCTTTTATGTAAATTGGCATACAAAGGAGGATATAAGCATCTTTTATGTAAATTGGCATACAAAGGAGGATAGAAGCATCTTTTATGTAAATTGGCATACAAAGGAGGATAGAAGCATCTTTTATGTAAATTGGCATACAAAGGAGGATAGAAGCATCTTTTATGTAAATTGGCCTACAAAGGAGGATAGAAGCATCTTTTATGTAAATTGGCATACAAAGGAGGATATGAGCATCTTTTATGTAAATTGGCATACAAAGGAGGATAGAAGCATCTTTTATGTAAATTGGCATACAAAGGAGGATAGAAGCATCTTTTATGTAAATTGGCATACAAAGGAGGATAGAAGCATCTTTTATGTAAATTGGCATACAAAGGAGGATATGAGCATCTTTTATGTAAATTGGCATACAAAGGAGGATATGAGCATCTTTTATGTAAATTGGCATACAAAGGAGGATAGAAGCATCTTTTATGTAAATTGGCATACAAAGGAGGATATGAGCATCTTTTATGTAAATTGGCATACAAAGGAGGATATAAGCATCTTTTATGTAAATTGGCCTACAAAGGAGGATAGAAGCATCTTTTAGGTAAATTGGCATACAAAGGAGGATATGAGCATCTTTTATGTAAATTGGCATACAAAGGAGGATATGAGCATCTTTTATGTAAATTGGCATACAAAGGAGGATAGAAGCATCTTTTATGTAAATTGGCATACAAAGGAGGATATGAGCATCTTTTATGTAAATTGGCATACAAAGGAGGATATGAGCATCTTTTATGTAAATTGGCATACAAAGGAGGATAGAAGCATCTTTTATGTAAATTGGCATACAAAGGAGGATAGAAGCATCTTTTATGTAAATTGGCATACAAAGGAGGATATGAGCATCTTTTATGTAAATTGGCATACAAAGGAGGATAGAAGCATCTTTTATGTAAATTGGCATACACAGGAGGATATAAGCATCTTTAATGTAAATTGGCATACAAAGGAGGATATAAGCATCTTTTATGTAAATTGGCATACACAGGAGGATATAAGCATCTTTTATGTAAATTGGCATACAAAGGAGGATATAAGCATCTTTTATGTAAATTGGCATACAAAGGAGGATATGAGCATCTTTTATGTAAATTGGCATACAAAGGAGGATAGAAGCATCTTTTATGTAAATTGGCATACACAGGAGGATATAAGCATCTTTTATGTAAATTGGCATACAAAGGAGGATAGAAGCATCTTTTATGTAAATTGGCATACAAAGGAGGATATGAGCATCTTTTATGTAAATTGGCATACAAAGGAGGATATGAGCATCTTTTATGTAAATTGGCATACAAAGGAGGATAGAAGCATCTTTTATGTAAATTGGCATACAAAGGAGGATAGAAGCATCTTTTATGTAAATTGGCCTACAAAGGAGGATAGAAGCATCTTTTATGTAAATTGGCATACAAAGGAGGATATGAGCATCTTTTATGTAAATTGGCATACAAAGGAGGATAGAAGCATCTTTTATGTAAATTGGCATACAAAGGAGGATATAAGCATCTTTTATGTAAATTGGCATACAAAGGAGGATATAAACATCTTTTATGTAAATTGGCATACAAAGGAGGATATAAGCATCTTTTATGTAAATTGGCATACAAAGGAGGATAGAAGCATCTTTTATTTAAATTGGCATACAAAGGAGGATATGAGCATCTTTTATGTAAATTGGCATACAAAGGAGGATATAAGCATCTTTTATGTAAATTGGCATACAAAGGAGGATATAAGCATCTTTTATGTAAATTGGCATACAAAGGAGGATATAAGCATCTTTTATGTAAATTGGCATACAAAGGAGGATAGAAGCATCTTTTATTTAAATTGGCATACAAAGGAGGATATGAGCATCTTTTATGTAAATTGGCATACAAAGGAGGATATGAGCATCTTTTATTTAAATTGGCCTACAAAGGAGGATAGAAGCATCTTTTATGTAAATTGGCATACAAAGGAGGATATGAGCATCTTTTATGTAAATTGGCATACAAAGGAGGATATGAGCATCTTTTATTTAAATTGGCCTACAAAGGAGGATAGAAGCATCTTTTATGTAAATTGGCATACAAAGGAGGATATGAGCATCTTTTATGTAAATTGACATACAAAGGAGGATATAAGCATCTTTCATTTGAACAGATGAGACAATTCCTCATTGATATACAACAGTTTCTTTATGGGATAGAAAAACAAAATATAGATTAATATATACATACTATCATTGATTTGTTTTGTGAGAATGGATTTCTCTTAGCAATCTCACATCGATGGTGAAGCCCGAGATGTGAGATACGACGACAGGTCCATGTCGAAATGTAAATCAAGGATTTGGTGTGATGACGTTAGTAACGTCATTATAGTGTCACACTAAAATACAGCGATATTAGAGAGGTTAAGCAAGGGAATGTGTGCGTGTACTTGTAACTGGGGATATCCCCATAATTTCTGTGCATTACGTCATCAGCTTTGCTCGGCGCTTAGAAGTACACGTAGCGAGAAACTTGTAGAGTGACGGCCACACGTAGGTAAGAACTTGTAGCTTATTTTTGTTTTATTCTTAATTTTTGTAAGTGGAAACAAATGTGTAATGAAACTATATTATATGCCCGAACGAGACATGGCATCATTAACATTGAGAATGGAATTCTAATATCAAATGAGGCCATAGAAAGTGCATGGCTAAAACGGGGGAAATTGATAAAATGGCAGCATTTCAGTTTATGATGACAACATTTACGATACATGGAAACGTCGTGGAATTTAAATCATATGGGCCCCACCCTATTTTACATTGATATACCCCACAGCTAGAACTCTATGAAGTCTTAATAAAATCAGTCGTGACACCTTATAGTACTTCCCAACGGGCTGAAAGAACAACTTCTGATTTTTTTTAAGTCTAGAAATGCAAATAGTGTTAACACTTTACCAAAGGCCCACTCAACACAAATGCACAAGGCAGACATGCGTTTGTTGAAGATCATTTGATTGCAAGAAATGATTCCTCCTCTAAATGGTGCTATTATAAAACTGTCGGTCATTGGGCAGACTGGGTCACCATAAACACAATATACTCGGCCATCTGCTGTCGTCATGTGAGCTCTCATTTGGGTCCAAATTTCACTTTCTCTAAGCATGTCTGCGTCATGTCGGCAACCCTCTATAGGCCCAAACAAGTTGGCGATAATCCCATTCGGGACAACAATGCTTTGGAATTTCAATGCATGGGATCTTTTGTGACCATTAAATACAAGTCTTTGATTTTCTTGAGGCCTACAAATCGGTCGGACAGTGCCATCTATGAAACTCCAACAATTGTCTAAATGGCCCATTTCTATCAAAAACGGCACCCGCAAAGCGCTCCAAACACTCGGGGGGAAAGCCAGTTTCTGTTTAGATGAGAAAGAAGATGACAATGATGATCATGTAAGTAATCAAGAACCTCTTTGATTATGTACGAAATTTCCGTCATCGACCTTCCAAATATTGCTTCAAGGCGACAGGGATAAGCAAATCTTAGTAATATACAAAGGCCGTCAAATCCTGTGACAGTAGTCATATTGCTACAGACAATCTTCTCTGGAATGTGAAGGGCATGACAAAGAGTTTCAATATCAGCTTTTGTAAAACGAAAAAGTGAACGGCATTGTTCATCTGTCAAATCATCAATTTGTAAACCATGGAATGTGCACTTATCCTCTTTGCATAGTGATAACAGTATTAATTCATCCGAATCGTCTAATGCTGCCAATAGTTTTATATTTTCCGCCATTTTTTGTCAAGCAGAGAGAGAATCTTATTCGTGATTTCATTTTCGTTAACCAATAAAATGACTCGTTACAGCGTCGAAATTACACGTACACGTTTGACTTTGCTTAACCGTTTGGCATTATGGAAGTATTCTGTGTACATGTATGTCTAATTTACACGTACATGTTGGCATACACGTTCCCTTGTTTAATCTCTCTATTATGTTAATATCACAATAGTTGCTTGATAATAGATATTATCCTGTGTAAAGATCAAAGGGAAAATGTACAAATCATCAATAATAATCTATATCTCAATTTCATTTAGTCATACCTTCCACATATAATTCTCTTTCACTAATCCAGTATGTTCTGATGGCATAACTATTTCTTCATTTCTGTAAAAAAATAAAAATAAAAAATTTTAACATGAAAAATAATTCTTACACAAAGTTATCAATATATTTAATTTAACAGTACACAAATTTGGTATGTACACATACATTAAAATACATAAAGAATAATGGCAGACATTATCACTAGTATCACAGCGAGTCTCATACAACGAGCTGTGATACTAGTGAACATGTAGGTGGAGAACTTCAAAACCAACTTATTGTTTTTATTGGTAACGTCATGTGTTTGACCTCACACTGACTGATCATTTTCAGTTTCAGTGTAAGTTTGTTGATACTGACAACATCTATCAGTGAGATCAAAGGAAAAATGTATACCATCAGTGAGATCAAAGGAAAAATGTATACTATCACTGAGATCAAAGGAAAAATGTATACCATGAGTGAGATCAAAGGAAAAATGTATACCATGAGTGAGATCAAAGGAAAAATGTATACCATCAGTGAGATCAAAGGAAAAATGTATACCATCAGTGAGATCAAAGGAAAAATGTATACCATCAGTGAGATCAAAGGAAAAATGTATACCATCAGTGAGATCAAAGGAAAAATATATACCATCAGTGAGATCAAAGGAAAAATGTATACCATCAGTGAGATCAAAGGAAAAATGTATACCATCAGTGAGATCAAAGGAAAAATGTATACCATCAGTGAGATCAAAGGAAAAATGTATACCATCAGTGAGATCAAAGGAAAAATGTATACCATCAGTGAGATCAAAGGAAAAATATATACCATCAGTGAGATCAAAGGAAAAATGTATACCATCAGTGAGATCAAAGGAAAAATATATACCATCAGTGAGATCAAAGGAAAAATGTATACCATCAGTGAGATCAAAGGAATAATATATACCATCAGTGAGATCAAAGGAAAAAAGTATACCATCAGTGAGATCAAAGGAAAAATGTATACCATCAGTGAGATCAAAGGAAAAATGTATACCATCAGTGAGATCAAAGGAAAAATGTATACCATCAGTGAGATCAAAGGAAAAATGTATATATTATTGAGAAAAAAAATGCTATATCAAAATTTATGTAGTAGTTGTCATCAATTTAATAGCAAGTTAAAACAGATAAAATAAATAGTATCTATCAAGACAGAAATGTTCTTTTATTGAAAAAAAACATTCTTCTAGTTTGGATAGATACTAATTAACTGTCCATGTCATATACTTGGCTTCCAGGAAAGAGACGTCAAGAAGTTAATGTAAGTAATGAAATGTGAACATCAAAATTTTATTTATTTAGTCGCTGAAGGTCAATGCCAACCTCTCTTCATTAAAATTAAAGGTAAATTTTGATGCAAAAACTTTTGTGACAGACAGATATGATGAAAACAAACCACATGTATCTACTTGTATATGTAATAAGAAATAACTGTTGCACAGAAATCACTATAATATGATACCAAAACAGTGATAATTGTGTCAGAGTAAAGTGAAAAAATAACTGTTGCACAGAAACCACTATAAAATGATAAAAAACAGTGATAACTGTGTCAGTATTGTACCTCCAAATAAAAACAGCAAAAATGAGAGGACATTTAAGCCGGGGTAAGATGGAGGTCTGTGATAACAATCTGTCAAACTTAACTGTGTGTTAATGGCTTAGACCAGAGTTTCATACAAAACACTTAACAGAGCAGTTTTCATTCAGTCACAGTTAATTTTTGTGTCTTTGATTAATAAACAAGCATGCAAAGTTTTAAGAAATTTCCTTTTAAAATGTAGGAGTTGCACATACAAACTTTTGTGACAGACGGACAAGACGAAAACAATGTCTTCCCCAGAAGGGGACAAGATGTAAGAAGTGGCATTTTGTAAATGGATCATATATCTTACGATTTGTAAGTTGAAAACTATATGTCCACATTTATATATCAGAATTTGTTCCATTTACTTTCCTTCAAACATTTCACCCACTATGGTACATGTTTCGAGAGAGCCACGCTCCCTGCATGCTAAAGATCTCTTTTGTAGATTTCGAAAAAATGTAGTAGCTACAAAAGACAATATTTTTACCCCTACCCAAACTCTCCACTTTTTCAGTCGCAATCAAAAGTCATTGACCTGGTTGACTCATCCCTTCCCTCACTTCTATCTAGATTCTATATGTTATTGGACTTGTTTTTGTCCTGAATATAGCTGAAATACTGCTGCTGGATGTTAAGGATAATCAATCATTTATATATGATAGTATACCTGATAGCATTATAAATCTCTTCTAACATATCCTGGTCAAAGTCTTCTCCACCGTTGCATTTGTTCAAGTTCTTCTTGAATTGCTATAGATAAAAATATAAAAGATTTAATATTATGGCTTTCTTTTTGTGCAGCTTCCATTTTTTGTTGTACAAATTTTTGAAGTAAATTGCCAGCAAAGGAATTCTGCTATACATGCATACCTTGTGTTATAATTGTAACTGCTCTTTTTAATCAACTGTACAAATTTCATGGTCATCAATTTTTTCTTACTTTCTCATCCTAATTTGGAGTTTTCTTATGAAACCTCTTAATACAAACAAACAAAAATTAAAAAGGGGAACCACCATATTTGGACTCCAAAATAAGTGGATTGAAAAACATTTTGCTTAGAAGGTCATATGACACTTCTCAACCAATCATCAACCCTGTTACATATAGCGTAACTACTAATATAACTTACTGCATTTGTCATTGGTATATTTTGTTTCTTGGCGTTGTGGTTGTGTTGGTCAACATTCAACATAATAATAGCATAAGTTAAGGTGAATGCTGCATCATAATTTTGGAATGGCAGCCCATTACTTATCTGTAAAAAATAGCATGCCACATTTTACATAATACCAGAAGATTCATGTATACACATTTAAAGCTTAAAATAAAAAAATGCAATACAATTGTATTATAATAGAATGATTATAAACTAAATTCAACAATATGTAATTTCAAACATCAGATCCTAGACATGTCTGATGGGTTTCCTGCAATATACTGATATTCTAACTCATGGTGTATCGTCAACATTTATGAGCAACTTGTCCATATTTCAACAACAAAATGGATTTTTTAAGAATAAAAAATGTTGAATATAACTGCATAAGTTCTAAACAAGTAAGAACATATGTCTCATCATCTTTCCCTCCATTGATGATGAAAATGAAATCAACATCAGGTGATGTGTGGCCCAGTATTTACAAAAATCAGTGGCCCAATTAAAAATTGGTAAAGTTCACAGAAAACATGTAAATGTTGATAATGAATACAGACATTAATACAAAAAAACTATCTAATAATGAAGAATTAGTTTTTTGCAAACTTAACCCATTGTTGATGCCTCACTGCCACAATATTAGATGCAGGAACGGCCAATATGTTATCTTGTCTTCTGTAACACAAGTCTTAAAAACATACATGTATGTCACTTACTAACAGATGTTTAGATTATACATCAACTTAGCAACCAATCTCAGATAAAACAACCTCTTCCCGATCAATATCAGATAACATAACTTACCGACCAATGTTCAGAGAAGTGTTCTATTAAGTATGATATAACTGGGGCTTCCCCTGGTAGTCTGAATGCCTCTAAATATAACCTTAATGCCTCATCTACTCTTAAATCTTCAAAATGGAATGACCTACATATATAAACAAAACAATATAAATAGTCAATATTTCACTGTTTTGTAAAACTTGAATAATAAACTTTTTTTTTTTAAATATATTAGCATGGTACAAATGAAAAAAAATTAAAATATTTTAGCAATAATAGAAATATTTACATCAAATATGGTCTTTAAATATATTTTTTATATTTTCATTGTGTTGACTAATTGTCATAGTGACTTTTTCTATTTCATGATAATTCTACAATCACAGTATTAGTGGGTAATTCTTAATGATTTCATTTTATACTATGGTGGTTCACCAATTTCTGCAAAACAAAAATATTTACTTTGATATTCATACATTGTATAATACATAAACTACAGAATGTTACAATTGTAAATAGTCTTACGTGACAAAAGCTTTAAGGATTTCTCCATTTGTCTTTCTACTGATATATTCTCCAATTTGTGCTTTATCTAGTCGTGGATTTTCTTTAAGAAACACGACAACTTCCTTTGCATCAAGAGGACTATTTAAATAACCTTGTTCTTGAAGATACTGGATACCTTTGGCAGGCTTGGTGTTAAACTGTTTGGTTCCTTCATAATATACCTGAAAATAACAAATAAGATAAATTTGTTGAACTCTATTTTGTAGTGTAACTTATTTTCTGGTACTACTTCTGCATCAAAACTTACCTATAACCAGACTGAAAATATCCTCCTTAAAAAAATCAAATGTGAATAATTTGTTTTGCTATCGATTCCTTAAATTGTTACCTGATTATTTTAGTATATGAACAAATAATATAATGACAGGGATTCAGTCTATCAACACTCTATTTTTCAAAGGTATAAATAAAATTAAATACAGTTAAGAAATATGATTACATTAGCAGGGTTCTCAAAATGTGCCGGCGACTTCGCCGTTTACTTTCACATTTTGGCCGGTCAAAAATTTATCGAGCATGGGTTTTCCAACAATTTTTATGTTTATGTGAATTGTCGTTATCGCGTTTTGTTGATCTATATCTTCTTATCGATTACTTTTACTATTACAATCAACCGAACACTAACAAATCCACCATTTTCTAAATATATCTAACTCCCTGTGACATCACGGTGGGAACTCCGGACTTCGACCACACAACATTTCGGACTTCACTTGGTTCTACTATATAGATGCGGGAAGCGTTCCGAGTGGAGTATTTGCTCATGAAGGATGCACAGTCGTCACATTCCAAAAGCTGGGATATCCCTTTACGGAACGTAAAAACAAGCAAGGAAATCGATGAAGATTTAACGGTTTTTCGGTAATTTAAAGTTTTTGGATAATTTTCAAAGCGAGAACGTTACTATTTATGCTTGGTAGTGTCACTCATGATCCTATTTTTTGTAGTAAAGCACGAATTTTGTTGCAAGTCAAAAATATTTTTTTCAGGTCATTGATGATTACGAAAAGATTACTGGACGTTGTGTCCTGTGAATTTAAATAAAAATGTTTAAAGAAAGGAGGTCCTGTGGAAGCAATGAAGGTCCAGTGAAATTTTTATCTACACGGGACCTTCTGTCCTGTTAAAAAAAGTTAAGTTTCACTGGGACTGGATTTAAGCCAACATTCCTTGAGATTTCATTCATTATTCAACGTGAGAGTAATAATCAGATTAAAATATGAGACCTCTAGTTATTTATAGTTATATATTACAACATTTTTCAATTCTTCTTGCAGAAGAGATATTCTGAGGACCCCCATACTCCCCACCTACCAGAGAGGGGGGAACCCTCCTCTCGGGCTCTCCCCCACATGCGCCTACGGCACTCGGTTCGTGCCTCTGGCACTCAACTCTCCCCCTATTTTATAAATTGAGACTCCTACTTCAATTCTTTTTGAGAACCCTGCATTAGTGCTATGGTAATTTTGTTCATTTACATGGATACAATTTCACACTCATTTTAGAGTATGAGATATTCTCTACTGTGACTGTGAAATGTAGAACGGCAATAAAAGTGCTGTTCCTTTACTTTAATTTGTGTCTAAGTGTTACGTTGGATAGTCTCTAAAGTTCAATTACATCCATATGCCTTCTTACTAATACAATAAATATAGTCTAATTATGTAAGATGTGAAACTTTACTGCAGGTAGTATACTTTAACATATGCAATATATATATACACAGTCAAACCTGTATTAAGAGGTCACCTTTGGGACAAAGAAAAAGTGGCCCTATAAGACAGGTGACCTGTTAAAAGAGGTTCAATTAATATGAAATTTTCTATGACAGGACAAGAAAAAGATGATCTCTTAATACAGGTGACTGCTAAATAGAAGTGACCACATGGACAGGTTTATAGTATAGTGGATTGGATTTCCAGGATGCAATTTTTAGCATATTTTGATAAAATCATAAATTGCTTAAAAAAAATCAAAAATAAATATTCCAAAATAAAAATGCAGATTGAAATTATAATATGAATTATATCAATATTTTGCAATTTATTTTGTCTTACAAAATTTGTATTCCTGTTGAACAGTACGCTCTTGAAAGGTATATTATTACAGCTTCCTACATTTTGATTTTTGTACCTTTTTTTTGTGTCTAGTGGCACCAATCTCTTCCTGTGTTGGTACTTTTTCTGAGACCTTCATTCTGTTTTGTCTCAAACTCTGGCCTTTCTTTACTGTAACATCTTTAATCACTTTGGAATCTACTAAAAAAGAGAACACATAAAATAAAAGAATCTAGCATAACCAATGGATTTAAAGTAATATGAAACACATTTTTGGTGAAATAAACATCTTCAAAAATATTCTTGATATGTTTACATTCCCTAAAAACTAAACCATTCGTGCATGTTTGAGGACGAAAATCGTGATCATCTGTGATTAAGAACAGAAAATCATTCCATCTCGTACGTGTTTTGTCAAGACAATGGCGGCTAATTAACTTTCTAATGCACCGTTCCGATGATTGCCGATCATGAAATTTCATCACCAACGTAAACAGGTGAGCACATGTATCATTCTGGTTTTGAAAGAAGTTAAATTTCTTGCATTTCTTGCCTTGCAAAGAAATTATTTCATGTATGTTTTACCTTAAAGATTATCAACTGCAATGAATTTCATTCTGACTTAATCAGTTTATTCGAAAAACTGGACAAAAACATTGAAATCGGTAATAATGAATGACACAGGGCCCCATTTGGGGAAATCGAAACAAAACCAAGAAATCTCAGAATTTAAAATCCTCGTCGGAACTAACATATCGCATATACAAACTGTAAATTATTATTAGTATGTACATTTCAAAACCATTACGATGAAAACATTTGGAGTTTTTGTAAATAAAATAAACAATCTGGCCACCCCGGTTGGAAAAAAATTCTGGCCTTTGCTTCATAGAAAATTAAAAAAAATAATCTGCCCTGAACTGAGTAAACAATGGTATAACCTGTCCTGCACTATGTGTCGAATGAATTTTCTGTCAAATATTCTAACCTGACTAATCTTGCCAGGCCCCCTCAGAATCAAATTATTTGCCTATATATTATTATGAGATAAAGAATGTGTGCTTTCTTTCACATTCTTGACTCTTAGGCCAAATAAATTTTAAATAGATTTGAAACAAAGTAGTATTCATTTTTAATATAAAAAAAACTAATGTTTTAACATAATTACAAGTTGCGTATGCAGTGTCCCCTTACTGGGCCCCGCGAAATTTGCTGAATTATATCAAGGACGTATATAAGATTCTATATATGTCCTTGATTATACACATAATGCCGTTAAAAGACATTTACGGCAGTTTAGATCATAGATGGTGATATATATTTATTTTCCAGGTAAAGAGATCCTTGTTTAAAGGGAAAATTATTTTTAATCGTGGATTGAATGGAAAATAATGGAATGTAAATCGAAACGAAAATGATGTTACCTGTCAAGACTATAACGGAGCATGCGCACAATCTCTACCGAATGAGTTCAAATCTGAGGTCAATAGCATATGATTTGCATTATTGTCCGGGTAGCAAGAATTATCGAAGAAAGAATAAAATGACGTTTTCTCCTGAATTATACATCGTAGCTCTCAAAAAGTGAATGATTTACGTTCTTTATATATTTAATCTTTACATATATCAGAAATTTTTAGAAAACTGAAAATAATGATTTTGGCATTTCATATTACTTTAATACAGTTTTAATCTGAATTAAAAAAAATAAATTGTTAATTTAATAATAACAATTTTAACCATGTCTATATTGTTCTGATAAGAAAAGTAATTTTAAGATATTTAATTATGCGTTCAATGATAATTACATTTATTTTAATGGATATGTATCTGATTTTTCGTATGAGCAATATGTAAATATTTACTTTAAATGTGATAGAAATTAATTAAATCAAATACTAAAAGCATCTTTTGCCAATGAAGACAAACAAATGTTTAAATTTGTGACTGGCCAAAAAAAAGAGACATCAAACAAGATGACATTTTGGGATCCCATTAACCTGCCATATTTTTGTGCCTGTCCCATGCATTGACCAGAATTTGCCATGGTCTTTTCTATGTTCAATACTTTGAGGTGGGAGAGGTTGTTCATTTTGTTGATATTGGTGGAATTTGTGACCATTTAAACTCTTTCCATAATGTAATCTACATTCCAAATAGATCACAGATATAATAGGACAATATTTCATATTTGATTCTACAACAACACTATATAATATACACTTATTGACTGTTATGAGGGTAATAGCAAGTTTATTGTTCTCAGAGACACCAACTATTGCTCAAGGCAAAGCTTGATGTTACTCAAATACTAGAATATTTATGAACAAGTCTTTTTAATAGGAAAACTGATTCTGAAATATAATATCCAATATCATTAAAAAAAAATCCAGAGAAAATCAATTTCAAATATTGAAGTTATAAAACTGGTCGACAGTCACTACAATATAACAACATACCTCCCTGTTTTTGACTAGATATTGATGACCCATCAGTGCTTGCTTCAGATTCTGTGGAAATTTGACTATCCTTTACTACTGAAAAAGAATATATATATACATTGTATATGTGTTACTTCTCATAAATAAAAAAAAAAGTCTCCCACACAAAAGCTACAAAATGCAAAATGAAAACAGCTCATTTAAAAATATTCACTTTCTTGCTTCCATGGTAATAGGAGTTGTTTTGAATTCTTTTTTTCCAACAAAATTTCATAACTGTTGAAAAAACATTTCAAAGAAAATAACTTTTTTCCACTGTTTTGTTCCAATAGCAACGACAGCTATTTTGAATTGTGCACAGATGTTGATAAAATATAATTCATTAACATCTGTACCACATGAGTTGCACTTATTTGTTTCCCATAAATGGAAACCATATTTACTTTGTGTGAATCCAGTTTATTTTACAAATATTTAAACAAAAATAAGTCATTTAAAGTTCTTGCATTTGTTTCCATGACAATAACAGAAAAATATTCCGAATTTTGATTTTAAAGATGTTATTGCAATTTTATTTATGACTTGTAAATCAGTTCAGGAATTCATGTTCCAGTAAAACATACTTGTTTTATTTTCTGTATTCTGTTTAGCCAGTATTCTATTATAACAGTGTGGTTCTATGCAGTCTATAACAGTTAACAGGGCATCCAATGATAACAGGTGTGTTGAAAACAGTCCTTGTACTGGAAATGCATTCTGTAATAAAATGTTACTTTCTTTACTTAATGTCTATATATGCAACTTCAAATACACAGTAAATAAAGGGTTAGGGTTATGTGTTTAATGCCACTTTCAACAATATTTCAGTTATATTGTGGTTGTCAGCTTGATTGGTGGAGGAAACCAGCTGAGTACATAGAGAAAACCACGACATGCCGCAAGTCACTGACAAACATTATCACATAATGTTGTATCCAGTACACCTCACCATGAGCAGGATTCAAACTCACAATTTTAATGGTGATAGGCACTGATTGCAAAGGTAGTTGTAAATCCAAAATAATTAACTGTCATTTATAATTAACTATGAGACAACAAATTATTAATATTCTGATACATTTATTATTGGTATCAATTTCACAAATTAACAAGAAAAATATTCTACATTGTCAATTTCTAAATTTAGTCACTGAAATGACTTGATGCATGTTTTTTATACTATATTTGATGAGTGTGTGAGTGAGAGTGATCATTGTTAAATGCCAACTCGGCAAATTTGTCAGCTAAATCATGCCAAGAACAAGTTACATTACATCGAGATGATGATGATGTAAACTTTATACTGGACAAACATGCTCAGCTGGATGATTATAGTGCTACCTCACTGAAACAATCTGAGACATGTCTCTCCACTAGAACACAATAAGACAACTAGTCTTTGCTCTTACTTATTAATGCTGCTTGCTCAGCTGTGAAACAGCAAATACTAATTTTATAATCTTTGGCTTGACCAGGGCTAAAACCCATAATCTACCAAACTTGAGGCTAACTGTTACTCCACTTATGTTGCTTTTATACTGAAAAATACAATATGTATACTTACTTTAGACAACAACTTTGTTGTGTCTTCAAATAGATTAGAGCAGTATAAATCACAGTCATAATTAATAAATAATTCTGTCACCATTCCTGGTATCTTAAACAGTTGTACTATAGCATCTAGAGCTATTTCTCTGGTTTCATACAGAACTCTAGGAGACTCTGTTACAATGATGTCAGAAAGCTTTGTTAGATACATCTGTAATATAAGAGACAAAGGTAACATTACCATTGGAATCTTGGATTTTGCAAAAAGTCGTCAAATGTCTCCTTTGTATAGAAAATTAGAGACAATGTGTTGAGGATTTTGCACAAAACGCTCCAAAAATGTGGTACTATAAGATAATTTATAAAATATTTCTTATTACAGCCAGGTTAAATCTTTTATTTCTAAAAGTTTTCACATAGAAGACAAATGTATACACTGGATTCAACATAACCTGCATCCTTCAGTTGTGCAAGGTTGAATCTCAATTTCACAAGTAAAATACATGTACATTTACAGATCTCATTGCATGAAATTTGGTAAAAGGAAACTTGAGCTATTGTTGAACATGTGATGAAATGGCTTTTGGTAAAAGCAAACTTGAGCTATTGTCAGACGTGTGAAGAAAGTTTTTACGAACAAGGTTCCATAACTCTGCAACAGCAAAAGTGAAAATGTCAAAATGAAAAGATACAGTACTTTCATGAACCCAGAATTGTGTAAAATTTAGTTAAATCTGGTCAAAGCAAATTGAGTTATCGTAGGCTGTGTGGACGGAGGGAAAGGTTGTAGGGACGACAGTATAACCATAATACGTCCAGTCTTTGATGGCCATGTGAAAAATAAAAAATAATGCATTTCGCAGAAAACCTGCGATACATCATAAAATGTATTATATACATGTTACTAGTATTTGATAACTTTACATTCATACAATGTTTTAAAAATAATATATTTACCTCAAGTTGGAATTTAAGATGGCTTCTGATGGATTCAAATACAAGAAAACATACTCTAATAGAGGCAGAAAATAAGGATAACCTCTCTGATTGTAGCAGCTGAAATAGAGGCAAAAAACTGTCTATATATAATAGCTGAAAAAACACTGAAAACAAAAGAATGTCTCTCCAACTAGTAGCAGATATAGATACAGAAAACAGGACTAATAATTTTCTTTGTGCTTTGGGAGTATATGTCTGTTGTAATAAATCAGACTCAGGAGTATACAATTGATGTGATCATGTAGACTCAGGAGTATATGCTTGTTGTGATCAATCAAATTCAGTTTTCAGTTATTGTAATCAGTCAGACTCAGCATATACAATTGTTGTGATCACTAAGAATTAGGGGTATTCAATTGTTGTGAAAAGTAAGATTTTCAATATTCTACCTTTAAAATTTCAGACTAAGGGTGGTTCACAAAATAAACAAAATGAGAAAAGTTTTTTTCTTTACTATATTTGCCCTTTTTGTTATTTTTTGCCATTGTTTTTGATGTTGTTAGCTCCTAAAGTTATGATGATGTATGCTTACTGTAAATTAATTTTTATTAGCTGAATACCAATTTTTGTTGTTCCTTAGTATCATCAAACCATGAAAGACATATATGTAACAAGAGAAGCTATAATTAAATACCAAAACAGTGAATTCAAATATCAACATCACTATCTGTTTATCCATGAAAATTGACACTCACGAAAATAAATGAAACCACTGTACATTTGTATTTGAGTTTGGGTTAGGGTTATGGCGTTTAATGCCACTTTCAACAATATGTCAGCTTTATTATGGCGGTCAATCTTATTGGTGGAGAAAACCACCGACATGCCACAAGTCACTGACAAACTTTATCACATAAAGTTGTCTCGAGTATACAACGCCATGAGCCGGATTCAAACTCACAACTTTAGTGGTGATAGGCATTGATTGCATAGGTACTTGTAAATCCAACAATCATACGATTGATTTTGAAGTAGACAATACTTACAAGAAATAGGTGTCTGCACATTTCATCTTTAACTAAGAAGAGTAGTGATTCATACTGTCCTATATGATCAGCTCCTGATTCAAACGCTACAGCCAATAGACTAAGTCCCATGTGTATCATCACATCTGTATTATGTCTGTCTAATGGATTTGTCAATGATATAAGGAACCTAAACAATTCCCGTACACACGGTAATCCATATGGTATCAAAGGTCCAGAACCTACAAAAATAATTTCAATTCAATTTAACAAAATGAAAAAAAAAAAAAAAAAAAATACCATACCATCAGAGCAGTTACAAAATCTAATAGAAGAAAATCATAGAAACTGAAGTCAAATTGATTCCTCTAATATACATATACCACTCACTCACTTTCCTCAATTGGTACAGACATTTCAATAAAAAAGTACGCAGTTAAACTAGTTTTATGTGCCCAATCCTCCTCTCTTGGTAAAATGATGCAGTTGTGCAAGTGTTTTCCGTATGTGTGTAAAATGACAATCCTCACATATAACTGAGTGAGCAGTGTTGTAAAGAAAACTGGATCCTTTTTCTTTATAACTATATATATAATATATTTAATTTTCATGACACAAAAGTTGTCATGGGTGCAATATTACTTCTAAAAATAGCTTTAATAAATGTAACACTATTGTGAAAATATGAAAAGGTATAGTTATAATTACAGTCATATAATACAAGATCCTAATGTCTACCACAACATCCAACAAAATACTAAAGGTATTTTAAAGCACAATTTTCGCTTCATGAAAAATTCCTATTGGAAATCGGCCAGAATAGAGTGACTTAGGGTTTGCAAAGTATTTACTTTTCCGGGAATTTTCTAAATACATGATTAAAAATAAACATCGGTAATAAATCTAAATCATTCTCAGTTGCTGAACTTGTCCTGTAACCATGGTAATGTTGTAGTAATATATGTATGTGTATACATACCTTCTTTTATATATGTGTGTGGCATAAATCTAACTTACTCAGAGTTGTTGAAGTCAACCTGTAAACATGGTAATGTTGTTTTAATACATGTGTGTATATACATACCTTCTTTTATATATGTGTGTGGCATAAATCTGACACCCTGGGAGTTAATAAAATCATCCTGTGAGGCTGTTTCTGATACATCTGTGGTAGAGTGTATAGATTCTGAATCGTCACAGAACTCCGAAGGTACTACACCTAATCGTTCATTCTCAGCATACAGGTCTGTTTCACTTGAGGATTTCTACAAAATACATAAAAAAATGTATGTGTTGTTCATGAAAAATGTGTGTTACCTGTGTTGATGTATTAATAGATACAATAGATAAGTGCCTCAGTTGAAGTAAATAGTGGTGTGGTAGCTTGATACTATTACAATATTTCTGTTTAATCCCCTTCTCGTCCATGACATTTTCACAAAAACTATTTTCAGATTGTAAAAAGGCTTTCCTTTAGTTTTCTAATGTAATAAATGTTTTAAATATGGAATTTCTATAGAGAGATTATTAATACCATTAACATACTGTTATTTAGTCAACATGTTCTCAAAACTGATCGAATGTATGTAAAACAAAACAAAAATGAGCCCAATATATATTCAACAGAATCAATGTTAGTCCTTTTAAATGACAAAATGTTGACAATAAAGAAAGAAATCTTTATAGATTTCATTGTTTAATATATTCAATAAAAAAATGTAAATTAAATTGAGTCGTCATATTTATAAAAGACATGTTTAAAAAGTCAGAATGAAGATTATCAATAACAGCATTTTGTCAGTTAAGGACATTTTTTTTAAATCAAAAACATTTCCAGATTCTTTGTAAATTGAGAGCATTTATTTGTGGAATAAACAAATTTCTAGTAATAAAAAAAATAGTTTCACTAATAAAACAACAGACAATTACACATTGGACAAGCGTGGGTCTCCAAAATTATGTGACTTTTTTCACTGCACACTGGTTACCAATTTTAACAGTAAACCATTCAGCAATATATAATCTTTATAATATTTCAAGAAATATCAGCTTACTCTCATCATATCTTCACTTTCTGGTAAAGAAAGCACAACAGGAACTGAAGGCACAGCTTGTTCTGAGGCATCTGGTGATGGCCCTTGTAATGAACTCTCCTGTGTAGAGGTTTCTTCGGTTTCATCAATATTTGACTTTTGCATCTCTTCAATTTCTTTTTCTGCTGCAGCCTTTTAAAATAAAAATATCAAATACAATATGTATGTCACAAATGGTGGTAAAATTTGATGAAAAATATTTTTAAAATAAATTTGTATTACAGATTTTTTTTGTAGTGTCAAACTGGTATTTTAATCTGCTCATCAAATAAGTGACTACAAAGTATTAAAACAATTAACAATTTTTAAAACAGATATGACCATCATTGTTTAATGTTTCTTTTCATCATTTATTATCATTTTAGTTGTTCATACATTGTGGTCATAATAAAATATGTCAATGTGCTTATGGTGTATAATAATTAGAATTTTGAACAGATGTCCCCATCAATTTGGACTTTTCTCAACTTTTTTAAATGTAAATAGAGGTGGTTGTTTGCTTTCTTGATATATTGGTGGAATTGTTGACCAACAATGTGTGCACATTCTTTCAATAATTCCTCTTTAATTTTACAATTCTCTACTAAGAAGCAATACACAAATATATGTGAAAAACCTAATACTATAAAGATTTAATCTATTCATCACAAAATAAAATGCAGAAAAGAGTGATTATTTAATTAAATCGCATATGCAATCATGATAACATTTTATAGATACAACATCTGTAAGTTGCTAGCTGGCAAGATCCTTCTTTATAATCTCTAATCTGAAACTGTTTACATATATCAATAATCTCTAATCTGAAACTGTTTACATATACCAATAATCTCTAATCTGAAACTGTTTACATACATATGATATCAATAATCTCTAACCTGAAACTGTTTACATATATCAATAATCTCTAATCTGAAACTGTTTACATATATCAATAATCTCTAATCTGAAACTGTTTACATATATCAATAATCTCTAACCTGAAACTGTTTACATATACCAATAATCTCTAACCTGAAACTGTTTACATATATCAATAATCTCTAACCTGAAACTGTTTACATATATCAATAATCTCTAACCTGAAACTGTTTACATACATATGATATCAATAATCTCTAACCTGAAACTGTTTACATATATAAATAATCTCTAACCTGAAACTGTTTACATATATCAATAATCTCTAACCTGAAATGTTTACATATATCAATAATCTCTAACCTGAAACTGTTCACATATATCAATAATCTCTAACCTGAAACTGTTTACATATATCAATAATGTCTAATCTGAAACTGTTTACATATATAAATAATCTCTAACCTGAAACTGTTTACATATATCAATAATCTCTAATCTGAAACTGTTTACATATATCAATAATCTCTAATCTGAAACTGTTTACATATATCAATAATCTCTAACCTGAAACTGTTTACATATACCAATAATCTCTAACCTGAAACTGTTTACATATATCAATAATCTCTAACCTGAAACTGTTTACATATATCAATAATCTCTAACCTGAAACTGTTTACATACATATGATATCAATAATCTCTAACCTGAAACTGTTTACATATATAAATAATCTCTAACCTGAAACTGTTTACATATATCAATAATCTCTAACCTGAAACGTTTACATATATCAATAATCTCTAACCTGAAACTGTTCACATATATCAATAATCTCTAACCTGAAACTGTTTACATATATCAATAATGTCTAATCTGAAACTGTTTACATATATAAATAATCTCTAACCTGAAACTGTTTACATATATATACCAACAATCTCTAACCTGAAACTGTTTACATATATCAATAATCTCTAACCTGAAACTGTTTACATATATCAATAATCTCTAACCTGAAACGTTTACATATATCAATAATCTCTAACCTGAAACTGTTTACATATATCAATAATCTCTAACCTGAAACTGTTTACATATATCAATAATCTCTAACCTGAAACTGTTTACATATATCAATAATCTCTAACCTGAAACTGTTTACATATATCAATAATCTCTAATCTGAAACTGTTTACATATATCAATAATCTCTAACCTGAAATGTTTACATATATCAATAATCTCTAATCTGAAACTGTTTACATATATCAATAATCTCTAACCTGAAATGTTTACATATATCAATAATCTCTAACCTGAAACATTTACATATATCAATAATCTCTAACCTGAAACTGTTTACATATATCAATAACTCCATCTTCCCCTGGGGTAGCAGGAGTTGTTGACAGCCTCTCTCTAGGGGCAGTAACATATGAAACACCATCAACTTGACCACTTATTTCTGTGTTTTCTGTTTCTTCTGTATTTGGTGTTGGGTGACTGGTCCCCTGTGGTATAGCATTTACACTTGTGTCTTGATTATTTTTAGGACGCTTTGGTCGTGGTTTTGGTGATCTCTTCTTCCTCCCCATCCTTGAAGGGTCAACACCACCAGCTCTCATTTTAAGCTACAAAATAATTTTTGTAATATAATTTATAATACAGATTTTTCTTCAAACAATTCAAAATTATAATTTATCATCTAAGTTTTCAATACTGTAAATGTATCTAAACTTGTAAGATACCAATTTTCGTGATTTGAGGGGAAAAGTATTTTCATTGATACATAAATTCATAGATTCCCTGCTATTGTGAGCACATATATATATGGTGACAAATATAAGTTGAATTCTTAATATCATGGCTTGATACTATCCATGAAATCCACGAAATTTGGTAAAACACAAAAAATAAGGAATTCACAGTCCTATGTTTTATGACATTCATAGAATAAGAGTGTTTTGATTTTCATGAGTTCTTTACATAAATAAACTACAGTGAAACCTGATGAAACCGGAATCCTGTCCATTCCGATCTAAATTTCAAGTCCCAAGTTTTTTCCTTAATAATCTTTGTTAAAAATCATTGAATAAACAGGACACTGCACATTCCGAATTCCGGCCTTGACTTGCGGTCCCAATACACTAATTACTGTTATAATTTATCTCCGTAAACCGGTCATGATCAGATCAATCAACCGTGTGTTTACATATTTGTGAATATCGATCGGTAGTAAATTGAAGGGGCGTCCGAGGGGAAACGTATTGAAAGTGTTTATCGAAGTGTGTATATTAGCACACCTGTAATTAGTGATCACTGGTAACTCATGTGGTTAATGTTTAAATGTTCATTAAATGTAACCAAACATGGAATCAACACCTAAAAAGCAAAAGCTTAATCAAGATGAAATACCCTGTATAACTTATAAGTGGTTTTTTTCGCCGGGACGCTTTTAAAATATCCAACATGGGGGAATCCTTCCCGAAAGCAATGCATATGTTGACAATGATCATAAATGACCAAACAATGCCTTATTATTTAAGTGATGAACTAGCATCCAAGCCATACAATCATAACTTGAGATAATTTATTGTTAATCGGATTATACTTTATAGTCTTCACAGCTGGGAGTAATCAAACTTCCAGACTTGACATAAAAAATGACAAATACATTTGATTCCTTTTTTCTTTTTATTTCAATCATTAAAAGCTTGTGTAAACACAGTCTGGCAGTCTAATTATACCCTAAGTAATTATGACACCTTTCATACATACACCAGTCTTCGAAATTAGACTTTCAAATTTACTGGCCCAAAAACTTCAAAATTAGAATATTTATATAGATTCTATTGAAAAAATTTGGCAAAAGTCACTGGTCCGAATCAATTTTCACTGGCCGTGGGCCAACGGACCACTGCTAAAGTCGACGACTGATACACACATTCAATCTTATCAACAGCATTATTGATTATTTTACGCACGGTTAGATATAGTCACACTTTTATTTTTAGTTTATTTTCGTATCAACGTTTACTGGTTCAAAACACAACTGCACTAGAGAGTATTACAATAAATGTAATTCTCTGAATAATTAAAAAGTATTATACGCATTTAATGACTTTGTGGAACACTGCATAATAAAGCGATTGAGTGTTTGTTGATTAACGCCAATTGAGCAAGTTTTCAGCTATATCATTGAGAGAACAAGTTATATTGTACATTTCGATGAGATTATAACGACCGTTTTATACCAGACCAACATGCTTAATGGGATTTTTATTAGTGTTATCTGACTGAAACAATAGTCTGCGGGAAGGCATGTTGCTCCACTTTGAACACACTATCCAGATTTCCGCACAAACCATTCTTTGCTCTTACTCCTTAAGGCTGTGTGCTTAGCAGAGAAGCAGCAAATACCAATTTTATAGTCTTTGACTTGACATGACCAGTGCTCAAACCCATGATCTACCACACTCCAAGTGAGCATGCTAATCATTACCCTGCCGATGTGGTTTCACAGAAATAAATGAAAATCGGAAAATGTACATTCATGTATCATCACAATAAACAATGATAAAACAGATGTACAGCTTAGTACTTGCACCACAGAGGCATAAGTACATAAATAGACTATTTATTTTTCATGACATTAACATCTGATATATTCAAATTAACATTAAAACAATTACCTTTTTCATATTGGCCACCCATTTTGGATCTTCTTTAAATTGTGGTAGTCTTGTAAACAATAACTGAACCATGTCCATTAATGTATGCTCTGCTGACTTTCTCAACAGTTCTGAAATAACAGCAAATACACAATGAATTGAAAATGATATTTTTATAAAGCATAACTCTAAATATATTATACAAAATGTACAATTATGGCCTTTGTGAAAAGTTAATGTCCATAATTACCAAATGATAAGGAATAATTTCCTGAAGACAGAAGAGCTGAGGGAAATACATCCTTCGAAATTGGATAATTATAGAAAATATCGCCACAGACAAGCAACATATCAAAGTTAAAGATAGAAATATGTGTGTGTATACTGAATATGCAGTGCAACTAATCAATAAATCATTTTCAGTTAACATTTCAATACAATAATCAATAAATTAACAAATCTCACTTAAATTGTGTACAAGACTATGTTTTATTTACATTTTATTGACATGGACATTTTTTGTTGTTGATAGATGAGCAAAGGGAGATAATTGTTGACAGATGAGCAAGGGAGATAATTGTTGACAGAGGAGCAAAGGGAGATAATCTGTCAATAGCTTGATGTACAGTTTCATGCCAAATTCAAACAGTTATGTTTTGCTACATGCATATTCCCTAACAGTTATAAACTCTAAATAGCAGTATGCCTTGGGTATAATTAGTTATTGCTGAACACTGATAAAAAACCCAGTAAAATAACACAGTTATTTCTTTCTCTTTTATTATAGTCAAGTATAATGATAGTTTTAACAACCATTTATTCAAGGGTTGTTTTGTTGTCAATGGCACTAGACTCCATAAAGTCAATGATAACAAAAAATATTCAATGGGTAATCTATATCATGTTTTTCAGTTTAAGATCAATGACATAATAAATTAAACCTATTAATTTAACAACATACATATACAATGTACCTACCACTTAGTCTCATCTCAAAACAAATCCTGAAACATGACTGCATTATTTCACATACTGACTCGTTAGTTAAAAGGACACCAGCTGGTGACAGCAACAAGGCTCCCAGTACCTGTCAAAATAATATAATAATCTATCTAAAAAATCAGCTCCTAGTACCTGTCAAAATATTATAATAATCTATCTCAACAATCACTCAACACTATAACAAATAAAATTACTGTCATCTTGTGATTGACAATATGCTTTACTATCCTGTGTTTGGGCCCTTTGGTTTTATTGCTCCCATAACTTTAAATCATTTGGCTTTCCAATCCTTTGATTTTGAGTGTATCACTAATACAAATGTCCTTGTATTACAGTTATATTATGGTATATTATTGTTGTAATGAGTATAAACCTGACTATGTATTTTCAAAATAAAGATTACTGCTACTACTGTGTATTATTCTCTTTTTTGTATATAATTAAATTTTACTAGCCTGTCTGGGTAAATATTTGAAATAGAAAAAACTTACAAAAATATATCTAATTATATTAAATATGTTCTTTTAAA
Organism: Bathymodiolus brooksi; assembly: GCA_963680875.1. Taxonomy (NCBI): domain Eukaryota; kingdom Metazoa; phylum Mollusca; class Bivalvia; order Mytilida; family Modiolidae; genus Bathymodiolus; species Bathymodiolus brooksi. Next base: position 70,463,889 of record OY804579.1, read on the forward strand.
AGCTAAAAGAGTAGGTCCATACATATACTAATAAGGGTTATTCCTGATATAATTGTATGGAGTGTTCGGAGGCATTTTTTGCAATCCTACCAGGCATACAAAAAATCCTAACTGATATTATGAAAGGAACTATTAGGGGAAAAAACAATATGTAATTTTTATACATAAACTTCTTCATCTTTAAAAAAAAATGCAATTCAATAATTATTCAATTGCCAGCGTTTCTTCTACCCTTGTTGAAAAGATCAAAGTGGTTCCAATCAGTCTGTTTTCTTCTTCTCCATTATTAAGGGGGGGGGGGAAACATAAATATACTATCAGTTAATAGTAAGCATCAATTTTGCCTCTTTCTATGATTTTTCTATTAGATTTTTGGAATTGTTCCGACAGTGTAGTATTTTGTTTTTCTATTAGATTTTTGGAATTGTTCCGACAGTGTGGTATTTTTTGTTTTTCTATTAGATTTTTGGAATTGTTCCGACAGTGTGTTATTTTTGTTTTTCTATTAGATTTTTGGAATTGTTCCGACAGCGTGGTATTTTTTTTTTCTATTAGATTTTTGGAATTGTTCCGACAGTGTGGTATATTTTTTTTTCTATTAGATTTTTGGAACTGTTCCGACAGTGTGGTATTTTTTGTTTTTCTATTAGATTTTTGGAATTGTTCCGACAGTGTGTTATTTTTTGTTTTTCTATTAGATTTTTGGAATTGTTCCGACAGCGTGGTATTTTTTGTTTTTTCTATTAGATTTTTGGAATTGTTCCGACAGTGTGGTATTTTTGTTTTTCTATTAGATTTTTGGAATTGTTCCGACAGCGTGGTATTTTTTTTTTCTATTAGATTTTTGGAATTGTTCCGACAGTGTGGTATATTTTTTTTTCTATTAGATTTTTGGAACTGTTCCGACAGTGTGGTATTTTTTGTTTTTCTATTAGATTTTTGGAATTGTTCCGACAGTGTGTTATTTTTTGTTTTTCTATTAGATTTTTGGAATTGTTCCGACAGCGTGGTATTTTTTGTTTTTTCTATTAGATTTTTGGAATTGTTTCGACAGTGTGGTATTTTTTGTTTTTCTATCATATTTTTGGAATTGTTCCGACAGTGTGATATTTTTTGTTTTTCTATTATATTTTTGGAATTGTTCCGACAGTGTGGTATTTTTTGTTTTTCTATTATATTTTTGGAATTGTTCCGACAGTGTGGTATTTTTTGTTTTTCTATTATATTTTTGGAATTGTTCCGACAGTGTAGTATTTTGTTTTTCTATTAGATTTTTGGAATTGTTCCGACAGTGTGGTATTTTTTGTTTTTCTATTAGATTTTTGGAATTGTTCCGACAGTGTGTTATTTTTGTTTTTCTATTAGATTTTTGGAATTGTTCCGACAGCGTGGTATTTTTTTTTTCTATTAGATTTTTGGAATTGTTCCGACAGTGTGGTATATTTTTTTTTCTATTAGATTTTTGGAACTGTTCCGACAGTGTGGTATTTTTTGTTTTTCTATTAGATTTTTGGAATTGTTCCGACAGTGTGTTATTTTTTGTTTTTCTATTAGATTTTTGGAATTGTTCCGACAGCGTGGTATTTTTTGTTTTTTCTATTAGATTTTTGGAATTGTTCCGACAGTGTGGTATTTTTTGTTTTTCTATTAGATTTTTGGAATTGTTCCGACAGTGTGGTATTTTTGTTTTTCTATTAGATTTTTGGAATTGTTCCGACAGCGTGGTATTTTTTTTTTCTATTAGATTTTTGGAATTGTTCCGACAGTGTGGTATATTTTTTTTTCTATTAGATTTTTGGAACTGTTCCGACAGTGTGGTATTTTTTGTTTTTCTATTAGATTTTTGGAATTGTTCCGACAGTGTGTTATTTTTTGTTTTTCTATTAGATTTTTGGAATTGTTCCGACAGCGTGGTATTTTTTGTTTTTTCTATTAGATTTTTGGAATTGTTTCGACAGTGTGGTATTTTTTGTTTTTCTATCATATTTTTGGAATTGTTCCGACAGTGTGATATTTTTTGTTTTTCTATTATATTTTTGGAATTGTTCCGACAGTGTGGTATTTTTTGTTTTTCTATTATATTTTTGGAATTGTTCCGACAGTGTGGTATTTTTTGTTTTTCTATTATATTTTTGGAATTGTTCCGACAGTGTGGTATTTTTTGTTTTTCTATTATATTTTTGGAATTGTTCCGACAGTGTGGTATTTTTTGTTTTTCTATCATATTTTTGGAATTGTTCCGACAGTGTGGTATTTTTTGTTTTTCTATTATATTTTTGGAATTGTTCCGACAGTGTGGTATTTTTGTTTTTCTATTAGATTTTTGGAATTGTTCCGACAGCGTGGTATTTTTTTTTTCTATTAGATTTTTGGAATTGTTCCGACAGTGTGGTATATTTTTTTTTCTATTAGATTTTTGGAATTGTTCCGACAGTGTGGTATATTTTTTTTTCTATTAGATTTTTGGAACTGTTCCGACAGTGTGGTATTTTTTGTTTTTCTATTAGATTTTTGGAATTGTTCCGACAGCGTGGTATTTTTTGTTTTTCTATTAGATTTTGGGAATTGTTCCGACAGTGTGGTATTTTTTGTTTTTCTATCATATTTTTGGAATTGTTCCGACAGTGTGGTATTTTTTGTTTTTCTATTAGATTTTTGGAATTGTTCCGACAGTGTGGTATATTTTTTTTCTATTAGATTTTTGGAACTGTTCCGACAGTGTGGTATTTTTTGTTTTTCTATTAGATTTTTGGAATTGTTCCGACAGTGTGGTATTTTTTGTTTTTCTATTATATTTTTGGAATTGTTCCGACAGTGTGGTATTTTTTGTTTTTCTATTATATTTTTGGAATTGTTCCGACAGTGTGGTATTTTTTGTTTTTCTATCATATTTTTGGAATTGTTCCGACAGTGTGGTATTTTTTGTTTTTCTATCATATTTTTGGAATTGTTCCGACAGTGTGGTATTTTTTGTTTTTCTATTATATTTTTGGAATTGTTCCGACAGTGTGGTATTTTTGTTTTTCTATTAGATTTTTGGAATTGTTCCGACAGCGTGGTATTTTTTTTTCTATTAGATTTTTGGAATTGTTCCGACAGTGTGGTATTTTTTGTTTTTCTATTAGATTTTTGGAATTGTTCCGACAGTGTGTTATTTTTTGTTTTTCTATTAGATTTTTGGAATTGTTCCGACAGCGTGGTATTTTTTGTTTTTCTATTAGATTTTTGGAATTGTTCCGACAGTGTGGTATTTTTTGTTTTTCTATTATATTTTTGGAATTGTTCCGACAGTGTGGTATTTTTTGTTTTTCTATTATATTTTTGGAATTGTTCCGACAGTGTGGTATTTTTTGTTTTTCGATCATATTTTTGGAATTGTTCCGACAGTGTGGTATTTTTTGTTTTTCTATTATATTTTTGGAATTGTTCCGACAGTGTGGTATTTTTTGTTTTTCTATTATATTTTTGGAATTGTTCCGACAGTGTGGTATTTTTTGTTTTTCTATTATATTTTTGGAATTGTTCCGACAGTGTGGTATTTTTTGTTTTTCTATCATATTTTTGGAATCTTTTTATTGCACTTCCAAACCCTAGTATAGAAATTATTAAAGATATTGAAGATATGTTATATACATTTATTTGGAAATCATCTGTTAATAGAGTGAAAAAAGATATCATGCAAAAGGAGTATCAAGAGGGGGGACTTAAGATGATTAATATACATTCTTTTATTTTGGCTTTGAAGTCCACATGGATCAGGAGACTCTTTTTCAACAATTGTAAATGGCAGAATATGTTTATGTCATCAATTGATATAAATAAACTATCATGTGGCGGTAGTGGATATATAAAACAAGTAATAGAAAGTGTAAAAAAATCAATTTTGGAAGGATGTATTATATGCTTGGAAATCTGTTATTGAAAAAGACGAAAACAAAGATTGGACAAACTTTCTTGCCAATACAGTTTGGTTGAATAAACAGGTAAAAATTGACAAAAGAACTATCTTTTATCCAGAGTGGTTCAATAGGGGTGTAAAGTTTGTTAACGATTTTGTCAATGATGATGGTTCTTTTCCGACTTTAGATCAGTTTTCAAACAAATTTGGATTTTGTGTAAATTTTTTGCAATATAATGGGGTTATTAGTTCTTTACGACAAATTATATCCATATGGAGACAAATCATCTAATTTACAGACTCCTTTTGTCCCATCATCTCTACAAAATATTTTTCGAAGTTCTAAAGGTTCAAAAGATATGTACACAATTCTAAATAAAAACAGTAGTTTTCCTACAGCTCAAAGAAAATGGAATACAGTTTTTGATATTAATTCAAATGAGTGAAAACAAATTTATATACTCCCTTTTAAAGCTACAGCATGTACAAAATTACATTGGTTTCAATTTAGAATAAACCACAATATTCTGGCTACTAATTATTTCCTGAAAAAAATTAAAATTATTGATGATGCAATTGTAATTTTTGCCAAAAGGAAAATGAAACAATTGAACACATTTTTTGGGGTTGTGAAAATGTACAAAATCTTCTAGGGCAAGTAAATTCTTGGTTCGGTGACAAAGACATAAACCAAACATTTTTAAAGAAGACTCTAATTTTTGGGGATGTTGATAAAGTATATAAAGATGATGTATACAATGCCATTTTACTAAACATAAAATACTATATATATACAAACAGATGTCTGAAGAAAAAATTATCCATTCATTCGCTTAAAGCCTGTTTGATAAATTTATATAAAACTGAAAAAATGATTGCTGTCCGAAATCAAAGAATTGCAGAATTTCAATTACATTGGAGTACTTTTGAAAAACTGTTTGAGGATTGTTGACATAGTTTTTATTCTTATGTAAATTCCCTTTCCATAGAGATTCCACTAAATACTAACTGATATAGTATATCTAAATATACTTGTCTTGTTTATATTTACTATACTATAGTATACTTTATAGTATATTCATTATGGGATAATTAAAACAATATGAATATTTGATCCATCCAAATAATACTTTTGTATATCTGGTACAGTGTTATAGTCCAATTGATTGTTTGCACCAGGCCAGACCATAAAAGTTTTACATATAAATGCCAATATAAAGTACAATCTCATCTTCTCAATGTCTTTTCTTTTTTTCTTTTTTTTCTTTTTAAAAATACACTAAAATTCTTATCTACTTTTTTTCATAATTATACAAAAAAAATATTTATCACATATATCAATAGTAAACAATTTTAAACTCTGCAAAATACCTCTTTTCTCATCTTTTATATTCTAAAAAAAAAAAAAACCTCTACTGCAATATACATATGATTATATATTGGAAAAGATTGTAAGAAGATTTAATTGTACTTTACTATATAGATTGTATGATGTTTTATATGTTATTATATTATTGTACTCTATTCTGTATTGATGTATTTTGCAGTTGAGAAAAAAAAAAAAAAAATAAAAAAATTTTTTGGAATTGTTCCGACAGTGTGGTATTTTTTGTTTTTCTATCATATTTTTGGAATTGTTTCGACAGTGTGGTATTTTTTGTTTTTCTATTATATTTTTGGAATTGTTCCGACAGTGTGGTATTTTTTGTTTTTCTATTATATTTTTGGAATTGTTCCGACAGTGGTATTTTTTGTTTTTCATTTATTAATAGTATTAAATATATTTACTGGTATCTGGTAAATTTAATCATTATAAAAAGACAGTGTATTTCTTACATAAAGAATTTTCATCAGGACAACTTCATCAGAACCTGGGTCTGTACCAACAAATCTGGCATGTGTAACAGCATCAGCAATATTCTCAATAGCAGCAGCTGCTGTATCTGACGATGGATCTGTAAAATATAAGCCATAGTAGTAACATATAATAATAATAAAAGTTAAGTGGCCCTTTCACTAAAAACAAACATCACTTTTCTGCCTTTACTACAAAATATCACATGTCAGTATATATAAAAGAAATGCCACATGACACAGAACAAAAAAAAATATTCTGTTACAATTTTCAATATCAACCACATGACACAGAACAAAAAACAACATATTCTGGTAAAATTTTCAATATCAACATATGTAGGAAATCAATCAAGCATGTCAAATGAGAAAATTATTCAGGAATTATATAGTGAGTGACGAGTGAATGGCTGTTACTTAGTGCTAAGTCAGCCATTTTTTTTTTAAAGATATATCATGCCTTAAGAACATGCTACTCTCTGATGTTTTTAATTGTATATACTGGACATTTTAATTGTACATAGGGGGCAGTTTTATTGTGTCGTATGAACAGTGTGATTATACTCAACCATGAGTCCTGCACTTACAGAAGAAGAGGAAGAAGAAGAAATGATGATAATGTCCATTTTGTACTAGACTTGCACGACTTGTTGGATTTTTATAGTGCTAGTTCACTGAAACAAAACTCAGCGAATAGACATGTCACTCCACTCTGACATATTATCTATACTCTGAGACCAATCTTTGTTCTTCTTCCTCATATTTAATGCTGCATACTTAGCGTAGGAAACAGCAAATACCAATTGGAGTCTTTGGTTTGATCAGACCAGGGATTGTACAAAGATAATGCTACATTCAAGGTGATCATGTTAACAATTACATCAATGCATATGATGTTTTATCTAGCTATATAATGTTGTCTTACAACAACAATGCTGCAGTTCTGTTGTCTCTATTTTACAAATAAATAACAAAGATAATTATCTGATATTTTCCTGGTAATCAATATATTTCTTAAATCCTTGATTTTTTGTAACTCAATATTGAAAAAATATTTCAAATGCACCAAACAATGGGGTGGGGGAAAATATACATACAATTACATCTAGTCCGAGATTCCTCTGTCGTTTAACGGCATTGATAAAGTTGCTTGTAGCCGTTCAACGACAGAGGGTGCTATATACGGAAACCATCGAATTTGCCTCACAGCCATAGTATCGGCACATTTCCACGTTTCGTGGCTATCGGATTTTATTTTCTATCATAAACCTTATATAAATCGCTTCACCAATCATTTTTCCATTCATTCATAAACATCTTACCCTCAGAAAGTGGTGTTACACTCCATTACAGCACGATTTTGCCTTAGATCCTATGATTTCGACATTTGTCTTCCATTTTTCAAACATTTGTCACGTGACTACGAGAAAACTACGATTACCGCAATGTATCATGGGAGATGATTTGCATATAAACAAACAAACAAATATTTTTATTGCCAATCATAGGCGCCTGTTAAGGCAGAACAATTAACATAAAATTTAATACAGTTGATTATATTGATTGGTAATGATTTTAACAGCAAATTTAGTGAATTACAGATAACCATAAGAAAAAAAAAATGTAGTACCTTGTCCAAAAACAAAAAGGGGGAACGTAACACATGCTCTTTCCGAAGCCCGTTGGTAACACTCTGCCATTGAATCTTTTCTTTCCAACACATTCTGTATTATTTCCTTCTGCTCTGCTTTGATCTGTAGATGGACTGTTTGTCCTGCAGAATACACTTAAATGTATCGTCTTCCATGTGATTTGAATGTTGTTTACGTATGCAAATAATGCTCCAAATAATTTGGCACGCTGCATTAATTAGCTCCCATCATGCAATGCGTTGCTGTCATCATTCAGTTAGTATCGCGAGATCACGTGTGTAGATTCGAAAATGGAAGTCAAATGGCGGAATAATAGGATCTAAGGCAAAATCGTGCTGTAATGGAGTGTAACACCACTTTCTGAGGGTAAGATGGTTATGAATGAATAGAAAAATGATTGGTGAAGCGATTTATATAAGGTTTATGATAGAAAATAAAATCCGATAGCCACGAAACGTGGAAATGCGCCGATACTATGGCTGTGAGGCAAATTCGATGGTTTCCGTATATAGCACCCTCTGTCGTTGAACGGCTACAAGCAACTTTATCAATGCCGTTAAACGACAGAGGAATCTCGGTCTAAATTACATCATACCCAACAAATTGTCAACATAGTCAATGTATGATCAATGAATGAAAATAAATCTTCATTTTAAAACCATGTTCTTGTTCTATTTATGTTCTTACAACATAGTTCTATTAATTTTTACCTAATAGTCCATAAGAAATCAGTTTTTTGACTGATGTCAGAGCTAGTCCTGTTATGGGACCAGTAGTGTCTTCTGATCTTATCACCTCCAAGAAGGGACTAAGGAATGCATTGGGCTCTAATTCTTCTAGATCTACAATTTTGAATAAAAATATAATAGCAATTGATAATTAATTAAGTATGTTAACTGATATAAAATAATCTTTGCAAAATTCAGATTAAAAGGTTCAAATAAACCAACTAGAGCCTGTATAGCTCACCTGGTTATTCTAACACAGTTTGGGTTCAAGCAAGTTTATAGTTCCTGATAAAAGTGGTTTTATTTACATTCCTATAGAGTTTTACGTGTTGCATGTAAAAAAATGTTCTGTGGTGGATGTCAACTTGGATTTCCATTCTACACTAAAAATGAAAAATTAGACCTGTGATGGAAGCCATCTTGGATTTTAAAGACAACAAAACCAGATATCCGATAAAACAATCCAAGGAACATTTCAAACAAACTTGTTGTCAGATGGTTCAAAAGTTTCATATAAAAATACTTTTAAAATATTTTTTCTATAGCGTTCTATGATAAATTTGTGCTATGGTGGTGGCCATCTTGGATTCCTGATTGACATAAAAATAAAAAAAATGGTAAACAACCATCCAATTCATGTACAGTTTGTATTATTTCAAATTTTAGTACTAGTTTCTTATAAAATGTTATTTTACAAAGTCTTATGATTAAATTGTTATCATGAATTTCCAAATGACACAAAAACAGACAGAGCTTAACAAAGTTAGCCATATTTCAACATTATGTGATTGTAAAGAAAGATTAAGCAGCAAGACCATCAATTCAACCAATATCAACAAAATGAACAATCAATCATGATTTGGGAGCATTCAATTTTAATGAAACATGACAACATCTACATCATACTTGTATATGGTTTTACCTGATATACTGTTCAATAAGTCTTTAAGTTTGGAAAAACTTTTAAGTAGTGGATCTCCTTCTTCATCCTGAATATTAAGACAGATTTGAAATACATACATGTACAGTAAATCCATTTTACAAGGCATGCACTACCGTTTATAAAAATGATTCCTGATACCAGTACAATAAACAGGAATAAGTTATAATGTTAATTCTATTAATGCCTATTATAAATTTTGCTATGAAGATTTAATTGAGCACTACACAAGATAATATCACTGAACATTTTTGTATCAATTACAAACTTACATACACATTACTTTGATTTCTGATACACATGTTTAAGTTTTGTTATTACAAACTTACATACACATTCCTTTGATTTCTGATACACATGTTTAAGTTTTGTTATTACAAACTTACATACACATTGCTTTGATTTCTGATACACATGTTTAAGTTTTGTTATTACAAACTTACATACACATTCCTTTGATTTCTGATACACATGTTTAAGTATTGTTATTACAAACTTACATACACATTGCTTTGATTTCTGATACACATGTTTAAGTATTGTTATTACAAACTTACATACACATTGCTTTGATTTCTGATACACATGTTTAAGTTTTGTTATTACAAACTTACATACACATTGCTTTGATTTCTGATACACATGTTTAAGTTTTGTTATTACAAACTTACATACACATTCCTTTGATTTCTGATACACATGTTTAAGTATTGTTATTACAAACTTACATACACATTGCTTTGATTTCTGATACACATGTTTAAGTTTTGTTATTACAAACTTACATACACATTGCTTTGATTTCTGATACACATGTTTAAGTTTTGTTATTACAAACTTACATACACATTGCTTTGATTTCTGATACACATGTTTAAGTTTTGTTATTACAAACTTACATACACATTCCTTTGATTTCTGATACACATGTTTAAGTTTTGTTATTACAAACTTACATACACATTGCTTTGATTTCTGATACACATGTTTAAGTTTTGTTATTACAAACTTACATACACATTCCTTTGATTTCTGATACACATGTTTAAGTTTTGGTTGATTGATTGATTGTTTGTTGTTTGATGCCAACTTTAATCATATTTCTGCTATATTGTTGCATGAACAAATTTGATATTAATTTCCTTAACTACAAGATTTTTAGAAATAAGACATACATGTTTGTATTTGTGTATAAATCAATCGGGTTATAAATGTACATGTATGTACAAATAAAAGAAAAATTACAAGGATAAAACAGTATATGTAGAACATATTATGTTATCTATTTATATTTTAATAGATAAGTTTTGGATTAATCATACAAACATTTGTGCCATTACATCGTACTTGATGGTCATAGGGATCAACAGTCAAACCTGTATTAAGAGGTCAACTTTGGGACAAAGATAAAGTGGTCTTAAAAAACATGTGATCTCTTAATAGAGGTTCAAATTAGGGATGGCAACGAGTACCCGGTTAACCGGGTACTCGCTCGAACATCCGATTATCGAATACCAAAATCGGTATTCAGTTACTCGGAAAACTTTTTTTTATGAAAATAATGATAAAATTTTCCGGACAATAAATAATTAATGTTAGATATAATAGAAATCGTACACATAAACCAGCCCTTGGCATATTTTTACATAACAATTATTGGTCAATTAAATGGTAATTGATCTCTGATCTGCTTATTCCCCCGGCAAAACACTAGCTTGTAGGCTTAACAATGTTAACCAAACAAAGTGATTAAACTGGTATGAACACAATTCAAATTTAAAGTATTGAACTATTAAAAGTGTGTTTGAATTGAATTTCGAGAGATAGGGCTATGAAAATGCCACCTCCTACATCTAAAGTTTGGAAGTTTTTCAAACGATGTAATGACTTGAAACTGTCAAATGCCACTAACTGATTCTCTTGCGTGGTGAAAAGATAATTCTGATAAATATTCAAGACTCTCGGTTCTTGCGCGCCGGTATTTAGCTGTTCCGACAACATCTGTTCCGTCGGAAAGAAATCTTCTCGGCAGAAGGTTTGATTGTTACGAAGCAACAGACTGTCATCGTCTTGCATCGACCAAATTATTTTCCTTAGCAAAAACTCTGTACCACAATGACCGAATAACAATCATGAATGTGACATGACATAACCTGGTATGTAAATAATTTGTACTGTGTTGTAAATAATAAATTTATATTTTTAATTTTTTTATCATTCAACTGAATCTTTACAATTATAGTTGAAATATAAAATAATGAAAAGAAAGGAAGAAAACAGAAGTGTCATTGAACCCAGCTGTACCTTTTTTAAACCGAACAAAATAAATTGTCTACCGAGTAACCGGGTACTCGATCGGAAACCTGACCGAGTAATCGGTTATAAGGTTTTAATCGATTTGACATCCCTAGTTCAAATTAAAGTGAAATTCTCTATGACAGGACAAGAAAAAGATGATCTTTTAATACAGGAGACTGCTTAATAGAAGGTTACACAGTACTACTTACCTGGTGGTTGTGTGGACCCCATCTAGCACTTCTACGCATAGCAGTTACCACCAAGGATATCTCCCCTTGTATGATGTAAATCCCATTCTTTGGTCTCTTCATCACTGAAACCATTCTGTAAAGATAATTAATTACTATAAACAATTCAATTGACAACTGAATATTCTCTATGATTTTGTAAAGTACAAAGAAATGTATTACTTTTACTCAGATTAATGGTACAATGGGTAATCTTTGTGTAACATGCAATGCAAAAGTAGGGATATTTTCTAGGTAAGCTGTGTACTAAATTCATTAATTTGAAAATTGAGCAGCGTTAATATTCTCCATCAAAGTTATGAAATAATCAAAGCCATACATATTGCGTTCATTGTAAACGTATCTAATGGATTTAATGCTATATTGTACAATAGAGTGAGCGATTGTTGTTGAGCGCCTAGTGATTAATTTTTCAGCCATTTGGTGGTAATCATTTGTTTGTAGATTTCTGACTTGATTCTAAATTAATATGTTTTTATAATTTTTTTACAGGAGTTAATGTGTTGAATGTCGTAAACCACGTCTTTATTACTCTAAGACCAGACTTACAGAAAGACATCAAATGCTTATTGTGATTAATATGTTAGAATTTGATTACACTTGTGGTGCTGCTATTGCAGATCCGAAAAAATCTCTTCTAAAACATGTATCTATTAGGTCTAATTTGACATGTGCAGTGGCTGTAGAGGTCACATATTATGGAAATGGTTCAGGTCAGCCAGATATCTGCACTTATTGTGCATAAGTAAATCCTGAACTTAAAAAATCATATAAAACTGTTTTGCCCATTTGTGAGCCTTGTGAAAATAGTGGTCTCTCTGCCATAATCCACCGTCCATACGGAGGCAAAAAGAAAAAATAAATCTGCTACAATCTAATATGAATTGTGAAATCATGAGAAAGATTAAACAAAATGTTTCAGTTATTAAAGCTTCTTTTATTTTGGTAGAAATACAAGAACAACTGTACAAACACAGTCACAATTTATGAAAACTAAAGATAACATCAGTTATGCAAAATGTTTCGACACCAAAATCTGTCAAAATGTTAGTGCTAAAATCCTTGTATTTAAAGGTAAACTTTCCAAGGATGCTGATGGTTCTGTTTATATTTTAATTTAAACTTCCTAATCCTGTGAATATCTGAAACTCCATGGTTTTTAGCATGAAAGTTTGTATTATGAAAGCTTGAATTGTTAGTGTAAGTTGCTGTTGAAATGTACACATCTTTTGGAAAGATTGTGTGCTTGGTTTTTGTCTTGCATTATCCCATGGAGTTTATTTCGTTACTATTCAGCCTAAACTGGACTGCTTCCAAAAAAGAAAACAGGTATATTTAATTAATTGTCATAACAGTTCTGAAACATGCACAGAACATGTAGAAGGTTCTAAACATGTGGAAATTACAGCAGGAACATGTTATACATCGCTATATTAAAAAAAAACACACAACAAAAAACACCTACCTACCTACCCTATTATTTTTGGATCCGTTACCGGAAACATAATTTTTTTTTTTAGGTCTTTGATTTAATGTATGCAAAAGGGTCAATTTTCATGCAAAGTTCAAATGAAAATAACATATTTTACTATATTCTGTGTCACATGAACCATTTTTGCAAAGTATGACATTTATTTTTTATATTGCCATTCCTTAACTTTTCGCACCAAAAATCAAATACTATACTCCATCACAAGATAAATGGTCTCGGTTTTATATTCTCTCTTGACAATTTGAATGAACAAGTACATCCTATATTTTCTCTACAGAGATTCACTTATTGGTCGCCATCTTTGTTTTCAACAGGACAGCGAGTGAGTTGTTTACCTCACTTGATTAATTTTGTCTCTACATATTCAATAACAACTTCCTGTTCATGTTTTGGCATACATATGTATCTGAAGTTGGTTTGTGAGTTAAATATGGTAATGTTGTCTTATTGTCTGCCAATCTTTTCTTTCTTTTACAAATTAGTTGACATTCCGAAGAAATGAAGAATTCAGAGGATGTTCGACCAATGCATCCAGGTTACACTTCTGGCATAAATAATGACAGAAAAGTTCATCTTAAATCATCTATGACACATGAATATAATACAGGCATTTAAACGATTCAAATGAAGGATATGTCACTGTGGAATTTATAAGTCCTCTGAATTTTACAAGGTTCTACAACCTACAAATTATTATAAATTTCTACTCAAATTCTTTGATCGTTCCACTGCTCTTGCATTGAACGTAGACCATTTTCAAATAGTATAAAATTCCTGAGGAAACAATGAATAGAATTTATAAAACAGTAGACACAATAGAAGCTTCTACTTCTACCAGAATGTGGCCACCATCAATACGTTGATTATTCTGCCACTTTTTTGGATGCGCATGCAAAAAAATAATAATAAAATAATGAATTATACACTGAGTTTGAATTTTTTGAAGTGCTTTACATATATCCAGTGAAGATAAAAAAATCCTGGAGTGGTTTAGAATAGATCCTGAAGGTGGGCCTTGAAGGTTTCAAGGCTTCCGATGGTGACGCAGTTGTCCGGTAGCGCATTCCAGTCTCTGATGGTTCTAAGAAAATAGGATTCTTTTCTTATTTCTGTTCTGCAAGATGGTATTTGGTATGCCTTTGTGTTGTTATTTCTGGATATTCTGTCTGGTGGAATTAGACGATCCTCTGTATTTACTAGTACCAATCCATTTACCAGTTTGTACATCATTATTAATTTCGCTATTTTCCTACGATATTCCAGTGATTTCCAATTGAGATCTTCTATCATGGAGCTGACGGATGATGTGTTGTGATGACGGTTGGTCACGTATCTTGCCGCTCTTCGTTGTACCATTTCTAGTCTGTGCTTATAGTTCTGATGGTATGGAAGCGATATTAATATTAACTAAATGTATTTAATGAGGCAGGTGTATGAATCAAAGTTGGCTACTTTGCAGCCAGAATTTGAGAAAGAGGTAGGGGCTGAACCATTGCATGAAATAAAGTCCTGTTCCCGACCTACATTGTACTTGTAGGTCAAGAATCAAAATAAAATATTATCAATTGAATACTAGTTTCAAGAATTTGTATCATGCATTATAGACTATAACTTTTAATTCACTTTCACAAAATTAATACAATAAAACCTGTTATTTCTTACATAATGATAATCCATATTCAGTGGTTTTCTGCGATACTGTCGACGACATTATGCAGTTTTACTCGTCTATTACTTACATGGTAGTGGTATATTGTCACTACTGTGTCTGTTGATACATTAGTGTATAATTCTGTCAAGTATATGGTTTGTTTTAACTTGAACACGAGGAGAAAGTTACATGTTTAGATAAATTAATTGTGCAAACTCTGTCATCCCAAATGACGTGGTGATGAACTTATTGATCTTATGAAAGAAGAGTATCAATTAAGGGGAGTAACTGTGTAAATTTTTATGTAACAAAAATAACATTCTAGTTATTTTGGAAGGGTACCTATAAAGTGCGAAACGAAATAGAAACGAAACGAAACGAAACGAAACGACACGAAATCAATAAAAACGAAACGAAACGAAACGAAATCAACGAAATGAAAACGAAATAAAACGAAACCAACGAAAGCAAAACGAAATCAACGAAAACAAAACGAAATAGAAAATGGAAGAAAAAATAATAGGGGCCTTAAAGAAATCAAACCTATTTTCACAATTACGATGCTAGACTACTTCTCACACATGTGTGTCTATCATCAGGAGAGGACAGGATTTGATCACCATTGAACAAGAATACTATGCATTTATTCAGCGGGAGTCTGTCCTTTTCACTTAGTGGCTTCTTTTAAATTTGGGAACCATAAGAGCAACTTCAAGTCTGTTGAAAGGAGAGGAATTAAATTAACAGAAGTGCAGTAGTTAAAGTTCACTAATATGAAACCGGCACGGCCTTAAATGCTCGCGCATCTGAAAATTATCTGGCAATTTCATCAAAAGTGTCGAGTTTTTTGGGCCGAGATATATTGGGGACGACTTTTTTTAGGTCCGAATCTAGTCTCATTCAATCGAGCTGTCGTTCCTTTATTCGAGTTATCGTTCCGTACGAGAGAGGGTACGAGACTTCAGGATCACCTTAGCGCTTTATGTTAAGAAGATCTCCATTAGTTGAGTGTGTTAGTGTGTTACCCGGAAACCGGTGTTTACAAAACGTAAGGAACGATAACTCGAATAACAAATACAAAACGTAGAATTTTTTTTTCTTCGACAATATGTTCAGCCATGTTTGTTAAAAAATCCTAAGTATACATTTTATACCATAAAGAGCTCGCTTAAGCTCGCATAATATGAAACCGGCACGGCCTTAAATGCTCGCGCATCTGAAAATTATCTGGCAATTTCATCAAAAGTGTCGAGATTTTTTGGGCCGAGATATATTGGGGACGACTTTTTTTAGGGCCGAATCTAGTCTCATTCAATCGAGCTGTCGTTCCTTTATTCGAGTTATCGTTCCTTACGAGAGAGGGTACGAGACTTCAGGATCACCTTAGCGCTTTATGTTAAGAAGATCTCCATTAGTTGAGTGTGTTAGTGTGTTACCCGGAAACCGGTGTTTACAAAACGTAAGGAACGATAACTCGAATAACAAATACAAAACGTAGAATTTTTTTTTCTTCGACAATATGTTCAGCCATGTTTGTTAAAAAATCCTAAGTATACATTTTATACCATAAAGAGCTCGCTTAAGCTCGCATAATAAATAACCCCATCCGAGCAAAATTTAAAAGTGTGTCGGAGAGCCGAAAAGTGTGACGACCGGAAGGACACACGAAAGAACGGACAGCAGAAGTCCTATATACCCCAATCTTTTTTTTGGCGGAGGTATACAAATCCTATCAAAAATTAACTTTAAAAATTAAAAAAAAAATCTACATATCTTGTAAAAGTACATTTTTTCCCTTTGATCCCTTTTCATTAACCCCCCCCCCCACCCAAAAAAAAATCACCCCCTCCAAAAAACAACTTCCGGTATAAATAAAATTTGATACGGCACATATTTTTATACCCTCCGTTATCCAGCGGGAGGGGGTATATAGTATATGTCCGTTTGTCCATGAGTGCCTATACAATTCCTCCTTAACAACTTGATGGAATTGAATGAATCTTACAGGAAATCTTTAATACCATATGGCAAGGTTCATTAATTTCATGAATTCTTTAGTACCAAATGGCATTGTGCACCTTCTATTTTTGTTTTCCCATTTTAACAGTTCTTGCTAAAATTTCTTCACTTTTGGACTTTGTCATTTAAGGCATACAAGGCTATATACAATAGAGAAAGGATATTGTTGCGTTATCAATAACTCTTCCTAAACAACACAATGGATTTCGATAAAACTTCGAGAGTTTCTTATGTTTAGTTTTTGCAAGCATTATTTTTTCCAGAAGTTCTTCTGTAAGGAGGGGCCTCACTGTACGTCCTGTTTTGTTGTTGTTGTTTTTTTTTAGTTCTTCAAAATAGAACAATAGGATTTGAAATAAAACGTTAATAGTGTTGGGTCTTTTTGACCCCTGTATATCTCGGAAAGAACAACGGTAAGACATTACGCCAGATCTGTTGGCACACTACCGAATAAAGGTAATAACAATGGTACCGTACTCCAAGGCGCATTCTAAAGGGAAAGTCCACAAAAACAGACAAAACCGATAAGAAGCTCAACCATCTGAGTTTTCAATCAACGGAACAACTGAAAACCAACACATTCCTGACTTGGTACAGGCATTTTCCCAGGAAAATGGTGGTTTCTGATAGCAGATAGGCAGATAGGCAGATGCCACTCGTCTAACCCTAAGACGTTACCAAGTATAAAAACAATCGGTACATGTAAATTCTCTAATCCTAAAACATGACCAAATGTGAAACTAGAAAACAACTATCATATTCCCGACTTGGTACAGGCATTTCCCAAGAAGATGGTGGGTCAAACCTCCCACTTGTATGGCAGTCGTTAATAGTTCCGTCATATTGACAAATGGGGGGGGGGGGGGGGGGGGGAAGTGGGGGTGGGGGGTGGGGGGTGCATGGGGATTAAACGTGGCAAGTCGGGAAAATCCAGTAGTCAAATAGTGCCCAGAATCTGAAACTCAAGACTATCCTGTATGATTTGCGGAAAGGTAAATTTATGAAGAATACAAACGAAAAACGTAATAAAATCAGACGAAAAATGAACCCTCAATATCCCAATCTATGAAAATACCCCCTCATATCCCCCCTTTTTTCTATATGCTCACTCCAGAAACTTTATAATTCATAAATACTGACATACACACAAACGCAAATAAAAATATGATATTTGAACTTCTGAAAGTTTGTCGGTAAGCAAACCCGACTTGAATTGAGTTGCAGGTAAAGTACGTGAGGAGTACTGTAACGGACAGACATGCAAGATGCGCTATAATTAATCAAAATTATTGTATTTAAAAAATCGAATTATCTTTTTTTTTTATTTCTTTATTTCGTTTTGTCTTTTATTTTTTTCCTTCCATTTTCTTCATATCAGTCTATTTCGTTTTGTTTTAGTTGATTTCGTTTTGCTTTCGTTGGTTTCGTTTCATTTCGTTTCCATTTCGTTGATTTCGTTTCGTTTCGTTTCGTTTTCGTTGATTTCGTTTCGTTTCGTTTCGTTTCGTTTCGTTTCTATTTCGTTTCGCACTTTATAGGTACCCATTTTGGAAAAGGAAGGAAACATATTTTAAAAATGCGAGAAAAGATAACAGAGAAAGCTTTGTTCTTAATTGTGTTTATTCTGTGTATTGTTTTTTTTTTATATATATTTATTTAATATGAAACAGACACGGCCATGAATGCTCGCGAATCTGAAAATTATCTGGCAATTTCACGCTCATCCAGTGCATCAAAAAGTGTCGAGATTTTTTGGGCCGAGATATATCGGGTACGACTTTTTGTTAGGGCCGAATCTAGTCTCATTCAATCGAACTGTCGTTCCTTACGAAATATCAAAAGTTAACTTCCGCGTAGAAACAAAAATTGTTGTCAGTATGTCAGAAGAGATTTAATAAATTAAAAAATAATATGATAATAGGTATTACCTAACTTGGGACGAAGTCCAATACATTTGTTTTAAACAATAATGTGATCAAAATAGAAATTTTACTTACTTGTGTGTACTTTTTGGAGTGTACTGTAGTACAATGTAAGGATGCTCTTTCCATCTATTGAAACAGGCACGGCCATGAACGCTCGCGAATCTGAAAATTATCTGCCAATTTCACGCTCATTCAGTGCATCAAAATAGTGTCGAGATTTTTTAAGCCGAGATATATCGGGGAAGACTTTTTAAGGGCCGAGATATATCGGGGACGACTTTTAACATTAATAACCGGAAGTAGTTCCAGATTACTGCGCATACGATTTTCTGCAGATTTAACCATGTATTGGTTTCCGGGGTGTCATTTCCGGTGCATGAAATTTAAGCCATTAGTGATATGGATCTGGAATCAAAATATTGCTATTTCTACCATAGTTGGGACTTCGTCCCATATCAATATAAGTACATATCAACAAAGTGACATCTAAAGCAAAATGGACGCTGGGATTTCTCCGAAGAAACATCTATAAGTGCCCTCAAGACATAAAAGAACAATCATATAAATCACTAGTCAGGCCGCACTTAGAATATGCATTAGCGGTATGGGACCCATATAGGCAAAAACACATAAACAATCTAGAAATGGTTCAAAGAAGGTCTGGTCGATTCGTAACATCTACATATAGCAGAGAACCTGGAATTGTAACTAAGATCATGCAGGACTTAAAATGGCAAACACTTGAGACCAGACGGAAAGCAGCAAGACTAATATTATTTCACAAAGCCACCAATGGAGAAGCTGCTGTGACCATCCCAGAATATGTCAGAAAACCATCAAGAAATACAAGACAGTATCACCAGAACCGCTTTTCCCCTTACTTCAACAGATGCTTATTAGAACAGCTTCATACCCAAAACTATAGCTGACTGGAACAGTCTACCATCAGATGTAATTCAGACACCAACCACGGACTGCTTCAGGGAAGCTGTGTGGAGGCATCTGACACCGTAATCTGTATACATGTTGCTTTTAATTGTAAATTTGCTGGTATTACCAGTTTTTAACCCGTGCACAATGATTGACGCTTGCACAACAAAATCTGCGTAATGCATATCGCGCTGCAGATCAACAGTATAGAAGTAGAAGTAGAAGTAAAACAAGCTAACAAAATGACTTTTATTACACACGGGTTCCGGGTTTCAGTGGTATCGGACCTACGAGAGAGGGTACGAGACTTCAGGATAACCTTTGCGCTTTATGTTAAGAAGATCTTCATTAGTTGAGTGTGTTAGTGTGTTACACGGAACGTGTTTACAATACGTCGAAATATTGTTTAGCCATCAGTATGTGCAGCCATGTTTGTCAAAAAATCCGAAGTACACATTTTATACCATAAAGAGCTCGCTGACGCTCGCATATTAAATAATGCAAGACTAAGTTAGAGCATGGTTTGTATAATTTGTTACTTTCTAATTATATAATCTTCTCATTATCTGATTATAATATAATATGCTCATAATAAAAATTGCTTTATATTTGCTTACATTTGAACTATGTGATTGTGGTGTTATTGTGCTATATGCTTGTATATTATGTATGTCGGGTTTAAAAACTTTATAGAGGTTAATTATGTTTACATGTTAAACTGTGTTTGAAATAAATATTACTTGAATGACGTGACTCAACGTAGTGATAACTGATAAACTGTTAGTTATGAGAACTACGTATACAGTCCCCAAATTGACCTAGATATTTTCGATTTCTCAGGTATTACAGTCTAGTGGATGTAAATTATCCAGACTTGCCAGAAATGTTCCTCTAGGGTAATGAAGCAGCTTTGTTATCATTTAGAGCTATTGGACATTCAACATGATCACCCTGCCCCCCAATTGATTTAGACATGTTTTGTTCCTTTTCCAGAACTACTTGCCTCTGATTGCCTGAGATATTTTTAACTTTCTGTTTTGCCTGCAAAGTCGGCGAAGGCGAGACATGGGTATTGCATTTCCGGTAACGGCGTGAACAAAGTCCAGTTTTGTAATTAGATCAGTTTCTTCATTACCGTACTATGCTCACCATACTTGATCCACACAGTGATCATGGTGTGTACATGTCAGTCAAGCATGCGTCACCTGACCTTTCACCTCATTTTCATGGTCTACCGACTTTGTTAAATTTACAAAAAGGTGTCCCAGTGTTTTGTGATAAGGTGAGTTTCTCTATTACCACACAATTTAGGCTCACCATACCACACATTGATCATAGAAGGTACACGTGTCGCCTGATCATAACGATTTTTAGCATACCTGACCCGAAGGGTCCGTCGTCCGTCCATTCATCGTCTGTAAACTGTTCACATTTCAATCTTTTCCTCTGAAATTACTTTGCCAATTGGAATCAAACATTTCAGGTACGATGTTTAGAAGATCCTCTACAAATAATCCTCATTTCGTTTTCATCGGACAAAAACATGGCAGATTCACGCATTCTTGTTTCTGTCGGAAAGGCTAATATACACCCCCAAAAAATCATGTTAAAATACTTTGCTAATTGGAACCAACCTTGATAGGGATAATGTTTATAATGCCCTCAACAAAAATTTCTCATTTCTGTGCTTTGCTAATAAACATATGCACTACTTAAGCTTCCACATTAGTCTTTAGCGCAACAATGGTCAAACGAATGAAAAATAAACCAGGACAGAAATATTGGAAAAAAATGGCAATACTTGGAGAAAAGGTAAACACTGTCTTCTTTATGTTTCTTTCTACAAACGACCAGAATTTTAACCAGTACCAAAATTGTGTACAGTTTATATTGAAATGTACTATATATAAGTAATTGCAATTTTGATATTACAACCAGACAATTCCAAAATATTTTACCTTCCATTGCAAGTTTGAGCAATAATAAAAACAAGTCTAGTTCCTGCAATAACAATAATGTGTTAATTTACAAAACAAGAGACAATGACATGTGCTTTGTCCCGATGCTCATTAAAAAATATTTTTTTACACTGTACAGTACTACAACTAATAGCTATGAATATACAAAATCTTCTAAGAAACAACACCACTTAGTTACATAGGTTAAGCCTACCAATAACCAGTAAAGAATAATTAACATATTTCTCCCCAACAAAGAAGCAGTCATACAAATCGTTGCCTAGTACGTGTAGTTTACCGCAACAGTTAAATCATCGTTTATTTTCCAAATCATTATCCCAGTGATCTGAAAGAAACATGTAGTGTATTGAAACAAATTCAATTTTGAAGTTCAAAATCACTTTCACAATTAAAAAGTACGCTTATCGAATTTCGACCACCTTATAATTCAATTACTCTACTATATCCAAACTGATCCGAGATAATCTCCCCAAATTTGTTTAAATTGACACTCTAAAGGTCAGAAAAGCTAAAAAGAATTTAGAGAAATAAAATAGTGATGGATTACTTGTATCTGTTGATGGGATTTACCGCTTATGCCAATTTCTTTTTAAATTATATACGTTTCCATGGTAACGGGATCCTTAATTGCCATACTCCTCCCCTTTCCTGTCAACAGTAAGATGGAATGAGCAGAAAATTATTTGGTTGCGCGTTTTAATTTGTAATTCGTCAAAATGGGTTTGTTTAAAGAGATGATCTTTTCGAAACGTGAGACTTGATTAATGTTTCTCTTGTCTAGATAAAAATTTCCAAAATTTTCTGAACGCATTATCAAACAAGAGAAAGGGTTTTTATTGGCATCTAAGAGTTACGGGATTAGAGGTCACTACATCTGGTCCGCATGGTACTGTCCCGGTTCTGATGTCTACGAAACATGACTGGGGATCAATATCTCAACAACATTTATTATGAAGCAATTGACACGTGTATTGATTATTAACTATTTTCACCACAAGATATATCATATATATTTACGTTAAGATGAATCTTGGCATGAGGTTTTAAATCTTAACTATCATAATTTGATTTCTTCCTAATCCGGTAATATTTATTTATTGGATATGCAAGTCTTTATTAATGGTGAGAAGCAGTGATGGCAACTTTATATTGGATTTGCTCCATTGTTAATGGTATTTTTTAAATAAAAGTTGTAATTTGTGAGAGATAAAACACCGTTAGAACTATTGTTTAACACGTGCTATACCGTTCAATTTCCTAAAATCTTTCTGTACCAAAGTACCTACAGTGCTATTCACAGAACGACCACACACAAATTACTTTTAACGTCAAAGCTTACGAAAAAAAGTAAAACGAGTTTCTACACAGATTTGTTTGAATATTACCCTTAATTACAATACAATACATCAATGATAAAGACGTCGAACAGTGTCATGCACTCAACATTAGAATTTACATCAAGTTTATATGGTCTTTATATTGTTGTATGTCTATCATATATCGCTTATTTCAACTGCTTGCATTATGCAGTCATTGAAAGCTATATAATCAGATATGTATTCCGACGACCCGATAGTCCGACGATCCGATAATCCGATGGTTCTACAGTCCGACAAATCGATAGTCGGACAAATATCTTAAAATATTAAAATGCAATGTCTATGTACTTTATGAATATATAATTTATCTAACTGATCGGGACATTTTATAGAAATCAAAAGGAGTTGATCATAAAATGCAACATGTGGTAGTCCAAAGTGAACCAGTGACAGAAATCTTCAGGAGGGAAAAGTAATTTCTATGTCTCGCAAATAACTACTTTGTTGTAGGCGAGATAAAAAATGAGACTTAATAGTAGCCATAAACGCGTAGACATGTTATACCATATGATGTATTTGGAATCTTCTATTTGTACAACAGGTAACAAATAAATGGGAGTGCACTTTTCCGTCATCAACGATTATCTACGTTGACATTTAATCACAGCTGAATCTTTTCCTTAAAAAATCACCGATTCATTCGAACCGAAACTTGCAGAAAGTATCAATGAATATACCATAACTTTGATTGTTTCCCATTTCGTTTTTATCTAACACCCAAAATTGCCTAATGGGAACATAGCTGTTTCTGCTTGGCTAAAATATGCAAACAATCTATTAGGGAACCATAGCTGAAATTAATTATCAATAGATGTTCCACTAAAAGATCCGACATCAATATTATGGTCGCTACGGAACAAACGGTAGATTTTGAATGACTAGAATAAAAAAAAAACATATATCTCCTTAAGTCAGATGTCAAAAGGTGGCAAGTAAAGAGAGATGAAATTATATCTATAAAAGTGCACAATATTATTTGGGAAATTGTTCCTGATGGTGCAATCAAGTGTTGACGATTCCACATAGGCCAAACATGGTTGAGAACAATATAGACCCTTGAGCTTTGAGCTAATTACTGAAACCGAGATTTGAAAATGGCTCATTTCTGTGCTCTGCAATTCCTTCATCCTCAAATTGAAGACTGCTTTGTCGAGGATATGCTTAGTGATGTCCCACAAGATTCTAGATGTGAACAATTTCCAGAAAAGGTTGAAGATACCAAAGTGAAAATCAGAACTTGTAATTCGAAGAACGACAGACACTACAATGGCCAAAAGAACAAACAATGGTTGACATGACAGTACCCAGAAAACTAACGATTAAGCAACAGAAATCACATTCAAAACTGATGTGAACGTAGGTGTTTCGGAAGGGTAAGCTGTTCCAGCTCCACTAGTTGCACCCGTGGTGTTACTACTGTATCAAGCACGGCGATAAGTCATGAAAATTATGTTCTTATTACATATATAAGTGAAACACACTTTCATTCTGTACTGTGGACAGAAATATCTTCTGAAGATCACTATCATATCAAATCAAAATGATGTATAAAAATATTTTAGAAAGGTATTTGTGTATAACTTCATCTATTTATTTAATTTTGCTTCAAGTGTGTTTTTATCCCGAAACATATAATATTTCTTGGCCAAAATGACACGTTGTCTGGGCCACACGTGAAATGTGTTTGGGGTTTTAAGTAGTACGTATTAATACCATGGAATATCATACTTGATATGAAATAAACAATATAATTAATAATTGTAGTATCAGGAACATTTTTGTGGATTATATTTCTGTAATGTTTCATTGCTTTAATTTCATTGCTGTGATTCTGCTCGAGTTCAGCTATTTCTAAAATACTTAGAAACGAGATTAACAACTGCCTACAATTTTGTAATATATATAAAATTCTTTGCATTATAACACATAGTTCCTTTTGTAATTTATTTTATGTACATTTTTTAATTGCAAATGAAATCGTGTGCATTTGTCAATGTAATATTTTATAAGATAAAGTAAAAATATTAATTAGTGGGATCTAAACAAAACCAGTGAAGCATAAAAATGAGTAACAACAAAAGCACTATCCTTCGGAAAAACGGAGCAGAAGAACATGAAACATAAAGATTGACATAAACTCCATATTCTAAAAATATGCAACATAAAATGCCACAAAAATATGGTGGTAATGATCCGAATAAAACTTTTTATTGGAGATCACAAGGTCTGGAGATAACACGATTTCTCCACAGAAATTAAAAAAAAATCAATGAGATCGGAAGCAGTGGAATTATAATTATTTTGAAACGCGAGTTATCTTCCGTTTAATATATGTACCACGTATACCTATAGGTCCAATGAAAGGCAGGTATTAAACATTTAATCTAAATAAAAATAATTATGACTTGAATAGGAGTATTCCACAAGTAATTATCTACGTGTTTCTAGAATAACATTCTTCGGGTACGCACATACAGACATTTTGGAACCCCAAATTATACAAAAGCCATTGGAAGTAGGAAAACACAATGGCCTAAACATGATAACCCAAGAGAGATGAATCTGGGTTAGAAAATAGATTATTTAGAAACTAAATGTCAATACAGTTATATCTTGTAAACCATTTGAGAGTGGTACCACTGATTGGGAGAGTATATCTGTACCAATTTATTAGACTATCCAGTATAGGTTCAGCAATGATATTTGATTGTCTTATCTGATCTGGTTACAATAGTTTTCTCAACGATTTAGTAAAATATGGCTTCTTCCGAACAAAGAGTTCAAGTATATCTTAAATTACGATAATTTCTGTAGAAAAAAAAAATATGACAAAGTTTGGTGAAAGTAGAACATTGCGTACTACAAAAAAAATAAATATATCTTTTGTGGGAGTTATCATTGATCTACACATTTGTATTTTATTCTGATCACTATCAAGATCAGATTTTCTAATAATGTTGGCGTTTACACCTTGATTCTTATTGTATTTTCCGGTATTTCTATACATATGTATTGTCTTTCAGCAATTTAACCACGATATGTTCTTCCTAAGTTGAACGTATCGCTACAAAAATTCTACGGTCGTCATCAAGAACCAGTTGACGTTACGAAATATCCACTGGCAATCGATCTTTTACGTAGATTTTTTTCTTTCTTGTATCACCGACAACACATTTACCGGTATTTACTATGAGTAACGCGGATTGTGTCTTATATCATTATAAGTTTTCTGTGTTGTGTTTTTGTGTTTGTCCATTCGTGGTTGCTGCCTTTCGGTTTTCTCAAAAGTTTATTTTTATATATTCAGCTATATCGAGAGTACCTAACAGAAGCGATTGGTGACGCACGCCATCAACTGCCCAGATCTCCAAGGATCCATTATTAGGTCGCAACATTTTCTTGTTTATTTATTGGACAATAGGTACACTCTTATCTAAACATACAAAGATGTTATACTGTGTGTATCAAGTTTCTTAAAGAATCAAAACAGCACTTCTATAGAAAACTTTTAATTTTGATTGTTAAATTGAAAACGTACCACAATTGGTCAATTTTATATTAATATTGACCAAAGTATTAAAATGTGACAACATGAAAAATAAATTGTTTTCATGAAAATGGAAAGCCACAAAAATGAAACCGAAGAATTGGTTCATAGATAAAGAAAAGCTTGTAGGGATCTATAGAGAATCATTGTAGATTAACAATCTATTGAAAATTGACGCTAGTCACGGAAAATCATGATTTCATTTCATAAATTCATGAATGAAACTGTAAATAATTTGATTGTGATTTAATAAGGATGATTTATATTGAAATATGTTGATATAATGAGAGTGAAAGAAGAAGGTAGGATGGAAAGTAAGATAATTTATTAAGTTATTATCACCTTAACACGACAAGTTACTAGATATTAATTCTGGTTTATGCTAATAGTATCCTGACACTATATGACATGAACAAATAAAATTGAATTATGTATCTTTTTAATATGGAACGTTGTTGTAGAATTACGTAACAAGGTACGCTATGTTCTGACATTCTATTTGCTGTTTTGTTATATTTTTGATGCCTTTAAGTACAGAATTTCAAAACTACGTAACAAGGTATGTTCTGATATTCTGTTTTCTGTGTTGTTTTATTTTTCATGCCTTTAAAGTAATGTGAAAGGCAAATATCGTGAAATTTTTGGATTAAATATTTTCACTTAATATGTCACTTAATTTTAACTAAAATCAACTGCATAACATTAAAAATCCGCTCAAAAGCAGATTTTAAGAGCAAATCGCAAAATATTTGACAGCAGATAATTCTGTTTTCCCGTACAGTAATGCAAAGGATATGCGCGTGACCCAAGATTTGAACTCTTTCGGGGAGATTATCGCTCATGCGCAATGTTCAGTTGATGAAAAAAAATAATTATATATTCCGTGTGTACCACATAAGAATAATTGCAAAAAAGAAATTGGTTCACACGACATGAAACGGACAGATTCCTCAATAATCATTGTCAGGAATATGTGCGTGCTTACCTCAACATCCATGATTGTTTATCTTTTCTTCACGAGGTCATGATCGGCAATCATCGGACCAAAGTTTTTCTTCACGAGGTCATGATCGGCAATCATCGGAACAAAACAACCGAAAGTTAATCAGTCTCCACAACAATGGCGAGGACGATAAACATGCACATGCAGATTTCTAATTGTTGAGAACATATTTCGACTTGAAACATGCATGAATAGCTTAGTAAAGGTACCGCCGTATTCCAAATTGAATTTTCAGGGGAACATTTTCTTCACCCAAAACTGGTGTAATATTACTTTAAGTCCAGAATTTCAAAATTGATTTTATACTTAATGAATATGTTAATATTTAAGATGAACAAATTCCTTTCTTATTTGTAGATTTAGAACCACTTTCCAAGGTTTAGGCCCATAAGACTAGATTAACACTCACTTTTTATTGAATTGCATGTGCCGAGCCAGGAAAGTGAGCGTTGATTTTGCCTCTGTTTCTACGATTTTTCAATTGGATTTTCGAATGATATTTTTGGTTTTTAATTTATTACCATAAATTGCCAATTGGAATAGGAATTGTGAATAAACGTTAGAGAAACCCGAAGGGGCAATCAAAAAGAACTTTGTCAAAAGCATCTAATTGGAGACAAATATCATAACATATTTGAATGTACTCATTTAAGCGAAAAACGTACCTTACTTCTTTAGAAAAATTTAATACAACGTCCAAACATAATTAAATTTAAAAAATAAGGATTAGGAAACGAAAACAAACCCTACAAAAGCTATGTAAATTTATTGCCTATATAAATAAGGTAATATGTCTTCCTCGCTAAGTGTATCAGTACATCTTCCGTATCTATGCATATTGTATATAGCTTAGTATATTTATTTGTTATTGTATTTTCTCTGTATATGTGATATACACGGTCAGTTTCCTAATAAAACTATATATATATTTTTTAATTTATATCATAATGTATATGAAAGAAAACAAGGACATACAATGTATATGCAAAACTATCAAAAATATTTCAAATAAAAATGCTTAAAATGAAAATTTATATTTCAAATGAAAAATAAATAAACTCAAATTTAAAACAAAACTAATAAAATACCAGAGTATAGTAATTAACCATAGAATACAATGTTTAATGTTGATGCTGGAAAACATACCTCAGTATCAGAGGTAGGTTACAGATGAATAATAAAATGGAGCAAGATATTGAACAAGACGACAAAAATAGATAAACAATTGTAAATGTCAGAAATGCCACAACAGTACCGTTACAAGTATGCCATATTGTGCGATTCAACGTCTGACTTTAGAAGTTGGAATACAAATATGAAGTTGGTTAACAAATTATATTATTAAGTATCAAGTACTCAAGAGTATATATCTTTTTTTTATTAATAAAACAGAGTTTGAAGATACCAAAAGGGCAATCAGAATCGGTAAATCGAAGAAAGAAACAACACAATGACCAAAATAACAAGGACAAAAGGACAAACAACGATCTACAAAACACTACACAGAAACATAATGATCGAGCAACACGAACCATACTAAAAATCAGGGTGAACTCAGATGCTGCGGATGGGTAAGCAGTTTCTGCTCCACTAGTGATACCCGTCGTGTTACTCTAGTTATAAACGTCATTAAGAATCGGGAAGTGTTTAAGAATGGTGAAACATATCGGTGTTCCTTTCTGACAGAGATGTTCTGTAACGCTTAACCAAGTCATGGTGTCGACGGTAAAACTCTCGAAGTGATGACTTCACTATTTGAATTTCTATTTAATAAATTATCAACTTTGAAATGCAGCCAGAGAGAGACAAAACCAGGGGACTAACTTTTACACCAAACAAAACAAACAAATAAACATGCAAAAACAAAAACAAAACAAAACAAAACAAAAAACAAAACCCCCCAAAAAAAAAGCAAAAGGAAAATTGGTTACCGCCCATAAACGTTCAATTATAGACATATAATTGAAGGAAATATTTTTTTCTTCTAAAACTAGTTCTTATGAACCAAAGAAAATAGAATTTATTTTGCAATAGTAATAATACCTCATCCAATCTGTATACATATAGAAATTACAACAAAATTTAACATGGTTCAAAGTCGGTTGAGTTTTCAAATAAATGTGTTAATTTTTAAACCCTAGAAAGTGAGCAGGTGGTTGCTGGAATTGCATATCACACTCTAAAGCTACAATGCACATGTAGACATGCCGCTCCACTTGAACGCATTATCATGGCTATGAACAAATCAGATTTGCTTTTATTGCCTGATATCGCTTGATGAGTGGTGAAACAGGAAATAGCAATTTTATTGTTCTTGATTTTACCCGACCTGGAATATAGTCCACTATCTTACCTCACTCGAGGCGAGCAATCTAATCATTGCACCAACGAGGCTGTCAATATAAAAAAAATAGTGTGCATAAAGTTACTATCTGAAAATAATATCGAAAAACAGAAACCGAGTAACATTTATTTTGCTAGAAGTTACAAACATGTGTATGCTAATGATAAATTACAGGAAATGTGTTTTTTCCGCATCAAAACATGTAGGTAAAAAGTCACCGTATACATAAGCATATAAAATCATTAAGAAAAATACCACACAATCAGAAAGAACAATCGTAGTTATAGAGGGAAAATATGGACCCCAACACACATGTATATGACCGCATAGGCCCTTCAATAAAAAGTGGAGAGGTTGAAATACTTTTATGGGCACATAGGAATTTGTTATCAAATTATAGGTTTGTTTTCAAGTTAAGGATTTGTAATCAAGTTAAAGATTCGACAAAAGCAGCAAAACATTACACGAAGATTTAGTAGCACAAGGCAATGAACATTAAGAATATTAAACAAGAAGTAATACACGCCCAAGGTATTTATTATTGATATTTACTGTTCCTAAGCAATATAATATTATTTAAACTAAGGTTCTCTAACCTCGGACATAGGTAACCTTAGCCCAGTTTGGCTATTTGATTAGACCTTGTGGCTTTCTTACTCTCAAGGACTTTTATATTATTTTAATTTCTAATCTTTTGACTTTGAGTCACGTACCCGATGAATGTTATTCCAGAAATATGTCGTGCACACTAAATTAGATATCTACGTTTTTATTTTGAAGCTATTCAAAAATTCTCTAAGGTACGCAATGGTGTTTTGACACGATAAAAGTCATCGAAGTACCAATGAATATCGAATGTAGACTAATTTGGCTATCATACGGTTATCTTATTTTATCCTGCAATGACAGCATTTACCGACCAATATAGCTTGCCCAATAATTTTTTGATATTGGTCAGTTATAAATAGAACATTTTTTGATATTGGTCAGTTATAAATAGAACATACAAATGTAAAACGGGGCACATCGGGGGATATTGTTTTCAAATACATACACAAAATTATTTCAAATACTTTTATCATCGTCCAGTAAACGTTTATTTGCGATTTAAAATTGCAGGATAAATACAATACATGTGCACTGTCGAAGCATATAGGTAAATATGTGTATTCGGTGCGAAACGCGGGAAAAGGCTCGGAGCCGAGCCTTTTCCCGCGTTTCTAAGCCTCATACACATATTACCTATATGCTTCGACAGTGCACAAGTATTGTATATGTATGGTCTGTGCCTCATCGATTCACGGCTTCTGATTACCCATTTGGTATCTTCAAACTTTTCTTAGGGCTTCGGAACTAACTTCTTTTAAATCATTAGCTTCCCAAGTTTCATTGTTCGTTGAATTCTTAATTTCTTCGACCAGCCTATCAACGAAACCCACAAAAAATTGTTCCTCGCGAATAAAAGTGATTTCACAGTATATTATGAATTGATTTACATAAGGTTATTTCATACATATAAATAAATGTACATCACTATAGATTTGCACTTTAATAAACACACATCATGTAAAAGCATCATGGCTTACATTATGTAATTTCCAAATAATTTTTAAAACGACATAAAATTTACAGAAAGAGATTACTACAGTCCAAGTACAAAAAAAATCATGCCAGATAGAAACTGCAGCGATCAACTAATTCATGCGTAAGCAATTGGCTCGGATTCGTATGCAACATCATTTTTCTGCAAAATCCAGATAGGAGGCAAAGGCTCTACAGTATCGTATTGATTGAAATATTTAAACTCCGTATGAAGGAGTAGCTGGAATGTTATTACAAATGTTGAAGAGAAAGTTTAAGCTGTTGGTGTCAACATGAACAAAGCGAACAATCACCTTTCATCTCAAACCGACAACGAAACACATCTAGTTTTGGTAACATGTAGCAACGCTTGAACTGCCGCAGTCTTGAAAACAAACGGAAAGATGTTCCTCTTGTAATGATGTGTAAAATAACAACGAAAACGTTATTATTACCAAAAACAGACAGACTTAAGCCACCACCGAGACAACCACGGAACATACACTCTTCATCTTTCATTATCCTCAGCAAAAACAAGGAACGTGTTTTCCTCGTACGATATCTGACCACACGGCTGCCTCAGCCAATAGTTACACGTTCGGTTGAAACATTAAAATCTGTTGTCTCTTCTAAATGAAATACTAATCTATGTAACCTGTAATATATCATAGTGTTAACCATTTTAAGTTGTCATGTGCAACCTCTGACATAATCTTCAACTTGTTGAAGGTTGTCAGTATTTGGTAGAAAAAGAATTGGAAAAATTTGGTTTTTAATCGATTCTCATCACCGGTTTTTAGTGGAGTTCGTGTTAAGCGATCTTTAGTTTTATATGTATGTTTTATAGATCGTTGTTTGTCATTTTGTTCTTTTTCATTTGGCCATTGTGTTGTCTGTTCTTCTTCGATATACGGATTCTGATTACCCCTTTGGTATCATAAAACTCTTCAATATCCCGGTAAAGGCGAAGGTATGAAGGTATGAAACAACACAAACCCACTAACAATCTGGCAGGAACTCGGGAGCTCTATAGCTACTAAATTTCTTGTGGCAATCAAAACATCTGTCCATAGGCCCCACCATAGCGACCTTATACATACACGATTTATTGGTTGTAAGCTTGTTCTGGTCACATAAATATAGCTGAAATAAGAATATTCTGACCCTTGGTTGTAATTCTATTAACCAGTCGAGAAAAATTAATCTTTCGACGGACCACCAACGATTACTGCCAGAAACCTTTTGTTGTCACTGTAAGTTATACAATCAGTTTATTCTATCAGCTTAGCTTGAAGTAGTTCATAAACGATGACCATTCACTGACCCTATCTTTATAATGTCCTTGTTTATATTGTCGTAGGAGTATTTGATGTTTTTGAGTTGAGGAAGCTATATGCATGTTTTTATTGTTTGTTTATATCTGTTTGGTCGATGGAGATCTGCTTATCAAAAAGGGTGGGTTTGTATCCATATCCTGTTAGCCAGGTAAGCAAAGACTCTTTTTGTGCATGTCAAAAGCAAAGGTTTCTGTTGCTATTTTTGGATTTGTTTCGTTTTGATGTTTGAGGTTACCCAGCTTCTTGTTATACTGTAAATCCCACATGGATCAACCATTTTATAACGTATGTCGAATACAAAATCGCTTTGTTTGCTTTGTGTCTTAGCAACACTGGTTAAATTTTTTTTTTCTGCTTTAAGAGAACAGCTATTGGTAGGCTATGATTAGCACAACTCAACGTTGTATTCAGTGTTATTGCTACTAAAGTGAGAAGTTAACACTAGCAGTAAACTGACGTGTTTGGGTTTGGGTAAATTCAAAAGAAACGCTTGCCATTCACCAAAACATTCGAAACACTATGACAAGTGCATGTGTATGGATATAATATATGTAGAATAAATGTTGACTGTTTATTTATACATTGTAGTTTTAAATGTTATTATCTTTTGTAGTCCAACGAGTGGTTCTTGTTATTTTTGGAAGAAAACAAGATATTATTTGTTGCCATGGCATGCAATCAAAAAAAGATACTTTTTTGTTTATAGAGGATTATATGCGATTATTTTCTTGTATCAATAAAGTGCACGTGGTCATGATCGTATGGTAGTTGGGTTTACATCTACCTATGCAATCAGTGTTTATCATCTGTTAAGCTGAGTTCAGTTGCCGCCCGTGGCGAGGTCTACTCGATGCAAATTTTTATGATAAAATTTGTCTTTGTCTTTAAGCACAGGTGTGAGACTAGATACCGGTACTCAATCATCAACAAGTTCTAGCTTTTAGCTTTTTCAGAAAAAAAAAAGACCGACTAACCGGTACGGGGTTAATTTTCGTAAATTGTAATTTATCCCTTTCTTCATCTACGTCTCGTCTACTAAATGAGCCACACATCAAACCTTTAAGACAAGAATTAAGAAAAACGATTTGATATCTACGTTTTTATTTCATTGTAGAAGAATTATAATAGATATTTTGAGCAGTGTGAGGAAAGGGATGGGATAGGCTACAGATTACGAAAATTTATCCAGAAACCGTTAATCGGTATTTTTTTTCTCGGAAAAAGCTACTTGTAGACCAAACTGATGTCGGAGAATATACATAGATAATAATTCTAGTCTAACACACTTGTCTTGGAGCAGGTCGATGATGCAGAAACCCAGAGGGGTAATTCCATATTCAAGATTCGAAATTCGAGATTTAATATCTGAAGTTCGAGATTCGAAATCCAGTATCCTAATTACCAAATGGGATGAAAACCATAGGCTACATCGAAACGAGACAATGTACAGTTATCATACCTTGACCTAAACCTCACAATTGAAGTTACTTTAGTAATTTTTGACAACATGTAGAGTTTCGTGTCACATTATAGGTATTTTATTAATTACTTCTGTAACCGACTGCAACTGTTTGTCGATTATCACGAAATGTGTACTTCAGTTTTCACTTCCGTTTTTTCAAATCATTTAATATTTTTATTTATCTACTGATTTTTATAAGTCAGTTTGATCGCTTGTTCTTTAATGTTAGTTTATGAATGTATTTGTTTCATATTATGAGAAAGGTTTTGTTTGTTTTGTTTGATTGGACATACATAATTCATAATTTAAAAGGTTGTCTTAAATAATTGTTTTAGATATTTAATTTCGAAATCTCGAACTTCAGATATTGAATCTCGAATTTGCGAATCTTTGATCTCCAATGGTCGTTCTGGGATTTCGCACGATGTTGTTCTCGGTTACTGTTCTTGTATATATATCTTGATTTTCTTATTGCTAATTTTCAAAGGTACAGGATTATTACTACCACGATATAGATAAAATATTGCTGAAAATGGCAATACACAACTACGATCTATGTCTAAAAACTTAAATTACTATCAAGATCGAACATTTGACTTATCAGTCCGCAGGTGTGGGGTTTATATACACCACAGATAAGAAACCTAACAAAATTACAAGTTAACATTCAAATAATTGCAATAAAGACACATCTCCCTAATCAAAAAGAAAAATATTTCATAAATCTACGAAAGACACTCCAATAATTTCTACCTATTTTCTCGTTGTCAGTTATGAATCAAAGAGGGAATTAGTTATTGCGATAAAAGGATCAGGAAACTGTCCACCCGCCCGTGTAAATGGCCATGCTAGATTACCCATAATCCCATTGTAGATATTTATTTATAGTCCGGTCAAGTGATGTGTGTACCTGGATTACTACACCTCATTAGAATGGCCGTATCTAGTCATGTTACAGTTTCTTAACGACTACTAGATGTAAGCAAACGTGACGTAAATCCTTCTAATACCAAGTCTACATGTGGTCCAAAGATAGTGACAACGAGGCTTTAAAATATTAAAAATCTTTTATTATTGTATGATATAAGTAGCTTATTATATAATGAATATTAGTGGAGTAATGTCATTTTTAATACTGATGATATATACATAACAATACTAAATAGTTGTACAGATATTGTATTTGCTGGTAATGTTATCCTTAAAACAACATTTATGTTTGCAGTGGATAAGTTGTGACATCATTGCAGCTTCTGACACATTTTTCTGTCACTCTGAAATTGTATGCTCTTTTGTGACACATTTCTCAGTTGCAATGAAACAACATCCTTAAATAATGCCACAATACCCAAGACCTAGTTCCTTATGATTTTTGAACAAACAATAAAGTAAAACGGTTTCAATTGTTTTAGTAAGTCAATATTTGTAGAATCGATAACAAACATTCTATTAAATACTTATACAACAATTTAACATGTGTTCATTAAAAAGGTTTTTACATGTATATATGTGTTTTATATTTATATTGATATCTTTCATTCGGTTTTCAAATTTTTCGATTTTGGTCGTTCCTGATTATAGATATTTCGGAAACGCGTCATGCGCGCTTTTGATATTTACGTTTTAATTAACTTAAACGTGCAGCACTAAGATGTAAGAGCAAAGACGGGTTGGCCTGGATATCCGGATAATGTGTCTGAGTGGAGAGACATGTCTATCCTTGGACTGTCGTTTCATCGAGCTATCACTATAGAATCTAAATAAGCCTATTGGTCTAGTACAAAGGTGACAACATCATTATGAAATCGAAATGTAACGTGTTTTTGCCATACTGATGATATGACTGAAGAATTGCTTATCAACAATCACTAGCACTCACTATTTTTTTATTTGATTCAAACATTTTCATTTGTGTTGACTTAATTCAATTAAAGTTTATACTCAATGCTTCCACATGAATGGTTGACGGGGAATAAAAACAGGATTTAATTTGTTTTCGATACAAGGGAATACAACACTTCCAGAATGTGCTTCCGTTCATTGTTCATTATCAATAAGCAAACCATCCAAAATACGCGATATAATTGTATGAGTGTGTGTGTGTGCAGCAGCTACTAGTGACGAACAGCTTATCACAGCAACGGTCATTAGTGAACGGTTACAAGACAGCATTTCCTACATAATAAAATATGCCAGCTCACACATTGTCCTAATTCCGAGTTAACCAGTGTTTACTCTTACTTCGTAATGCCGCATGCTTAGCGGAGAAACCGCAAATACCAATATTATATTCTTTCATTTGACCAGAGCGGGGAATGAACTGACGATCTACACCGCACTCGAACTCGAGGCGAGCAAAATGGAATTTGAACAAACAATAACATTCATTTGAAAAAGAATAAAATTAAACCGCGGTTTATGCTTTTTGATTACCCTTTGGTTATTTCCTAACATTTCTTATAGTTATCACAATACATACCCCTCGCTCTTGTCTGCGTCCCATTATTACCGATTTCATGCTGAATTCTCTTTTCAAACTAACAAATATTTCAATTGCTTTGTATTACTGTCATTTTATTATTATTATTATTATTATTATTATATTTTAGAATTTTGTCGATCTCCGAAAGGCACGCAGCATTACATAGAAAGATCAAAGACTGATTGACTCGGAATCGTGATAATGTGTCCGAGTGTGACGACATGTCTATCCGCGGACTGTTTTTCCAGTGAGTTAGCGCTATAAAAATCCGACTAAGCATGTTGGTCTAGTACAAAGCGACCTCATCATCATTTAGCTTGTTCTGGGCATGATATAGCTGAAAAAATTGCCGAGTTGGCGTTAAAAAACAATCACTCGCTCACTCACTCGAATTTTTTTTTTTTTTTAGAATGCATCTTTTGTGTTCCAATACTTCGTCTTTAAGAAGTAATTTAAATGGTCGTGCTTGTTTTTTTCAGGTTACTTTTTTTTTTGCAGTATTGTTTGTCAAAATTTGAAAATGTGACAGGAGTTATTTATTCATTTTAAGCGTCTCTTCATAATTGCGCGTGCCTCGAAAGCAACCAAAATCACGAGAGAATTCATTACCTGGAGATAAATTATTAAACTTGATCCACAATGACAAATTTATCATCGAAAAGGGAATATTAGGGGCAGTATAATAATACGTGTTTGTCAATTACCGACAATTTATGATATAAAGTTAAATCTTTTCGTCTTATCATAGTTCCTCGCCCTGGCTGCCGTGCGATATTCTTAATTGTGACACGGATTTCGAGACTAACCCTCCGGATTTGTGAGCCTATCAACAACAATGGAATCTGCACACAAATATAGGGTGTGAAGTAGAACTGCCATATATTTATGAGCTTTTATATTGAAATTGCAAGGAAAATAAAATATAAATGGGCATTTATAACCCTTTACTATTTTATATCGTTTCCTAGATTTTAATATTTGTAAAATGATCGGTTTACTAAGGTAATGTTCCTAAACTGTCAATTTAAAGATTCTATAACAACTAAACACCTTCATTCAGATGTCTTGATAGCGAGATATACGACCCCTATTAATAATGTGTTGAAAGACGTTATTTAACTAAACAATATATATAATTTATATAAAACTTGCATGTGTATGACAAAGAATGTATTGTAAATTAGGCAAACAAATGACAAAGCAAAACGAAATGCTTTGTGACATATTACGAAATATGAATTTTATGTAATGCTAATTAATGCCTCCGTCCATTTCGAAACTAGCAGAAGCTAATTTTATACTGTTTTGAAAAAAAACTATGTTTTTCACTATTGATTCGAGAGTAAAAAACCATGAAAGAGTAACACCACTCGTTTGGGAGTTATATGTTAACATTGAAATTGTAAAAAATTATATACATATTGGTTCCATATATAGATTAGTTATTTCTACTTTGACATAACAATAAAAGAGAGAGAGAGAGAGAGAGAGAGAGAGAGAGAGAGAGAGAAATATTAAAATCAGACAAGAATCGACTTCGGGATATTTTCTTTTAATAATTGTAATTTTATATGAAATATATTGGCTATGATTGGAAGTTTCGAAATATTTTTGTCCATTGACTTAATAGTTCGTTCTAAAAATATTTTTTGTAATTGTTTTGGCCTTTTATATTTAGCACTATTTCTTTATTTTATTTTTTTTAAGCATTTTATCTCCTTTTAGTATGTTCTCTATTGACAAAATTTCGAATCCTACAGGTATACTCGATACAACATTCTGTGATAAAGTGTGTCAGTGACTTGCGGCAGGTCGATGGGTGTCTCCGGGTACTCCGATTTCCTCCACCAATAAAACTGACCGCCACGATATAATTGAAATATCGTTGAAAGTGGCTTTACCTTACCCTAACCCGAACGGATCCCAGATCCCAAACGGATCAGAACAGAACAGGACAATTTCATTGATCCCAAGTGCCATCACATTAAAATAGATTTCGAGTATCGTTCCTCCTAAAAAAATTACTAGAAATTATTAGTTTTCAATTTGAATACGCATTGTTTTTATTTCATTTTATTTTTTTATATATACTTTTGTGACTTGCGACAGGTCGGCGGTTTTCTCTGGGTACTCCATTTTCCTCCATCAATAAAAATGACCGCCACGATATAACAGAAATATTGTTGAAAGTGGTGTTAAACACCATAAACCAAACCAAACCTATACTTTTATTTGTTTTACTTTTTTATATATATAAAAATAACTATATTATAGAGAAGAATGAAATATTTTAGGTTTTATAAATTATGCACAGTCAATTATCATGCTCAAAATCTTTAAGAGCACCCGCATGGGTGTCGTCGTTATTAAATTGTACCCCTTTTCAAGATCTCAATTTGGAACGAAAATTGGCAATTTGAAGTGTGATATTTTACAAATAACTTTTGAATAAATAAGGGCTATTTGTAATAAATAGAGAATTGTCATTTGAAATGTTTAAAGTTAAATCAGTTGGTATCACTGTGTTTACTTTAAAGATTGACATTAATTTATCACGTTTAATTTATAATTTCAGGAAATGAAATATTTACAGTACCTAGGAGACTGAGAAATTTAACATTGGTAACAAAACTATGACCTGAATAATCATCTTAATGGGAAAAAAAATCAGATCTAAATATAATTAAACAAAACTAATAATTTTATATATTCCCTGATTTTGTGAAATTGTTATATGGAAGTCTTTACTTCAAAAATATAGTTTACTAAGTCTTTAACGACTGAACCAGTCTGAGTTGATGCAACGCATCTAAAGCGATTCGAGCTGTAGACATATTATGAATTGTTGAATATATTGTGCACAAGTTTAACCCTGCCACATTTTCGTGCCTGTACGAAGCTAGAACCTGGATTCCAAACGTCATATATCGTGATCGTTTATTGTGCTCCAATATTTGAGGTGGGAGGTGGTTGTTCATTTGTTTTGCACGACATTGGTGAAATTGTTTTTAACATTTATTTTCATAAAAGTTCCGGCATACTGTTTCTCAGTGAGAATACATAAGAGGCTCTTGGAGACGCTTGCCCCTTTAAAGCATTAGGTTTCATTAATTTTGTGTTGACAGCTTAAATTAGTTCATTTTGGTCCTTAATCCTGATGTGTCGTCGATGTGGTCATATATCTCTGGTTTTGCCATTTCAATGCTTGGTGCTATACATTACTTTAAAATTGATACATCACTGTTTTTCTCCTGTATATAAAAATTGAGAGCTACACAGTCATTATTTCATTGGTAATTTTCCCCTGAATTTGGTGCTAAGAAATGAATTATTTGTTAAAACTTAAAGGGGCATTAGCTACGATTTTGACCAAAAAAATTATGTTTTGGAAATTGGTAAATAGCTTTTTGATGAAATAAAGGTAAATATTTCTCATTAAACAGCTTATCGTACCACTTTTCGCCTTTTGAGAACGAAAATTACCATCGATTTATTATTTCCTTGCAAGCAAATAATTTGACCTCGCTTTCTCCGTATGCAACTGACCTTACTAGTGACAAGTAAAAACGAATAATTTGTATTTTGTCGCTTATTAACTGCAAACTTGCATGGTTCTTTGTCCGTAATTAACGCCGACTAAAAGCAGATTCACAGAAAATAAGAAATAAGTGCATTGTTGTACTGATTTAATGACGATTCGGCAAACTCCGTAAACAATGCCGATAATTAATAAGATGGCGTCCATTTCTTGATGATCTCAAAACACGAGCAGTTGCACCTTTTTTCCCCGATGCGCGTACATTTCATAACATGTATAAGTTATAGAAACACGTTTTATTAAGGCATCAATCATATCTGATAGTTTTTATGGGTAACACAAATTTACGATTTTGGCAGATAATGCCCCTTTAATAATAAACTTTATTAACATTATTTATTCTAAAATAAGCTTTGCTGAATAGTAAACCCTTTGCTATTTAGCGATTAATAATTAGGGATACTTGGTAAAAGATGTATACCTAGTAAATTATTTATAGCAAAATGTAACTTGCAATAAAATCGTTATTTGTGTTTAAAAAAAAATACTAAACTTGTCCCGTATTAAAACATTTGGATAATCTTAATAAAATAATGTTGTCACCCAAAAGACTTGTACAGTTCGTTGTCCATTTGTTAAAACAATATTGGTCACTGTCGAGGAAGTTCGTGGAACTGATCTTAGCATAAAATGTTCATATATGTATATATAGTGAATTATTGGTGTATATTTGTTATTGTTCTTTCTACTGAAACATAATGTTCATTGTATGCTATTTTTATTATATTGTGCTATATGCAAGCGACTCATTTCTGAGTTAGAGTCCTTGTCAGACTGGGTTAGAACAATTAGGTCTCTAGTACAAGGTCGGATTCACAAACTCAAAAATTGTGTTAATAGTCGACCTAAGTCTGTATTTAAAGACCAAGAAGCTGTTAAGTGTCTTTCCTCTCTTCATGACAAATATGTTATCGTTCCTGCTGACAAGGCTTCCAACAATATCGTGTTTGTATGTAAATCATATTACTTCGAATGCCTAATCAAGGAATTAGGCATAAATAGCAACACCTCTAGTAATATCACATACAAACCAACTTCGTTCGACAAAGATGAAATCCTAGCTAACCACAGATCATTCATGACCTCTTTAAACATTCCCTCTGGT
The DNA here is from genome assembly GCA_963680875.1 of Bathymodiolus brooksi. Taxonomy (NCBI): domain Eukaryota; kingdom Metazoa; phylum Mollusca; class Bivalvia; order Mytilida; family Modiolidae; genus Bathymodiolus; species Bathymodiolus brooksi. The sequence continues at coordinate 70,505,341 of OY804579.1, forward strand.
AAAGAGTCTGAGGATTTACCCTACTTATATTGGATACCTAAACTCCATAAGACACCATACAAAGAAAGGTACATAGCGGGATCATCAACTTGTTCGACGAAAGAATTGTCTATTCACCTGACAAAGATTCTGTCTGCAGTAAAAGAGGGACAACAGAAATATTGTGAAACTGTTTACTCGCGTAGTGGCATAAATCACATGTGGATTTTGAAAAACTCTAAAGATCTTTTGGATAACCTGAAATCAAGATCTTTCTCTCAGGTATCCTCCATCAAAACATTTTATTTTTCAACTCTATATACCACCCTACCGCATGACAAATTAAAAACCCGCTTAAAAGAAAAAATTCATAAAGCTTTTAGTCATAGAAACTATGGCTCAAAATTTGTTGTGTTAGGCTACAATTCCACATATTTTTCAAACAAAATTCATAAAGGTAAAACATGCTACTCCGAGGAACAAGTGATCAGTATGCTGGAGTTCCTCATCGATAACATATTTGTCTCCTTTGGAGGGACACTGTTTCAGCAGGTCGTCGGCATACCAATGGGTACGAATTGTGCCCCTCTTCTAGCCGATTTATTTTTATACTCATATGAGTCGGAGTTTCTTCTAAAGCTTGTAAAAGATAAGAAGATTCATGAGGCTAGAGCCTTTAATTTCACATACAGGTATATTGATGACGTTTTATCTATCAATAATTCTAGATTTGCAGAATTTCTTCCATTGATATATCCTCCAGAGCTGGAAGTTAAAGAGACCACCGATACAGCTTCGTCCGCATCATTTTTGGACTTATACCTCGAATTTGACGACAGTGGTCAACTCAGTACTAAAATTTATGATAAGAGGGACGACTTCAATTTTAAAATCATAAATTTTCCAAACATGTGCAGCAATATACCAGCTTCTCCTGCATATGGTGTTTACATCTCGCAATTGATTCGCTATGCAAGGGCCAGTAGCAATTATTCTGATTTCCTGAAACGTCATCTTCATCTGAGAAACAGGCTACTGGACCAGGGCTATAACAAGATTCGCCTTATTCGATCTCTTAAAAAGTTTATATTCCGATACCAATATCTTGTCGAAATATATTCCGTCTCTGCAGAAAAAATTATAAGCGATGCAGTTTCATATAGTGAAAATGTATAAAGATAAAGAAGTCGCAAATGTCAAGAATTTTTTTGTCAATGTGTGACGTAAAAATATTTTTGACATTTACGTCACCGAATATGGTACTGCTTTGACAACTATTTTACCTATTTTGTTCCTGTATTTAAATACTGTTACAGTGACAGCCGGAACCTTTGAACCGTAATGAGAGCGGGAGGTTTGGCGCCTTAAAATCTGATTCAACCCACCATTTCTTTAGAAATGCCTGTACCAAGTCAGGGTCATTACGGTTTTCACAGTTTTCCGGTTGTTGACTGATTTTGTCTGTTTATATAATTACGAGTTTTGACTTTCCCTTTGTAAGATTGTTCGGAGTTCGGTAATTTTGTTATTACCTTTATTCAGATAAATTTCTGCTTAATAAATAAATCAAGTATTTTTTTGATTAACTAATTAAATTGATGCTTTACAGAGATTTCCTTGTTTATTTTGATTTCTTGTTTTCCAGTGGTTTCTTCCGTTTGTTTTTGTGTTAGCATGTCTTTTTTATATAGATTTACTAGCATTTAGTTTTTATCTTACATTAAAAATTGTGAAGCATTTCTACATTTTATTTATTATTTGCATTTACTATGATACAACAAAATATGCCTTATATTGTTGATCTAACATGGTATTTGTCATAGTATGTTCTTTTGAAGAAACTTGTCCATTTGGGTTGTCCAGTATTAGTTCTAGTTTTCGTCCTGTAGATAACCACCCAGTCCATGCCAAGGGAGACCACATTCTAAAACAAGAAACAAACGTCATCAATTCTACCATTCGAATTACTGATTCAATATAATCTGTTTCAATCTTTACAAAAAAAATTATTGGCTTTAATCAACAAAAACAATCCTCTTTAAAGATAAATAACATTCAAAACATCGCTTATAGTGAAATAAAGCTGTGATAATTATTAGACCACACCTATTAACAGGAATCTAACAGATTTGACCTTTTAACCCAGTGAAAGAAATGTTGAAATGGACGGAAAACACGGTAAAATATTACGTACATGCAACAATACTCAACATTTGTTCTCACGTTATTAAGCCATAACACCTGTGTATTTTTTTTAACATACTCCATTGGTAAATATCTAAAGAGGTAAGTGAAAATATATACCATCAAAACGGACTGTTCCTTAAATGTTGATTGTAATGTGGTTCGCCCTTTTGATCAGCTTCACACCAGGATATCTTTCAAAATGTTGACGTCAAGTACCATTAACATTTTACAGAACATCCCACTGAAAAGCCCAAAATATGTCGAGTATTTAGAAAATTGATAATTTATATATAACTACTGAGAACATAAACAATACATACTATCAACTCAACGAAAATTGCAAAACATACAAAGTTTCTACTCTAACTAAAAATTGCATATTTTTACTTTATTAGTAAGAAATTAAATAGATGTTAATGAACATTAGAGACTATCCAACATTACTCTTAGACACAAATTTAAGTTAGAGAACAGTGCGATATAGATGTAAATGAACAAGAGAGACTATTCACCATTACATTTAGATATAAATTTAAGTTAAGGAACAGCATGTAGTAAGAAATGATATTGATATAAATGAACAAGAGAGACTATCCAAAATTGCGCTAAGACGCAAATTTAGGTTAAGAAATGAGCTTTTATTGCTGTTCTTTATATATTTCCATTTACTACTAGCTACTTAAGCTGACAAAAAAAATACTGTAATATAAAGGAAATGTCACAAAATTAAATTCGATTAGTATTTTTTTCTCCAAAATCTATTTTTTGTATTTTCATAATTAAACATAATAATTTACTCATTTTAATTGTTATATTATTAGTGAACCCGAGAAAGAAAAAAAAAAGACATTTGTAGGTACTCTATACTTAGTAACATAACATAACGTTTCCTTGATGAGCATTACTGGTGTTACAAATTCACTGTGACGTTAGAGTAGAACATCAAAGCGATAAATGTTACACTTGGTTTTTATGAATTCATGACAATATTACATAAATGACCTATGATCATTATAGTATATCGCTAGACACAACTGAGAACTAAATTGAATTCATATAATGACATTTTTTCCTCAACCATGTACGGAAATGGTGAAGATACCAAAAGTGTAATGAGAAGTCGTCAATCGGAGACGGACAAACAATACAATGACCAAAAGATAGAAAAGAAAACAAAATGGCCAACAATGGTCGACAAAACACTATACAGAAAACAAAACATTGAGCAACACAAAACCTACTAAAGATATGGGTTTAATTGAGGTAGTCTGGATGGATTTATGCCATATAATTTGCTGTGTTTTCAGGGTTTGTTTTTGCTAACTCTATTTTGGCATTCTCAAATGTCTTCATCCCATGTCATGGTCTTCTTTGTGTTAAATTGTTTGAGGTTAGAAGTGATTGTTCGTTTTATTGATGTTAGTGGAATTGTTGACCATCACCGTTTAATTTCTTTTTCATAATCAAATTAAATTGTGAAATAATATGCTAGGGTTTTCATGTTAAGATGGTTTATTGTTTCTTTTTCTGCTAATAAAATTGGTTAGTACCTTTTTAGATTCTATATTACGTTTTTTTGTTTTGCTTACATTGTGATTCTAAGCGATAAATCCGGCCCAGAAATGTAGTGATAGTAATCACAATTAAGACATACAACACTTTATCCTTGCCTTATTTTGTGACATACAGATATTAGACTTAATCCTTCTGGATGTAAACTTTCAAATATTCTAAAATTTATTTTAGCTAAGGACACTTAAAGGAAACGCGCTGGTAACCTTTCGTTTAAAAGTTACTTGAAAATTAAAATTGAACAGTTTCAAAGTGACATGTTGTATGTTTCTGCCTACCTACTAGTAAACAATGATTGTAAAGTTTGTTTTCATCTACCAATGGATCTTAAAAGTGGAAAAGTGGGTAGTTGTTTAGGTTTTGGAAAACGTAAAATGACGCCATTGACTACCAAGGTATTTAAACATTGGCAAAATTTGAAATTGCACGCATGGAAAAAAAATTAGACATTGGCAAATAAAATTGTGATGGAAATGGTTATTGTCAGGATATATTTTATATCTTATACAATTTTATCTACGTTTCATGGTTGGTAATAAGCAATTTAAAATAATCTGATAAATGAAACCAAGATAAGGCAGGATCGCTTTGAGTTTAGACATTGTCCCACTTTTACCAAAAACCAACATTAAATTTGGAAGTTTTGGTGGAAATTCATTGTGCAGTATGTGTTGATAAATTTGATTATATTTTATTTTGTCATTGCAGTTGTTGTGTCCCCATTTACTAGTTTGTAGTATTATCATTAGAGGTCACACTGAACATGATGCATGCTGTTACTTGATAATAAAGCTATTCCATTCATGAATACACAGGCAAAAATAAAACACGTAACACTTGATTTTGTTACTGCATCATTTATGCAAAAAAAAAAAAAAATCAAAATCGACCAGTATTTATAATCTAATATTTGTATGTAATTTTAATTCATGAGCACGACCATATACAACACATGACAAGAATATTAAACAAGCTAAAGATGCAATATTTACTCCAAAATCTCATATAATAAGAATTGAGACAACAATAGGCATATATAACAAGTAATTTTGTAATTGATAATAATAAAAACGACGCGTTTCTGGAAAGCCAAATAATGTTTAAAATCTTTGAGACCAAGTAAATAAGGGTAATAACAAAAACTCAGAACAATCTTACAAAGGGAAAGTCAAAACTCATAATTATATAAACAGACAAAATCAGTCAACAACCGGAAAACTGTGAAAACCGTAATGACCCTGACTTGGTACAGGCATTTCTAAAGAAATGGTGGGTTGAATCAGATTTTAAGGCGCCAAACCTCCCGCTCTCATTACGGTTCAAAGGTTCCGGCTGTCACTGTAACAGTATTTAAATACAGGAACAAAATAGGTAAAATAGTTGTCAAAGTAGTACCATATTCGGTGACGTAAAAATCTTTGAGACCAAGTAAACCAACCAGGATAGCCAAAATAATGTCTGATATATAATTGATTGGTGTGTTTTTTGTAACCAAAATCGATTATTATTTCAGCTACGTTCATGACCGGAACAAATCATAAAGTCAAAAAGGTAAAATTTGGCATAGGCATTGATATATGAATGGATAATTTGATTGGTTAAATTTGCCTTGCAATTGACCGGCAACGACCATTCTAGAGAAAATATTATTAATTAGAAGCTGCTACAAGTTGGCTTGTTACATGCAAGAAGCGTGACATTTTACGCACGTGACATTCATTTAAGCCCCGTCCTATTTTCGATATAAGTTTCGAATTTAGAAACCAGAAAGCAAAACAATCTTTGATATGCATAATTATTTTTTTCTGCAGTAACAATCAAATATAAACAAAAACTAACAAAGTGCACTGGGATTTCTATGCAAAATTATTTTCCCTACAATTTAAGAGGAAAAAGAAACAATATAGCCAACATTATTGGTAGTCTACGAGCAATTTACAAGTTATACATCTAAATTAAATAAAAATACTACGTAGACAAAATAACAATATAAGTAATTTAGTTGTTTTTTAAACAGAACATTTGTTTTTCGTATAACCATTATCCTTTTCATATTGTACAGGGAAATGTCACGAGATAAACGCTTTTCGAGTGATCTTTATTCCTTGTTTATATTTCTGCTACAATTTAGGATTTGTCAAAGCTATGAATTATCCCATATTTGTATGACTTTTAGTCCCACTAAAATGCAACATAATCTGGAAGATCAGAGCCACAGAGATCAATGTTTCTGGGACATCAAAGGGACATATCATACTAAACACCTCCGACTTACTTCTTGACATATATCCTAATACTGTTTACAATTTGATATAGCTTAATATATAAAACAAAGATTTGAGAATTAAGTCATCACAAATATTTTATGGAATCAAAAATGAAAATAATTTACATCGCACCACAAGCATTCTGATAAATCCACTCCACTTTTGAAACATACTTTTTTATAAACAAAGGATATAAAGTATTAATATATAAGGTTTTATCCTTTCATATCGTTATAAATATTACTCCATGAAAGATTATTGATGTTTATATTTACATTTTAAAGACAGAAAAAAGCCGTATATAAGCGCTAATTCAAATAAGACAATACGTTCTGTCAACTAATTTATAATTAAAACTAGAGATATGTATGTATATTGTGTTTATCCTGCAATGTTAAAAATCTCAAAACAACTGTCAAATTGTCAAATAACGAGCAACAAACAAGCACCGTTTCTCACCATTGTTCAACATGAATCAAGTATAAGAAAAGCTATATCTTGGTCAGTGACATTCAATGCAATTTGACAGCTCAAATAGAACCAATGCAGGATAAAAATTGTTATATTGTTAGATACATGAATTAAACCAATATATTTTCTTTTTATTTAAATGTATGTTAATAAACGTTAGAGAATACCGAAGAGGCAATCAAAAATGGACAATCCAGAGAAACTGGCAACATAGACGTTAGAGAATACCGAAGAGGCAATCAACAATGGACAATCCAGAGAAACTGGCAACATAGACGTTAGAGAATACCGAAGAGGCAATCAAAAATGGACAATCCAGAGAAACTGGCAACATATGGTACACAAGACGAAGACAAACAAAACAAAAACACAACGCAAACACAAACCGAACAATTATATTTGTGTTAAAGAAAATGAACTACCAAACGTGAAGAATTATTGAAATAAATCCTTTAATTGGTAATAACAATGGTATAGTATCCATTAATGCTTCTTAATTTCTGAAGAGGATTTGTATTGACCAGCAACATATTTGTGTAATCCAATTATTAAAGTATATTATAAGTGTATTATCCAAAGAATATTTAACATGGAATTCATAAACATAAGATAAAAAAACCCACCACACTATCGGAACAGTATCAAAATCTAATAGAAAATAATAGAAACATTGGGAAAATTGATACCCCTAACACACATATATATATATATACATGACGACTCACTTCTTTTAAAATGTATGTATATTACAATTTATAATAGTCTTTAGCAAGTGACAACCAAAACAATGCATCTACCAAACTGGATACCGAAAGGATACTGGGTTGTTTTATTTATACGTCTGAAAATTCAACCCAACAGTATTAGATTTATAGCTGACATTTCTTTGGGTATTTGGGACTATTTGTGTTCGAGCCCTCACAATTGGTACACTACAGCACTTTTTCGCTTAGCAATGATGATGGCCCATTTGACCCCTCGACCAAATCCGCTATATAACATGTAGTTTCATTAACCGAGGTGATGCCTTGTCACATTAGGTGAGAAAAGGACCAACATTATTCATGCCTTTTAATCGCGCGGCGATGGTAAAATACACATATATTTTTATTTCTATTATCGTGTGGTGATTGTAAAATACACATATATTTTTATTTCTATTATCGTGTGGTGATGGTAAAATACCCATATATTTGTATTGCTATTATTTTGTGGTGATAGTAAAATACACATATATTTATATTTCTTGGACAGCAAAGCAATCAAACTCGGCATTTCAAATTATACACTATAAGGTGATTTTTATTTCATATCATACAGTCATTGGAAATAAATATTAGAACCGTCTCAAGCAAGTGGCATGCATAATCTGAAAATTCAGATCAACAGGATATAAAATGCTGAGTTTGCTTACTCTCAATTTGTGTTATATGTTGAAATCGTAAATAAACATGAGATATTATAATCAATTAAAAATATTTATATGCTACCCATATTAACAAAAATACGTCATGTTAATGTCTTCGTGTTACTTTACGTTTCATGATGGTGGCATGCAAAATAACAAACATTCTGACCACTTAAAATGCTTTAATGTTTTATCTTTCCACAAGAACCACAAATAATTCAAATGATAGTAATTTGCACTTTTATACTAAAACATATTTCTGAAGTGAATCATACTGTAGAGATACATATTTTAGGCACTCAATCGTTTTTGAAAATTAATGTCGCTCCTTTATTCCACTACTCATATTTTTGTCTTTCTAAAAGTGATAAAAGTAGTTCTTTCTGCTACTACTAAGCATACTCGGCATAAGAAAAATAAGACTATGCTTTGCATCATCACTGATATTGTTGCATTCTAAAAGTCTATATAGGTAATGTTTGATGACACCAAATGGTAATCCGTGGACGGAGATCACTGCAGAACAGATAATAGAAAAAGGACATAAGAAAAATAATAGTTCATAAACACAACACGGTATTCTAAAGAGTAAACAGCACAAATCCCACTAAAAACCTAAGGTGAACTCAGTTGCACAGGAAGGATAAGCAGTTTCTGCTTCATCAGTGACAATATGTGGCATTTTATAATTCTATGATCGAATAAAATAGGCACTACAAGAATATGAAAACAAACTTACAATACTGATTTAGTATGGGGAATGTGAAAGTAAAATGAAGACTGGGTTGACATTTTTATTTAATAAACCGTGTTTCGCTTTGAAAGTGAATCAATGAATTGACTATATTATGCTTACGAAATTATTTGTGTCACGACCATCGTCGTTTTGTGAGATTATTGGAAATTGTTTTGTTACTGAAGGAGAATGGCTACCTGGATATTAATTCCATTGTATATTAGCTATAAAACCGATACTTTATTCTTTCTCTGACAATAAAATACCCCATATGTGAATGCAAGCATTTCAGTAACAAATGTGGCTGTTTTGAAACCCAAAATCTGGAGAAGAAGTTTAGCATTATAAATTTGCCATATTAGGGCGCTGAATTAACGACTGATCTGTTCCATGAATTCAATCATTATTTAACCCGTGGACCAAGTTTAAAATAAAGGGATCTTTCTTAGCATTTTGTCAGCAGACTATCACAATTCAAAATTATTGGACCAAATTTAAAATATAGGAGTGCTTCGTAGCTGTAGATTATGACGATTCAAAGTTTCCATTAAATGCTAAATAACCAAAGCTGACAATTTTTATTAAGTCTTCCAAAAGCACGAGCCACTATCTCTCCGACAGAAAATAAGGTGCATAGAGTTATGCCTCTTTGATTAAATAGCACAGAGAAAATTAATACGGTATCATATATTTAACCAAATTCTACACATATAAAGATTTAAATCTCACAGATCCAAGATTTCTCTACATTGGGCATTGGAAGGGTGACAAAATGTTGCTTTAAGCATAATTGATTCCCTCATTCATTGAATTTGATTTAATTTCATGGAGAAAAACAACAATAATACATATATTATGGTATATAACTTCTGGTTCTTTGTTAACTGCTTAGACTGGTACACACAACGATGCAACCAAGTACAACTGTATGCTATCATATTATAGTACACTTTGCATAATGTCACCCTTTTCGGACTCTCTTTCTTCTTCACTATAATGTTCGTAATGTTTATCGAAATTCAATATAGAATTAAAGCAAAACAATAGATTAAGACGGAATCAATGCCTGTGCCCTATTGTTATTTATATAAATTAGCTATTGCCTCGAGTCAGTTACTGTATTATATTCTCCATAAAGCGAATTTACAGTATTCTTGATTCATCATGTCAACGTGGAGCTGGCCATGAAGAGTGAGAATGTTCCAAGTTGGAATATTTCTTTAAATATGTTTTGTTAAGAAATTTTAATTGAACATTAGAGAAAATCTCACTTAACACTTAGGTACAAATTAAAGCAAAAGAACAGCTATTTTATATTGCAATTGTGTTATTTTGGAGGTCAAATAAACTTCAGTAATATTTAGTCATGGACCTAATAAAACATTTCTGGTACCTGATTCATGTATAGCGACAGAAAGAAATGGTAACAGTAGAAGCACTGACGACATTGAAAAGGATTAGAACGACGCTTGTATCAGCTATTTTTAGACAATTTGACCTTTTTTTCACTTTTTGATATTATATTGCAGGATAAACACAACATACGTACATTGTCGTTATATATAAAATTAATTTGCACTCACTGCGTTACAGTCTAGATATGCTCACCAAAGACTCGTTTTTCAACCTGTTTCTAAAGCTCGTACAAATAAAATATATATCTTCCGACAAAGTACGTATATTGTAGATTTATTGCTGTTTGTTCTGCTTTTAACAGTCACAATATGCTGCTTGATCATTTTTATTGATCAACCGAGCACTTTAATGCCATCGACCATCATTTAGCAAGCAGAGATTACGTACAATGAAATGAAAACATATTAAAAGATGTCTTATAATATATTTCACCTTAAACAGATTCATTATTGTATAGTGTATCTAAATAAATAAAAACCACACACACACCATATGTGTTTACATGAGCACCAAAAACTAGAAGTAATATTCAGGTGAAGGAATGATATGAACACACAAACCACAGCAATACAAACAAACGCAAAGCTGAATGATACCCAATAGCTTGTACAACACAAACTCGACAAAAATAGTCAACCTAAGGTCTATCTCCTAAGCGTTGTGTGTGATAGAATAGATATCTACGTTTTTATTAGCTTTCCCTTACCATATTTATAACTCCCATCCTAAGTAATGACACGGGGATACATACATTCTGTCAATAAGGGAGATAGGAAATGTGATTCCCAAGAAAGTGAAATTTACAATGTGCAAATCAAGGTCATCACGTTTATCATAAATCTTGTAACGCATTGGAAATGTATTAGCAAAAATCTGGGATAATATGAAGCAGCCGGCCGCGATACTGGTACTACAATACCGGTACACAATACTGGTAATACCAGTATTTTACCAGTATCTTCCAGTATCTGCAATACTGGTACAGATATTGATAAATAATAGTATCCCAGTATCTTCCAGAATTTTCCAGTATCTGCAATACTAGAAGATACTGGTCATTGCCAAAATATGAGTATTGTAGATACCGGAAGATTCTGGGAAATACTGGTAATACCAGTATTGCAGATACTGGAAGATTCTGGAAAATACTGGTATTACCAGTATTGCAGATACTGGAAGATTCTGGAAAATACTGGTAATACCAGTATTGCAGATACTGGAAGATTCTGGAAAATACTGGTTATACCAGTATTGCAGGTATTGGAAGATTAGGTAGAATTCCGGTTAACCCGAGTTTTTATGTCTACATTATACTAAAAGAATTGAATATAATTCATACTCATACGTCATTTCTGCTGTACATAACATAAGAGGCAAAAGCCCTGTAATGTCAAAATATTTTGTATGGTCCCTTAGAGTTTGATATATATTGGTAAGGTAAATTGACATGACTGGGCGGAGCCTAATACTAACGGTAAATACAATGAGCTGTGCTTTACAGTTAGAATTAGGCTCTGCCCACTCGTGTCAAATTGCCAGATACTAGAGTTTCCAGTATTGTGTGTTTTGCAATACTAGTATTACTGTGACCAGTATTGCTGGATGAGGAATACTGGAGCTTCCAGTATTGTGTGTTTTACAATACTAGTATTACCAGTATTGCTGGATGAAGAATACTAGAGTTTCCAGTATTGTGTGCTTTACAATACTAGTATTACCAGTATTGTTGGATGAAGAATACTGGAGCTTCCAGTATCGTGTGTTTTACAATACTAGTATGACCAGTATTGTTGGATGAAGAATACTGGAGCTTCCGGTATTGTGCATAGATCAACGATTCTGGTATTCCAGTATTGTAAATGCACGATACTGGTACATCCAGTATTGTATATGTACGATACTGGTATTACCAGTATTGTAACATTACAATACTGGTATTTCTAGTATTGTACAGTGTTACAATACTGGTATTACCAGTTTTGTAATATTTACAATACTGGTATTTCCAGTATTGTGAGTATTATAATACTGGTAATACCAGTATTGTAAATATTACAATACTGGTAATACCAGTATCGCGACCGGCTGGTTCATATTATCCCAAATCTGAGGTATGAGATGGAACTATCATTATCAGTAGTATGCTTAAAACAGAAATTGGTATAATATGTACACTGATACAGAATGCAGCGTATTTTGGTTTGTCGCTATGATAGTTTATTGTATTGGTATATTTCATGTCTGTCATGTTAAGGTTTTCTAAGATTATTTTGACTTGATATCTTGGCTTGACTTTTCAGTCTTTGGACATTAAAACGCCGCCTTTAAAGTTATCAAATGTTTATAGAATATATATTCAAAGATATATAATTTTTGTGTTTTGAAATGCAAAACACTCTTGAATCCAGTAAATGTATTGAGAATAAAGAAATGGTTTGCTATTTATTATTCTACTAAAATCCCTATTGGCTTTAGCAATGAAAAGATGGATAACTCTCATACTAGAATGGGTTATTTGCTATATTTGTTTACAGAATACGGACAGAGGTACAAAAGTTGAAGACATTAATGATATTCGGAAACGAAACAGAAAGAGTACACGTATAAAGGTAGGCCAATTTATAGGACATACATACAAACAACAACGAACTCTCCGGCCACATATATCACATGACAACTTCTAAATAAAGACAACACAAAGATTTAACAACATAAACAGCGGATATTTGTCAATTAAAACAATAAACGGGGAAAATGTCAATTTCTTTAGAAAGAAATTTCAACGTTTGTATTTCGACGATAAAAAGCTTAACCACATTGTAGCATATACCCATTTCTACAAAGCTAAAGCAAAGCAAGATCGACACTTCTAACACATATATATACGACCGCTCACTTTACTGGCGTGGCACAGACACTTCAATAAATTCTAATTCTTAGCTCACAATGTTTGATTAAAACAGTGTACAATATTTTTCCGGTTGTTGACTGATTTTGTCTGTTTATATAATTATGAGTTTTGACTTTCCCTTTGTAAGATTGTTCGGAGTTCGGTAATTTTGTTATTACCCTTATTTACTTATGTATAAATTACTACATTCTCATTTTATGTTGCTTTATTTCATTGGAGTGCTAACTATTCTAGAAAGCATAACACTTGTTTTAGGTTTTGAGACGTTTTCTTCGACAGCACGGGTAATCATCGGGCTTCAATAAAATACAGGTAAACACTCACAAGTTTCCATTAGAAAGTTGCCATTGGAAACCCAGATAACCAGTTAAACTTTTGTTTTGAAGCAAGAATAATCGCCCCAAATTATATTTGGAGGTGTTCTCTCTATCTTCCTGTTTCTGGTATGATAATTCCACTCTCAGATTAAAGAAATAAACATGAAAACTTTTTTCGAAAGTAAGATATAGTCCAATAACGATCAGATCAAGAGAACAGAAACTTAGGAAACACACAAAATAGACATGGTAAGGTTATAATGTTGGAAACAAGTCATAGTCGAAGTTTGTAGTAAATGCTATATCACTGTTAAGGTTGTTCAAATATTACGCCATATACTAGCTTGTTGATGTTAGCAGTTCGCTAATATGGCAGAAACATAATGCTATTTCTTTCCTATTGCCATATGTTCATCTTTTTTTTTTACATTTGTAATAAAAGATAAGTTGTACATTTGCGCCGCAATATAGATGTAATATTGCAGGTGTCGTCCTGAAACCACAAATCATCCCACCAATCAATAGACAGACAGATAGAAAATATAATAAAAGAAAACTCCATCAGCTACCAAATTTATAAAAGTACGGAAAAAGCTACAGAATAAGCCATCCTTCTCATAACATAATTTTAGGGTCGTTAAAATGGGTAAATATGCAGGTTTAAAATTGCTTTAATATATCAAGAAATGCTTTGTTTAATGAAGATTGTTATTTGGAAAACAAATCAGAGTATACAGCGAGACACTCTTCAAACCCAGTTTCTTTAATGTTACTTTGAGAAACCAGTTTATGTTGAAATTTTACATGCACAAACATTGATTCGTGACACAGGTCTAGAAATTATAAAATGACAGGATTATATGATTATAAGTTAATAATTACACCAATATCGGTTGTGTGATAATTATACTATATATGTATTCCGAACAGCTAGAATATGTATATGTAGTGTTGAATTTGCTTAGTTTAATTTTAGCAACGGGAATTCGCAAATTGGCAAAATGTTATAATTTGTTATAATTGTATTCCAAAATTCAGAATTTTTACATTAGACTAAAATCAATCAAATCTGTACATACTTAGCTGTAAGTATCTGAGAATATATTTCAACTTTTATAATAATCAAAATGCAAGACTTTTTGTATTGTATTATATATTGGATTCACGTTTTGCAACCGTTAATAAATTGACTGTTTTTATTGCACAAATATTAACCAAAAGTACAAACAGGAGTGTCATGTGGTGTCATGACGTAAGCATGATGTCATGATGAAGCATGAACTCCATCATTGAAACTGCAATTCTGATGAGGTAGGAATGCGTTTTCATCAGTTTGAAATCGGCCACCACTGAAGCAATTAAATACATAAATGCATCACTGGTTAAAACAATTGGTCTCTTCGATGTTTATTTTTGAAACCATATACAAGGTAGTCTCGTGACTATTAAGACATCCGGCTTATAATTTGATTGGCATTTAATGAGCGTGTATTAATTAATCAAACATGTTGGGCACAACCAAATAATTGTTAGTTTATTCTTTTTTTTGTCATTTTATATATTGTTTCTTCATTGGATAAAAATGTTTAAGTTGCATTACACAAAATCGGTGGTTACTGGGGTAAATTGAAAACACGTGCGTATGTGCATGGCCATCTGTCGAAGAAGCGTTTTACAAATGATGTGAGAACACAAAATAAATGTTTCTTTAGTTTACGCCATTCTTTCGTTGTTAACAAATGTGCTTTCAAGTTGGCGGCAATGGTTTTCAATAACCCCATTACCAGGGAAGAAAGCATCGTTTATACATTATAATGTAACACTCTTCTACTCACATTAAAAGATAGGAGAAAATCCCATTGTATTGAAGTTGTAAGTCTATTTGTAAACACGACTTAGTTCAAGAGTCGTGAAGTGACCATTTCAATACATTTAGTTGAATATCTTTCCTTTTGCACAAATGGAATCTGATAAAAGGAACTGATAAGATTTTCTTGGGTAGATATTCTGTAAACTCATACCACGTATTAATTCTTCACATAAATAAACGAAATCAATTATGTAGATTTGAAAAGTAAACACATTCGCCTTGATTAGGTGCTACTTACATCGTAAGTATTTATATAGAACTTTAAAATGTGTTTAAAAGCATTAGTTCCTAAATATGATATAGATTTCTTGCAGATTTTCTTGTATCCGACATATAGATATATCCATGCATTTCTTAAATTGTATTTTATGTATAAAATAAAAGTTGTTTGTAGGAGAGCTCATGTCTTATTTACGTAATTTGTATTTGTTTGCGCATGGTGGTGTCCAACACATGTTGCGTTGTCTTTTTGCTTTGTTTTTCCTCGTCTTGTATGCTCTATGTTGCCAGTTTCTCTGGGTTGTCTATTCTTGATGGCCCCTTCTGTTTTCCCTAACGTTTATAAACAACTTCAATGTGGCAGAATGCCAATACTATCATCGCCATGAGCAAATTAAATGGTTAGGACAATAACAGGACAAGGATGACAAAACAGTTCAATGTCAGCTCAATGATATATTAACAATCTGTAAGAAAGCTTTGCAGATTCCCTAGTGTTAATCTGAAGCCATAAATCGAATGACAGAAAATGCGATGACCAAATGACAACGACAGATAGACAAACAATGGTCCACAAAACACTACAAAGAAAATTAAAGATTGAGCAACACGAACCAATAAAAACTGTTGAAGATAAACAGCGGAAATAATCAAACAAACAATTAAGCCCACTCCCTTGTTGTGTTTGCGCGAATTCACATAATATTCTCCAGCACTGTACCTCATTTTAGGACTGATTAAATTGGATGAATCATATAGAACTCATTCATATCTTTTATATATGTATTACTACTATTTTACACGTCTTCTATGAAATTACTGTTCATAATTCCTGAACTAAATTTGGTGAAATAGTTTCAAATAAATTCAATTAGAGAGTAAATTTATTGAACTCGTTTTGGTAAATACGTAGACAATATTGTTCTATTTTCAAATCAGAATAAGATTTGAAAAATATTTATTAAAATTATCAGAAAAAATACTTAACATTGATTTGTTTTTTTCATTACTGAGAAGTTCATATTTGATATTTATAGAAAAAAAAACTGGTAGATGGCCAAATGTGCCAAGAAATGATAAAATATATACATCATGCAGAAAGACATCGTCGGTAACCCACAGTTGATCACGCTTCGATTATTTTCCTCTCATCCACTGATGAGTGTAGAGTAATCGGAGCGCGACCAGTTGTGGGTTAGCGACGATAGCAGAAAGAATACTGGAGATTAATTTCCTTATTTGTTTATTTATAAATAAGTGTCAATTTATAGCTTGAGATTATGATAGATTCCAAATTACTATATTATTGCACAATCAATCTGTTGCACGAACAGAATATTGGGATCTTTGATGTTTATTGTCCATAAGAAAAATCCATTAAATGAAAGCATTACTAGAGGTTTTTTAAAATTTGCCTTTTTATACGTTGTCTCTATTTATTAATTCCAAATATACATCTCTTTCTTCTAAAACATCCAATTTAATTAAATCGCCAATGTATACATGGAAATGTATTAAATTGGTTCATTAATAGAGGCAGTTGTGTCTTTTGTTAATATTGTTGACTATCAATGTTTACACATATTGGTAATGGTTATTTGGGTATTATAGGGTTATTGCACTAATATTGGGGAATATTGTCCCGAGCAGTATATCATATTGCACGAGCTTGCAAGTGCAATATGATATACTGCGAGGGACAATATTCCTCAATATTAGTGCAATAACCGTTTTATAATATAGTACCAAATATTTCAGTCTGTGTCAATTACATTTAACCATATTTCTTTGCAACATATATTTGATATAATTCCCCCCATTTTGTTTATCTCTCGTCTGTTTGCGTGCAAATATATTTTTACTCGGAACTTCTCTAGTGCGTACCAAACTTAATGGAGAAAGAATGGAATGCAATATCGGTCAAGATACAATATTTTTAACTCATTCGGAAATATACCGGACAATTTTGCATTTATATTCTACAAAGATATCTACATGAAATATTTGATACTATATTATAAATTTATATATATATTGGATTTAGCTAGAATCTATGTACATTGGGTATCTTCCCAGACATCTTAGTGTTACAATGACATCTTCAAATATAGTACTGGAAGCATATTAATAATTGCAATCTCCATTTTGTCCATTATAGCTGATACGATTATTTACCATTTTTCAATTAATGTTTTAAATCTGTATGCTAGATATAAATTGTACAGAGAGCTTTGCATGAAATTGTTACTTGGATTGTTTTTGAGAACTTGTGTTCACTACCATTGTTGCCCATCTCTCTAGATTGTCTATTGCATTTCGGTTTTCTCTAACGTTATTATATTTATTTATTATAATTCTAACAACATTTTCATTTTGTATGTTCCTGTGGTCTTAGTATTTACTAGAGACGACCTTAATAACAAGACAAATACTAACAATTGACTGTGGTACAAATAAACAATAGGAATAATAAAACGTGTAACATTAAAAAAAGACATCTTAGATAAATGTCTAAAGAGGTTAAATAACTTTATTCATTTATAGTTTTCCTTAAATTTGTGATTGTATAACAGATATTTTAATCCAATTTTCGTAAATTTTTTGAATGGTTAAATCTGTAAAGAGTTAATCTCAGAGGATTAGCACTTAATATACAAATACTACACTTGCTCCTAGACAGGCGTGAATTTACATGTTTTGAGCCACATAGTAAATTATTGTATTTGTTTAAAACTGTTTATAAATTTCTTACAAAACAAGAATGACTTTAAACCGCCCATGGACATTTAAATATGCGCATGAACAAAGTTTTTGAGAATATTCTTATTAAGTGTAGAATGTAGCTTAATTCAGTACACGCTTACAATTATATAAGCAAAGGGTTAATATTTATATATAATTGGAATATGATGTATTATATTTATTTCATTACATTGTGTTTGTTTCCCTATAGTATTGTCCAACACATATTGTGTTGTGTTTTTGCTTTGTTTTTCTTCGTCTTGTGTACTCTATGTTGCCAGTTTCTTTGGATTGTCAATTTTTGATTGTCCCTTCGGTATTCTCTAACGTTTATTATACAACAATTACAAAATTCAGATCTTGAGTATATCTTTCTAAATTGTTTGAATATTAGGCGTAACTTAAAAACTTATTATCATATAATGCAATTCCTTTTTTACAATATACACCTGAATATATTCATTTAGGAAGTGAATGCAATCTTTTTGCAGTTGTATTGGCGTGTAAAAGCCTGGACTAAAGTATTTAGCGCTTTATATTGAAAATGTATTTCTGTCAACGTTTTAACAACCCCGTGAAACTGCAAAAATAAACTTAAATTATTGTTATCTGTTTTATTAGACAACATTTTCAACGTTGAAGAATGTATATAGTTATTAATTTTCATGACGTTCTAAAATAGTTCCAGGAAGTGGGTTTGGTTGAATGGATGTCCGCTGCATCGACAAGTACGCTCTACAAAACACCACGCAGAAAAATAAAGATCGAGTAAGACGAACCCAACTAAAAACCAGCGGCCGTGTTAATGAAAGTATCCTAAGATATGTCCTAAGACATGTCTTGTGACATATTTTAGGACACTGATAGGACTATCCTAGGACATGTCTGAGATTGTATATCATAGCTGTCTTAGCACTATCTTCGCTTAGGATGTCCTAGACATAATCGTAAATATGAATACGAGATTATTTGTGTAAAGAAAGAATAATATAAATATAAATGCTACAAACATTAATGTGTTGCGCAAAAGTTCACATAAAAAATAAAATAATAAGATTAAATTATATTTTATTTATATATTAAATTGATTTAATTGTGATTTTTAGATAAGAAATGTATATAAGCCTAATAAAATCTGACAATAATTTACTAAAACAATATCAATGAAAGTGATGGTAAATTTTAATCAATACGTGTAATTTACATTAAACCTTTAGCCAAGTGAGCTGTTTTCAAGGGCGCAGTACATTACCGCGACAATTTCAAAAATGACAACTTATTACCGCGACAATTTTTTGAGAATTCGGGTAGGCCTATACATTACCGCGACATTTTTCTTCCTTAAAACTATTCATTACCGCGACAAAAGGTAATCTTTGGTCACAATAGACACATGTATAGGAACTATATGAACAGTTTTGACCACTTCTCAAATCCTAGTAGTCAGAATGGTCAAAATAGACACATTGACCACTTCTCAAATACAGGTAAGATTCGTAAAACCCTCACTCACATTCAGCTTGATGGTTAAGCCATGGAAAGTTCACAACTAACCATGGAAATCCCGGTATAATTATTGATGGTTTTAAATTCAGAAAAGATAAAGTTTTTAAAAACTCAAAAGTATGGAGGTGCATTGATAAAGGATGTAACAGTAGATGGTAAACGGACTTAGAAGAATTAATGGTGTTAGGAGGGCGATTTGAACATAACCATCCTACTTCCATCTCCTCGTGGTGAGCAGGGGGCAACAGGTACATACATGATATCAATAATAATTTTACATGTATGTAACTGGCTAACGGAAGAGGTATAGTTAGATATGTCGCGGTAATGTAGAGAAAAATTGTCGCGGTAATGTATGGTATTTTGTCGCGGTAATGAAATTGTCGCGGTAATGTCAATTTTGAAAATGTCGCGGTAATGTAAATGCGTTCGTTTTCAAGATGTCAACGTGTCACATCATCAGTTATTCAAAAGGGTTAAAGGATAAAAACATGCAGATTTTTTTTTTATAAATTGAAAGTAAAACTTTGTCTATCCATTATTTTGTACGTAACTGTTCCGTGCAATACATTATGTACTTCTGTACCAAAATGAGCAGAAAAAGAAGCCCGAATTTTTCAGAGTCCGAACTACAGACACTGTTAACAGAAGTAGAAAAGCACAAAGCTCTATTATTTAGCAAGCTGCCAAACGTTGCCACAAACAGTGCCAAGAAAAGGGCTTGGATTATCCTAAAACACTCTTAGGACACCTAATTTGGTGTCCTAACTTTAGGATAAATTTTAAGACATATCGCAATTTAGGACACTTTCATTAACCCGACCTAGAACGAAGATATGTCATAAGACCATCCTAAGACACATCTTAGTCCTAAGACACCTTTGTTAACACGGCCCCAGGGGTCTAGATATGTGCAATTTATTACCTAATGAAGTGTATTTTTCTGTTTTATTGAGTCAAATCTTAGTATTATATATTTTTCGCTATTAAAATGGGCCTGTCGATTTATTGCACTCCCGATGAACTATTGCACTGTGCAATATTCTGCACGCGGCGTCTATAGCACCGACCCGAGTTGACCTTTGAACACGATTTCTGATTGGCTTTCAGTTTTGCCGATGCTAGTTTAAGTCATTTGAATCAATGGATCATTGATTGTGTGGAAAAGTGTCAGGATGCTATATTTATTGAAGGCCAAGGAGATGTATGCAGTATAAATATAAATAATTAGAACTTGGTAATGTTTTGCTGACATAAAGAAAAACACTTTCTTGGTAAGGTATTAGGTAATAAATCTGTTATTTAATGGTTTCAGGTGCAATAGACTGGAACATTTGCCATTTGGTCATGGAAAGTTCTTTGCACTCGGCCGATGGCCTCGTGCAATAGAACCTTTTGTCATTCCGAGGACCTTAGGGCAAATATTCCAGTCTATTGCACCCGCAACCATTAAATAACTGAATAATGTTGCATGATAGTAAACGCCATTCTCGAATCGGTTCAATGTTTATGTAACCTAATTTTAATATCAAAGTGAAATCAGAAGGACGGAAATTAGGAATTAATTGGTACTTGTGTACATTAATAAAGTATCTAAATTTTTAATATATGTTGTCCTTTTGTCCTTTTTCTTTTGGTCTATTGCATTGTCTGTCCTTCGATTTACGAGTATTGATTACCCCTTTGGAATCTTCAAACTCTTCGTAGAAATTCTTCTCGAAGAATTAATGTTTGGACCATGGAGTAGAGCAATATTCTCACGCATATCAAAAATTTAACACTCGTCAAAATTTGAAGATCAAACGAAAAGAAAAAGTGTACCACAGTATGCATTCAACATGACGATGCTGAAATATAACGTCAAGTGACAGAAAAATATTACTATTTTGAAGGAATATTACGTTGCGATTGAATAATCAAAAATGATTTCTTCTCCTGCAAAGTGTGCTGGAGACTCTGTCTGACAGACTTCAAAGAGATCAACCTGAATGGGCTATCTTAACTTGTGAAAGGATTAAAACAAAGAAATAAGGTTAAGAAAAGGGCATTAATCTACTTATATATAATCCTTATATGTCAATGAATTACACAGATAAAACCAAACTACACAACAATTTAAATTATACTACATACAGTGTTGAGATATATTATGTACAGACTGCTGTGCTGTTTATAACACCATAACGGTTTAGAGGATGCAACGCTACATAAACAAACACTAGTCTTTAATGTCTGATACGATTGTTGCATATATAACTGCAAAGTAGAGAGAGAAACAAACAGATTTAGAAACAGTAGGAAACAACTAGTAGATTTTGATATCATGGTAATCTTAGTAGGTATAAATGTGTTATATCTTTACACCCCATGCATTTGGTTAATAGTGGTATTTACATTTATTTTGGGAACCTCTTCCCAAACTACACAACATTGTCTTTAGTGTTTAAAAACACTTATAAACAATTACAGACTGTGCCTACTAGGGGTTAACATTACAGGTTTGTCCAGAAACCCCTGTACTATTCACATTTAGTCAGTTTCAAAAATATACATAAACTTCTAAAACGTATATGATAACACCACGAACTTAAGTTTAAAAGTGTAATGAAAATACACAAAAAAGTCAACAAATATTTGGCATAACAGGCATGCTTTTTCAGTATACTAACACAATCATCGAAATGCTAAGAAATCGAACCTTATGGAATCATACGATTAATAGTTAGAAACCCTATTTTTCTATTTTAGTTATTTTTGTGTGCAAATGGAAAAGGCCTATATTTCCTAAAATAAAATTGACAATGCTTGATAGAAATGTAGTCAGAACGATCGGATCATATGAAAGCACCAGATACAGACAAAAAGACTAAACAATTCTTACGTTGGTTGGTTAATGTTATGCTGTTTAATGCCACTTTCAGCAATATTTCAGTTATATCGTGGGGGTCAGTTTTATGAGTGGAGGAAATTGGAATACCCGGAGAAAAACCACCGACCTGCCGCAAGTCACTGACAAACTTTATCACATAATGTTGCATCGAGTACACATCGCCAGGAGCGGGTTAGAACTCACAACTTTAGTGATGATAGGCATTGATTGCATAGGTAGTTGTAAATTCGAAAATATACCGGTATTAAATATATTGTTTGCTACAATATACCAGCGGTCCGGAAACAAAGGTGTAAAATCTATATATTAAACAATTTAACAACACTGGCACTCTGAATATCGAAAATTAAATCAGGAGCAATATAAAATCGTAGTAATGCACGAATGCACGTTGGCGCATGAATGAATTACTATCGTTGTTCGGTTAGGAGTGATTTATCTGTGATATTCGGAATGCCGGTGTACTTTTATTGTATAATACATAGATTTTACGCTTTTGCTTCTGCGTAAATGTTTTTCATTGTTAGACGCGCAATAATACTTTCGATTGTAATGACGTTGATCATGTGAGGTCGCCCAGTGAAATACTGGTTTTTCTTCTTTCAAACGGAAATATCAGTATTTGATGGGCATCCATGTAATAACCATCTCCGCCTGTTTGTATACTATTATATAACAATCATATACCAACTGTTCTGGTGGTGTGGTATATTTTGTTTTTCATTTTTGTTTGCTTGTGCTTCATTTGTGCCATCAGGATTATTTTCAATCAACTACCTTCCCGCGAATTTTACAGTCAACATGATTCACATTACACATGGATTAGGTAGAGTACTAATCAGTAAGCCAGATGTGAATTGTACTTATAAAACCTAATCTAAGATATGTAATTATGTTATTTGTGTACATTCAGATTTATAAACAGTAGAAATTGCTACTATAACATATTCGTCACCGATGCAAATGTGATATAATTCGTAAACTATTTGATAACGAAAGCGTGATACACTGATCCGTAACAACAGATGTCTGAGGTACGATAGCAGTCCAAATGAAAAATCACCAAATCACACAAGGGGCCATTCCTGGCGATATACGTTATTGTATGTAAATGGAAAATAATTTGACGAATTGATTTAAACTTAGAGATAAATGATTTGTTAATCAAACTTTTGTAGCTCGTTCATTTTGATTTGTGAAAAGAAGGTCAGTTTAAAGAAGATTGGAAGATCATTTTTCCATTTCTCCAATACGTTTTTATCAGGCGTTAAATTACAATTTGACAGAATGTCGCTTCTAAATTTGCAAAGCTTTTAAAGGAGCACGATTTACTGCTTGTACGAAACTAACAATGCAAATTGTCGGGCATTCCACGCCGATACCCGTTATCGAAGGTAACATAATTTAACTATGAGTCATAACGACAATTAATAATTCCTAGTGTGAATAACCAAACGTTAACTTAAACTTCTGAATGATTTTGGACGCTATAAGTACAAGTTTTCTGAAAGACCGATAGTACTAAATTGTACTCATCGTGTGTTGAAAGTAGGCCAAATATAATCCTTTCAATGATCCCATTCATAAATGCAATATAATTTATGGATAAGATATGTTTTATAATCAAGTAAAAACTGAAACATTCAATTGGCAGTTGTTTGTATTCTAATGTCACAGTGAATTATATATTTTGTTAATATGATAATGCAACTGAGTATTGCTTTTGGATACAATAATTCAACACAATGAGTTTTTATCAAGGTTGACTTACAACACAATGAGTTTTTATCAAGGTTGACTTACAACACAGCTGAAGTTTTGGTTATCCTGTTCAGGTTCTTTGGATTACTAGTTCACCAAAGACTTCTTAGTTATGTGGCTATCCATTCGTTTGATTTTGATAGTACCAGATGAACGTTATTGCAGAAATGCGTCGTGCGCATTAAATTGGATATCTACGATTTATTTTACAGTTGGACTTTGTACTATGATGAATATTATTTAAAATCCATATTATACATTTGTAATTCTGTGGTTGAATTTGATTTTGCAGACCAATGGAAAACACGAAAATCAAAATGTGCCTTTGAGTCTTATTGTTCCAAAACAAAACTCCTAACGTTATTATAGGTCAACGTGAGACAGAAATCATATTTCGATTGCATTCACTCAAATGTTATCTATTTTTTCATTTTTAATATTTACTTTAGAAGAATAGAAAACGAAATTTTTGTAAATCAAAAAATAAATAATGCCACATTATACAATGATATTGTAATGCTTAGTTGTGCAATTCATTACAAACAAACAAATTAGCATATAAGGTAATATTTAATGAATGAATAAGCACATATTTCTAGTTTGCATGAATGAGACAGGAAAAGAAAGTAATAAAACATTTAAACGCCGAAAAACACCAACTCAAATTGAATACACAACTCACAGTGGACGTAAACGTGGGGAATAACAAGCTTTGTGTACGTGAAAGACATTTTTTAGCAGCTGCAAAAGACCACCAGTTTGTTAGAAATGGTCGTCGGTGGTTAGTTTCCATGTCATGTTAGTTTCCAGGTGCTCACGGGTAAGCAGTTTCTGTTTTCATAGGTCACATGTTGAACAAGTCTTTCTCTGTGATAGAAAAGCAAAAACAAATACGGAAAAGAGAAAATATCCATTGCCATTTGAGAAATTGATATTTCATTGTTTGGAATGTAATTGTCTCGACTGGTTGACGACAATTTTGCAATATGAATTTGTGAAACTGTGTTTCATTAACTAGCTTTGGGAATTACAGAATCAAATAGTTTTTCTCCAGGGGAATTACAGAATCAAATAGTCTGTCTCCAGTCCCCTATCGAAGTGACGTAGTTTATGCTTCTATTACTAGTATTGTTTCATATGTAGTTCTTGGTATCAACATATATAGCACCATTTTACTCACACGTTGGAGCACTTGCATGACCACATCATTTCATTGACAGAGGAGGTTTAGGTCCATAAAACTAGTTTAACCCCGCCACGTTTTATTGAAGTACCTGTACCAAGTCAGGAAAATGAGCGATCATTTATTTGTATATTAGGAGTATCGATTTAGCTTCTTTATACAAAGGGTCCGGGTGGCTCAATGAGTTAGATAGTTGGATTACCTAACAACTCATATAAGCCTATCACCAATACGGCGTGGGTTCGCGCCCGGCTTTGTAAATTACAAAAAGGGTGCACTCGACTCGCAGCCGCAAGTGATAAAGCTTACCATTTACTTGCCCATGGTCGGTGGTTCTCTCTGGGTACTCCGACTTCTTCCACCACTAAAACTGGTCGCCATGATATAGCTGAAATATTGCTGAAAGTGGCGTTAAAACACCAAAAATCAAATCAAATCAAATCAAATCTTTATACGATTTTCATATATGATTTTCCAATTGTTCCGACAGTGTGGTATATTTTTTGTCTTCATTTTATTACATTAAAACCCTTTCAAAGCAAAAATAAATATCAACATATGTTTTCACAAAAACAGGTATATATACATCTGCAGGTATATTAATTATATATTGGTACAAATAAAAGAACGCAGATGGTATCAGGAAATATATCATTTCTTGTGGAATGTTTTTCTTCAGGTTATAACTGTATCAAATAGCTACCGATTGTGAATAGGAAACATTTTTTCAATTCAATCTTTTAATTCACTTTTCGACATATTGATAATTAACAACACTAGATTCAATGACCGCTTACATGATATATCCCAAGCGATCGTCAGCAAAGACAGAAAACATTGGTCACTTTCTATAAAGTGATACAATGGGGCAACTGCTGATTTCAACTTCCATAGTAAATTTTGAATGTTTTAATAGTAATATTTTTACATTTAAGAACATGAAGAAGACGTCTTGATACCATACTACACGTCACCTTCGGGACCACTCGACATACGTTTATTAAGAAGGAATATGAACACAACTACATTTACGAAAAACTCCCCATAACGCTTTGGTATCTTTACATTTGTCTTGTTTAAGTACAATCCATGGGACGTTGTATATCACTACAAGTCAATTCTTGAGGTTTTACAAAAATGTCGGTTGAGTTCCTTTGAAGTTAACAGTGAGGCGATCATATTAATCTAATAATATTTTTGTTCATGTGCATATCTTTGTTTTCATGTTTCCCTACGTTGTAAATACCTTATAGTTTTGACGGTTATTCTTAATTACATGTTTAGCACATTGAAATAAGTATATGAATGGTCTGTATCTATAGTTGATTTTATATCTCAATACAAACAACCCATCACATCAAACGCTTGGATGACGAAAATGCTGTCCGAGTTCTATTATTTGATTTCATCATCCTTAATACTTCTTTTTTGAACTAGATAAAGCCATCAAGACATTGGTTGTCTAAGGATTAGAGAAGATGGGTGCTACAAGGCTAGTTTTCTCCTCATTGTGGCATGTTCTTAATGAAATAATTGTATTCTGAACACCCATCCCTATTTCTAAATTTTGAGGAAGCAAAGAAGCATTACAAATTTAATCCAATGGTACACATATAGTACAATATACTTATCCCCGTGTGAATTAAAGAGCAAGCATCTCTATTTAATAAATGGGGTAAACTGCCGACATAATTTCCAACACATACGCCATAGTTAT
Organism: Bathymodiolus brooksi; assembly: GCA_963680875.1. Lineage (NCBI taxonomy): Eukaryota > Metazoa > Mollusca > Bivalvia > Mytilida > Modiolidae > Bathymodiolus > Bathymodiolus brooksi. The sequence goes on from OY804579.1 coordinate 70,532,493, forward strand.
GATCGGTTTAGGAAATAGAGATATCTTTCCGATGTTTTCCTCTTGCAGACTAAGGACATTTAGTTAAACGACTAGTGATGCTAATAGCCCCATTTTAAAGATCATCATGGTATTCTTACTTTATTTTACGACTGTTTAACAGATGCATAGTTTTGATACGTGTATTGTGGTTTAGAATAGTTGATTCAATGTTGGTTGTTTAACGTTCAGCGACAAATATTGCATGCGTATAGAGGACGCAAATTTGTTCAACAATATATAAAGTTATACATTTGTACAGAAATGAGCAAGGAATGGCTCAAACGGGGCAACGACTTTATGAAGGGTTTAGGGGCTGGGGAGGGATGTCCAAGGAGCGTAGTAATGCAAACCCGACATCTGTATTACAACCTGACAACCCATTCATCCATCTACAGGACATACGATATCTGCCAACAGAGGACGTGCTGTGAGTTGGCGGTACATAATATGTACAGTGCTTACCGTAAAATATTTCAAAAAGGTATATTAAAAAGTGCCAACACATCATCTGTACACAAACTGATGATGTGTATGCGTATTTCTAAGCACATTGTTTAGCTATAATAAATTGACTAACGAAAGTTTGGGGTAGTCGTGAAACAAATGGTAATTTTAATTTTGGCAAAGAGGCATCATTCGCTATAAGAAACTAAATTTCAAGTGTATAAAAATACAAATAGTTTGCACTTTTTGTAAGATATGATTATTCCAAATATTTAAAGATAAATCACTACTATGTTATTTTTCTCTATCTAATGATTTGGACGGATTAAAAACAACGACTTTCATTTTAAAACATGAATATTTTGTGAACACGTGCATTTCAGAAAGTCATTTTGCTTTGTTTATTAATGTTTGTCGTATCAATTCTTTAAGCACATGAGCATAGGTATGTATACTCGACGTATTCTTATAGATGTTTGACCCCTGAATATAAACAAATCATAACATCAAACGTTTTGATGACGAACAAGTTGTCTCTATTCCAGTAAATATTCTGTGTTCATGCCAAACCAATGTTTGAGTTACCGTTGTCGTTTTAAGACCACAGGTGTAATTCACACCTAGAGTCGAAGTAATTAGTCACAATTAATCAGAAAAGCCAAGATAAGGGTGTATTTTGTTTAAAATTGAACAGTTTCAGAAGTAGAATAGCGACGCCCAATTTATGTTAACGGATGGAGGTTAAACGGAAATGCAGGTGCAACATGGGTATTGAAGAAGTCATTTAATAAATAATAGATAGATAAGTGATACAAATTACATGCATTAATTTAAGCTTCCTATTTATGTGAAGAAATATTATCAGAAAAGTCCACTTCACAGCAGAAATAGAATCAATAATGCATAAAATCGAAGATTTCAAATTTAGAGTGCACAAAGCGTTTCTGGAATCCATGTGAGTTAAATCATAGTTCGATTCCTGTCTGTTGCCAGTAGTACTCAATATAATCATATGAAATACATTTTTATCGTGGTCTTGTGATTTTCTATTACCGGAATACCACCGGGGGCCGTCGTGGCCGTGATCGTATGGTAGTTGAATTTACAGCTACCTATGCAATCAGTGCCTATCACCACTGATGTGAGTTGGAATTACGATCAGGGTGAAGTGAACAGCAGTATATGATAAGGTTTGTCGGTGGCTTGCGACAGGTCGGTGATTTTCTCCGGGTCCTCCGGTTTCCTCCACCAATAAAACTCACAGCCACGATATAGCTGAAATATTGCTGAAAGTGCCGTTAAGCACCATCAAATAAACAAACAAACATATTTGGATGGAGAAAAAAAGAAATGATTTGAAACACGTCATGTACAAACGACAGCAGTACGACACGCGCGATTTGAGAAAATAAATTCTCAAATTATCTTCCAAGCTCACTTCAATGAACCAGAAAATCATTTCGGAATTCAGAGCAGAAAGTAGTCTGAATCAAGACTAACAGGCTTCATTCTATCTAATCTTCAATTGCACAAATTCATTGGGAATGAGATAACAAGCGGAATCAAGTATTTTAAAAAACCGTATTAACATATTCATACAAAACTAAGCCTACTACTCTAGTGTTACATAGGCTAGTGGTTTTCTGTTTGCTTCTAAATATGTTTCCAAAACTTCAACACAAAGCGAACACAGAGTACTCACGTCTAGTTGAAATAAAAACCACAACAAAGGTGAACATGTTCGTATAATACAAATTCCAATAAAAGTAACTTCAGATGCTCCTATACTGCCAGCTTATCTTCCGATGTATGCTTTACGATAAAAAGATATCAATGTAGCCCAAGAAGAAACCTAAATTAACATATTAATCCTAAAGAAAGACATAATAAACAAAAATAGGAACAACACAAATAGAAGTACAAAAACTAAACGTTCATGACATTCTGAATCCAAAAACAAGAAACACACCCACATACTACAGAAATTGCATCAATAACAACTTTTTCTTTACATGTTTCACTCTCTGCCTTAGTTTTGATTATTGCACTCCACTTCCTTGTTTTGAGGTTTTTTCTTCTTGTTATGTGTACCTACTTTCTAAACAATGGTTAACGCTACACCTTATTAACTAATAAGAACGAAACTAAACAATATACAGTACATTTCAACAGGTTTATCTTTCGCATTAGATTTACAAAACAATATATGGCATATACTTCACACAATATAGAACATCTCCTTTGAAATACAATGGTTATTAATATTGTGATGAAATCGTGGTTTGATAAAAAAAATAAAAAAAAATATGAAAATACATTGTAGATTTCAAAAGAGTATTCTGTATAGCCATCTTGTTTATTTTTTTCGTACTTATATATCGTACAACTAAACACGGGAACCCCGAGGATATACAAATAAGAAATAGACTCTCTGGATTGCAAGGTTCGAGCACTCATACACATCCTGTAGTTTTGTGTGATGCATTAAAAATAAAACTCTCCAAATTCCTGTGTTTTTTGTGTTTGCATATACACAACTCTCTTATTCCCTTAGTCTGGTGTACTGATATCTGAATGTCTGACAACTTAACCCAACAGTGTTAGAAGTCGGTTCATCTTTACCTCCAGTTGTTTGTAGGAGGGCTTATGTCTTATTTACGTTATTTGTGTTTGTTTGCGTATAGTGGTGTCCAACAAATGCGTTGTGTTTTTGCTTTGTATTTTCCTTCGTCTTGTGTGCCTTGTATTGCCAATTTCTCTGGATTGTCCGTTTTTGATTGCCCTTCGGTATTCCCTAACGTTTATTTTGGAGCTGTCAAATTTGTGTTCTTCCTCGATAGGATTTGAACTCACACCATTGATAAACTGCGTTACCAATCTCTTATCCTTACTTCCGTCACCTCAGACTATTCAGACACATCCGCAATATAATAAAATTAGCCTTCAATAGTCGAATTCTTACCTTGTCTCCTAAGGTGAATCTAGGGAGAGAAATAAGACATATGCTCCTTGCACATAAAGAAGTCCTTTATGCCGGTCATTATTGAACAACAGATTGCTAAGAGTCTTTGAGGTTGATCGTTACTTGAAATCCCCATTATATTCACTTTTACCGTCGTGATAATCAAATTGCCATGCATAGTGTAACCTTTCTAAATACACTGTATAATATAATATATTGTTTGTAAAGTTTCTCTCAACATTTACAGAGAAGAAATACTGAACATAATTAGCGCTTAAACAACTAGAAATCAAACTACCAAAACTACTAACAGAACTAACGATGTTCGATAACGTGTTCTTCAAGCATTATATAAATCTTATCATCAGATACCGAATTTCAACATTGGAAAGCGGTATGGTTATGGTGCTTAAGGCTAGGTTCAACAATATTTCAGTTATATCGTGGCTGTCAGTTTTATTGGTGGGGGGAAACCGGAGAAAACCACCGATCTGCGCAAGTCACCGACAAACTTTATCACATAATGTTGCCTTGAGCCGGATTCGAACTCACAGCGTTAATGGTGATAGACACTGTTTGCATAGGTAATTGTATATTCTAATATGACGTCTTTCAAACGCTTTGAGTCCAAATCCGTGGTAAAAATAATATTAATCTATGACCGATTAAATTTATGACGTCATCGACAATTTGTAGCGATATTTTACCAATTTTTACATATTAGAATCGAAATAATTCATGGAAGCCATATGTATAATCTATATATTGTTTTTACCACGGGTAGGCCTTTATGTCAGCTTTTTACCCCTCGCTTACGCTCGGGGTAAAACTTCGTGACATAAAAGCCTACCCGTGGTAAAAACAATATATACATATGGCTTCCATGAATTATTTCTTAATCAAACTACCATACTATCACGACTACGACGACCACTTCTAGAACGGAATTACTATGATCACTAAATCAATATAGATCCAAAATCTCCCCTCCCCACAAAAAAATAAAAAAATTATAAATCAATATGAACTTGGTTTATAGAGAAGAAACATCATTGTACTGAAATATTAAGGAATTTGAAACCGATTTTGACATTTAATGTATGAATTCCACAATTGTGTGTCTAATTCTACGGATGTATAATTGAGAAGTTTGACCGTTTTGATAAGTTGTGGCAATACATATTGTATTTCTTAACAAAAAATGACAGTTAAATTGATAAATGCATTCTCATGAAATCAAAGATAAACATTATACAATTTATGTGCACTATAGATATGAATTTTGATTATCAATGTCTCTCTATAGTTATTCTTAATCTCTTGAGTCTGAAAAGCCCCACTTTTTAAAATTATGTATGAATATATACACCAAAAATAAGCATTTTTTCCGAAAATTGGCTGAAGTAGCACACTAATATACGGTACCGTAGGTTCGGGCTACATATTATCTTCTTTTGACCTGATTCTTTTACTATCCTGTTTAGGACTTTTGGTTTTCTTACTATCATGCTTTTAATTTATTTTGTTTTCTAATTATTTGTCTTTGGTCGTACTTGGTGAATTTTACTCCAGAAACGCATCGTCCTAACTTAGTTAGATATCTAGAAGTTACTTACCATCGTTAGATATCTAGAAGTTACTTACCATCGTTAGATATCTAGAAGTTACTTACCATCGTTAGATATCTAGAAGTTACTTACCATCGTTAGATATCTAGAAGTTACTTACCATCGTTAGATATCTAGAAGTTACTTACCATCGTTAGATATCTAGAAGTTACTGACCATCACTGAGTCGATACCTCTAATGATGGACTAGATATCTAGAAGTTACTTAACCATCACTGAGTCGATACCTCTGATGATGGACTATTAGTCGGCAAGGGTATTATCCGCCCAGTAATCAATGTGTTAGCACTGCCATGGTTTTTGATTTAAGTTTAGCCCTTATATGATGTAAATATTTTTAAATATCAGGTTCATATAATTCCTGGCATATTTAACCATAGTAGCTCTTTGTTATACTGTTTATCATCTTTGGTTTTATTTCTATCATACTTTTGAATTATTTGTCTTGCCAATCTTTGGACTTTGAGAGTATTTGATGAAGGTTATTGCAGAAACCGGATGTACACGCTAAATTAGATATGCAAAAGTTTTTGACACAAGCTTGCTTGCATGGCAAAAGTACACATGCACTTCTATACCTGCACGATATACACGAAAGTGGATAATGCATGTGAGGATCAATGGTTTAGTGGTTTAGTGGACATCGTCTATTCAAGAGAACTAAAGAATAATGAGATACATGTTATTGATCAGCTCAATGTAAGGTGTACTGGACTTATTGGCTTTTTAACTTGCCGTTGGTTTCGGTGTTTTTGGAAACAAATCAAATACAAAAACGAACATCTGTGTGTTTCAGATTGATAAAAATACTTGGAGTATGTATACAACTTTATCGCAATTTCCCTAGCACGGTACCAGGCACCACCCCATTCTCCTTTTCAATAAGACTGATATATTGACTGTTAAATTACAAAGACATGGTACATACAATTAGTATTATTTTCCTGTAAGATACAAGCCTTTTTTTTTATGAAAAGAAAGTTTCAACATTGGTGGACAACAATTCAATCTACGAAAAACATGTGTCATTTTAATGAACGTTAAAGTAACTTTGACATATGTTGTTAGCTTAAGACGGTTCGATATCTATCACAGATAGCCTTACGCTTTATTTGTTGATTCTTTACGTTGACTGAAAAAAGCCCAAAAAAGTAGGAAATATCGGAAAACGGAAGCAAAATCAAGAATATGAAATGTAAATACTGGAGCTGTTTAGCAAAACTATTCTAAGACCAATGACAGGCAGGGCCGTTTTAACAGCATTATATGCCCGCGGGCAAGCAGTGCATGGGGGCCCTACCTACACAGCCACTCACAAGAATAAAAATATAAATGTGGATAAAATTAAACTTATATTTATTGTATTAGTACTTCGAACAAAATCAGTGTTTGAACGTTAAAAAAATGCCGTACACAACATACATAGATTAATTAACACGGAGCCCATATGTTCATTGGGCCCCCGGGCAACTGCCCAGCGTGCCCATTCGCTAAGACGGAACTGATGACAAGATATACCTTATGACCATATCACGACTATGCTATGACATTCACAAATCAGCGTATCAAAGCTATCTGTGTAGGGTTAGGGTGTTTAATGCCACTTTCAACAATAATTCAGTTATATCATGGGGGCAGTTTATTGGTAGAGGAAACCGGAGTTCCCAGAGAAAACCACCTACCTACTTTATCACATAATGTTGTATCGAGTACACCTCGCCATGAGTGGGATTCAAACTCACAACTACTAACATACGATCACGACCACACGGTCCCGATCCTAAACTAAGATGTCTTGAACAATGTCGCAAGTCAAATCATGGGTATTTGCTTGGCAGTAGGAATAAAAAAATAGAGTAATTATTTTAATCAATAAGAATTAGATATTACAAAATGTATATACGCAAAATCAGAGAAAATGTACTGTTAAGTCATACTTTAATCTAATTTTATTATTTTAAATGTAAATATTGATATATTAATATTGGTACTTATATTAATTATATAATATTGATATAACTGTTTGCATTTAGCATATAAAATATCCACTGTATGTTCAACTTCTCACTGATATCACTTAATAAATCGTGCATACATGTGACAAATTACAACGGGGCACCACTACGGCGAAACATGATTATGAGTACGATAATGAGCACACAATTTCAAAATCTACTGGATGAAGTAGAAATGTTATGTCATTATGACATTAACAATAGTTGTAAATAATAGTAAGCAAAAATAACTTACAAGGGTACGGGGAAGCGTGTGATTCCATGGCGGGCATTTGTGTCAGTTTTAAGGATACGACATAAACATTGGATAAAAGGGACGCCACAATCTTTGTTTACGCACTATGTCTGTCTCATCCAAGAAGTGCAAAAGTTTGTTAGGGTCCCTAAACACTTAATATTTTCGAAAGTTTTGTGCCTGTGGTCTCAAGCGTAAATACACTGTGGCCATATTTGTTTATAACTTAAGACATAACGATGTCTTTACTTAGGACTACCATAAGACCATCTTAAGGGGATAGGCCTGTGGTATGGGAGATAACTCTATTTTCAGTGTCTTCTCAAATATATGATCATCTGTGCGTTTGAAAATTCCCCCTCAATTCCAAGCTTTTTGGTGACAAAGATTGTTTACATTGGATCAATCGGCAAACATCGGGTGAGTCCGCTTCTCTCCCTCAATACCTCGGCTGTAATACGGTATTTGATATGCGTCTACGCGTCACATTTCTTCGCCGGAAGACCGTATCACTTCAATCAAACATTGCGCACCGCGAATAAGTTATAAAATGGCGACAATAGATGAGTTTGTTTTGAAAAATATTGGTCTTTGATGAAGGTACGGAATCAGCCGACATTGCGACGAATGAAAATATATTATTATTGGACGAATATTCGAAAGTGAAATTATTTTAATACCTCCTTCATTGAAGATTTCCGAAAGTAGTTCCAATGGGAGCTATCGTAATACGGACGAGGTATGATGAAGGTACGGAATCAGCCGAAGTTGCGACGAGTGTACATTGGATATGACCAGTTAAAAAAATGACTCCTTTTCCTTTTACCTTTCAATAGCTGTGCTCCTTGCAGGGCTCACCAAACCAGGCGAAGTGGGCGAAATTCTCGCCCTATATCGGTTGAAGTCGCTCTCCCTCGACTACAAAGCGAAATTAAAGTCACCTTGTTTCTTTTTGCAAGTCACTCTTTTCTTGCAAATAATCTTCGTTTTATGGTAAAGCTGATTGTCAAAACAATTGTAATCAATCGGAAGATACATAAGAATAAGAGGAAAAGGTTTTATTCAAGCAATAAAGAAGGTTTAATTTATTGATACAAAAGTATCACAGCAAACTTCTGCAAATTTGTACTGACGAAATTCCAGGTGAATATTAAATCCCAAATCTTAAAATATACAATCAGACGTTTCCTTTACCAAATTGGCTGTTGAATTGTGTTATATTCTAATTATTTGAGTTATTTGTAGCTTTTTAAAAGCTAAACAATCAACATGTCTAAGTTTTAAACACGGCGATCATGGGGACGTAGGAAATCGGAGGAAGGAAACGAACATTTAGATGTCATTGACAGATTTCAAGGCAAAATGAATAAATCTAAAATCAATAAATATAAGATCAATAATAATAATAAAACAAATACAAAACATGAATTTAATGTTAAATATGAAAGATATAAACAAGATATTAGCAAAGACACACTTCAAATGGAAAAAAAAGTGAAAAAAACCCACATTTTTGTGAAAACATGTCTCCCTGTCATGCCTTCACTTCTCCCTCATGTTCTCTGAGGGAGAAGTCAAGTCTCCCTATTTTTTGCAAGTGTGGTGAGCCCTGGCTCCTTGTATTTTTATATCTTATTGCTGCTTATGCCAGTGTCAGGCAGTGTGTTATTATTATATGCCGGTGCCCACAAAATATCATTGAAATATCTCTTTCCAGAAAAAATGTTCATCGCAGTATGTTGTCAAAAATGCCAGAAATGTAACACAATTTGTGTGACAACCTTTTTCTATTGAATTTCAAGGATTTGTAAAAAAAAAGAATTAAATATATACACCAGAATTTTAGATATTATGAAACTATAGAGCAAATTCATTTTATGGTAGTAAAAATAGAAAGCTATGTTTGGGAAAAAAATTGTAATATCTGAGCCTCTCTTATACCGCCGCCCCCTTCTTCTAAGACAACTAAAGAATAACCAGAATCAAACGAATACAACTGGAGCACAGAATTTGAAGGAATTTAACAATACAGCTGGGTGGCTGTCTGTGTTTTTTGTGTTTTTTTTTGTAATGAATTAATCAAGTAGAGTCACCCTCAAACCACCCCTCCCCAGCCGACTTGAAAATAAAAAAGACAAATGCAGTCATTTGGTAATTTGGACATCCACTTTGTCAATTATAAGAATTCAAAAGCTTTTTGTTATTGGTAGCTAGTTATTTTTTATCTCACAAACAAAGAAACTAGCAAAGGATAGGTGTGTGATAACTTTCCACGACAATTTCATTTTTTTCTGGGTGCCATCCATGAAAAACATAAATTTAAATATTTTAAAAATCTGACGGTAAAAGTTTGTAAAATTTGGTGCAATGATGTCTATATGTCTATTCTTCAGTGTGACAATTTTTGGTGGAAATTAATTGACAGGAATTTTTTTAATCCGATTTTTAATACCAAGGTGGTCCTCAGGGCATCCCCCCTTTTTTGCAGTTTCCACTGTTTTGCACGTGATTATCTCCAAACAGGATATTCAGATATGCTAGATATTTCATATCTATTCAACAACAACACTCTCAAGTGTATTAAAGCCAACATATTCCCTTTCAATCAGAAATAAATGTGCATATCTATTAGAATCTTCCGAAACTAGTATTACCTTCTGGCGTCAAGAATACCCCCAAAATTGCTATATTTAGGATGTGCTATGGTGAAAACGGCACGGTGAAATTTTTTGAAACTTTGGCAGAAAATGTATTTAGACATAACTATTCCATGATGCAAATTTAAAAAAAATTGAATGATGGGAAAATTTTGGGGTAACCCAGGTCTACACCCTTAAGATTTTTTTTCTGTCTTCCTAATTTTAAGACAAATTTTAAGACGTGACGTAACTTGAAGACAGGTTTGATAAACAGACTTAAGGCAAAGATATGTCGTAAGATACCATAATACATCTACAGACACCCTCGTTAAACAGTCGTGTCGTGTTCTCGAACGTTTCTTAGGACTATGACATATCATTTGATGGTCTTACGATAATTCTTAGTCCTAAATCTGGGGCCGTGTTCTCGAAAGTATCCTAAGATTTGTCCTAAGATATGTCTTAGGACGATTTTTAGGATGGTCTTAGGACCATCTTAGGACATGTCCTAGGAGTGATCTCGAAGCTGTCTTAAGACTATCCTAACTTAGGATGTCTTTTAACTATGTCCTAAGTGTCAACGCAATAAGTAGAATACTAGAAATATTGTGCACAACAATTATTTCCAATATTAATATATAGCAAATCCTTGATAAAAATACTCATAATAAATTATAAGATGCAAATAAAGATTTTTTTTCAATTTCATTTATTTTTTACGCTGTATCCCATGAGCCTGTTTCTTATTTTCTTCAATTTGCAATTATCTATATACATAGTTCTGAGGTTCATATACGATATAGAACTAATGTGTAAAACTTTTTTTATAATGAAATACAGTCATTACCGTTATTTTTGTGTGGTTACTTTCAAGTGAGCTGATTTCAAACTTTCAATGAATTACTGATTAAAGATGAACAGAAGATATCTCGTGCGCAGTTAAAGTTATAATAGTAAATCATTGTAAATTAACTTATTTCGATTTAAAAACATTATAAAGGTGTATATCAATCATGTTCTAAAACTTTAAAAGTTCGTTTTTGGTACAAAATATCAAATTATATTACAATTTCTGGGTTATGACCATCTTAAGACACCTCCATTGATGTCTTAAAGTTAAGACAAAATTTGCGACATATCCTAAGTTAGGACATTGTCGAGAACACGACTTAGGACTAAGATTTGTCCTAAGATGGTCTTAGGACATGTCTTAGTCCTAAGACACTTTCGAGAACACGGCCCCTGGTTATTGGACGCGTTTCAAGTTACAACATGGAATATAAGTTTACTATTTCAAATGTGTATACACTGTATTTCTAGTTCAGGACAGTCGTAAGACGATCTTATGTAAGACTGTCCAAAAACAGCTTTGATATGCAATATACAATAAGACAGCCCAGGGGCCTTATTTTCGAAACTGTCCTAAAATTTATCCTAGGATATATCTTAGGAAATTATTTAGGATAATCTTAGGACCAACTTATGATATGTCTGAGACGTCGTACCGAAGCTCTCCTAGGATTTTCCCAGCTAGGATGTCTTAGGCTTTATCCTAAGTTTTTGCGTATAAGGAAAAACAAGGAAATAAAAGTATCAAGATTTATTAGAAAACACTGATAAAAATAACCAAATTAATTAATAATGATAATAATATCGAAAATGTAGTAACATTAATAATAATAATAATATCGAAAATATAGTAACAATTAAAATAAAAATAATGATAATCATGATGATGATGAAAATAAGATTATTTCCAAACGATGTAAACAAGAATGAATATATTTACGTCATGTTGACAAACTTTTTCATCAATACAAATTAAAGATGAGTAAAATTTAAAGTGTCACATTAGACTATATAAATAAGAGTTCAAAGGCAAAATTCGTGCAACCTATGATAAATGATATATAAAAGGTAAAAACATTGGTACATTATATATTTTAAAACATGAGTCGAAAAAGAAATCCTAATTTTACGGACGCGGAGCTCCAAATTCTTTTGGATGAAGTAGAAAGAAACAAGTCCATTCTCTTTTCAAAACTTTCCAATGTACATATACTGCCGCCATATTTGTTTACAAGTTAGGACATCGTATGTTCATCCTAAAGTTAGGATTTTCCTAGGATCATCTTAAGACACATAAATTGGTGTCCTAAATTTAGGATCAATTCTGAGATAGATCCTAGGTTGCGACATGTTCGATAATTGCACTTAGGACTAAGATATGTCCTAGGATGGTCCTATGGCTAAGACGTATCTTAGTCCTAAGTGAGCTTCGAAAATAAGGCCTTACATACGGCAATAAATTACTTCAAAATTTGGATCACGTCTTTTAAGAAAAGTTTGAAGAAACCAAAGGGGTAATTAGAAGACGTAAATAAAAGGGGTAATTAGAAGACGTAAATAAAAGAGGTAATTAGAAGTCGTGAATCTAAGAACATACAACACAATGGCCAATAGAAAGAAGGTCAAACAATAATCTCCAAAACACTGAACAGAAAGCTAAAGATCGAGCAACACGAACACTACTAAAACCCGAGGGTGAATGCATGTGCTCCGGAGGTCTAAGCAGTTCCAGGGTGAATGCATGTGCTCTGGAGGTCTAAGCAGTTGCAGGGTGAATGCATGTGCTCCGGAGGTCTAAGCAGTTCCAGTTCAATCAGTAACAAATAAAACAAATGCAAACACGGAAAAAACACAGTTTTGAGAAAATACAATCGAAATACCAACTTGACTGTCTTAGACGCTTGTCTGATATGTTACATCTATTTCATATCATATATTCTTAGTATACATGTACAATTTTGGAACAACAGTGAAATTGAAAATGTTTCATTATTAAGTTATTAATTTGGTATATATTTTGTGGAATCTTAAATTATAAGATATTCTTCAGACGTTAATTTGCATGGGTTTATGAAAGATATAACATAGCTTTGATTTTTAAAGTCAAAGGGCTAACCCTTATTCCATTTTTGGTAATAGTCTTCATGATTATATATAATAGTATATACCTTCATCAACGCCGATCTTACTCTTTATATTTCCCATTTTCAATGGAACATAATTTCATTAATTTTTATAATTCTATGGCTTAACATTAAAGCAGAAATAATATTGTCAACTTCAAAGTCAGCTTCTACAAAAGGAATTAGGTAAGGCTTCATATTTGCACTTTAATTACAGATAATGGGACAGAAAATAAAAATGGTGGGATTACGGGATGAAATTTATTTATTCGTGATAAATATTCTGCGAATTAAGTTTATCTGGTGACAAATTTGAAGCAATTTTATCAGTTGCTCTGATCATAGATGTTATCTTAATAAAATTCCTACATTCCTAACGACCATTTCTGTCTTGATTCTAACATCTTTTTCTTTTATGTATTATTTTTCTTCTTCTTCAGAATTTGAAACACTTCTAGAAACAATGATGGTTTAAATATATATCAGTAAATATATTGAAAACAGAAAATTTTAAAAACCATATATTAAACAGGTTCGTGAGTTACGAGTAATTAGGAAAATTAGGAAATGTATCAAAGATAATAAAGATTATGAAAAGGGACTGGTCCGTTTTTAATAGCCATGAAATTTCGAATAATTATGTATGCTTCAGTTGGTTACTGTTCAAAATAAATCACACGCAATGAAGTTTCTAATACTGAGTTGTGTGTATCAGATAAATAATTGTGTTTGCATGTTTTCTATAGTGTATGCCTTAAACCGAATAATAATAGCTCAATAAAATTTTTAAACAAACGATAGAGAAAACCTAAGGGGCAATCCAGATTAGACAATACAGAGACACTGGCAACGTTATGTACACAAGACACAAGACAAAGACAATACAGAGACACTGGCAACGGTACACAAGACACAAGACACAAGACAATACAGAGACACTGGCAACGGTACACAAGACACAAGACAAAGACAATACAGAGACACTGGCAACGGTACACAAGACACAAGACACAAGACAATACAGAGACACTGGCAACGGTACACAAGACACAAGACACAAGACAATACAGAGACACTGGCAACGGTACACAAGACACAAGACACAAGACAAACAAAACACAACACAAAACAGAAAACTAAAAAAAGATGAGCAACACGGATCTCACCAAAAACCGAGGGGGAACAAAATGTATACAATACTGCTGAAACAAAGAACTACAGTGTAGAAAGAAAACAAATATTAATATACAAATTATTGATGAAAGAAGGGTGTGAATTCTGAGCTATCTTTATAGAATATGACTTTCAGGGTGTGAAAACGAAAAGTACTGATTGGATTGCACGTGATACCAACAACTACAAATTGTCGTCATGTCACACGTTAGTGTTGAAAAAGCTGCAAAACAATAGAAATAGCTACAAATCTAAACGGTGTCGTTTTAGTGTGTTGTAGATTGACTTAAATGACCGTTTGTTGAAACTTATAATTGATTTGTTTTTTGGAGATTGTAATCATATTTATTATCATTCTAAAACGTGAGGAAAGCACAGGTAAATGTATTCAATAAAGATGATACATACATAAACAGAGAACTAAGAAATTTAATACTTTTTGGGTAATTGATTAAACAATAACGTTTTTGTTTGCGTCCTATTAATATTTCTAGTTACAGTTTAAAACCGTTTAACGATAATTTATTAAGTTATTATACAGATATATGTATGAGATTGTCCCACTAAGCATGACTAGTTACGTATGATTTATGTACCACACCAGAAAATTAAAGCAACTCGGATTTAGTTAATTCTATAATTTGTAACTTTTAGAGGAGGTGTTGTTTTTTTCTTCTAAATTCTGCCGCCAAATATTGTATAGAAAATTATTGGCATGAAAGATGAAAAAACAACAACAGATAATGTGACATTGCAGTTTTCAGTAAGAAATTTGGGATAAAATTATAAGACCTTGAAAAAATAGCGAATTTTCATGTCCAATTTTTTAAAATATTTTTATTTTGTTTGAAAAAAAATGGGACAGAAATAGAAAATTCGCTAGTATTTTACTTGTTCCTTTTTTGTAAAGCAGGTCAAAAATAATTTGTCTTGTTGTATGTGTGGCCAGTTATTATAAGATAAATATTACACGTCACTTCTTTGTCAAACAGGATGACCTATTCGCCTCACTGATTTTGAAAGATATTGAATCTAAGCAGTGTGTAAACTAAAACTAAATTATTTTGAGTACTGACCCAGTTCATTAATGTACCTCAAACTTATTTATTTAGAAAAATTATTTTATATATCAATAAATGAGAGAAAAAAAATATGTATACTTAAAGAAATATATTTAGATTTATCTTCAATAAATGAAAAAAAATGAACTTACTAAAAGAAATATCTTTAAGTTTTACATCTGGTAAAACATTAAGTTTTCACTTAAAAAAAAAGAAATAAAGGAAAACAATATAAAGTACATTAGTACAATATATATATTACATAGCTGGGTACATTTATACATGTAGAACTTCAAAGAATATTGTGTACACGTATTTTAAAGTGTAAAACTTTTATAAATAAATTGATGCTCAGTTGTTTCAAACACGCTCAGCTATTTCTCAACTCTACCCTATTATACATCTTCTCTCTTTTTCATTTGTATTTTACATTTTTTTGTGAAAATATACTTTCTATTGTAGATTAATATCATAATAATATAGAATATATATATTATTATAATTCTTATAAAAAATGAAAACAATAGACAGGAAATGGACTTGTTATCAGCTTACACTTGCGCACGAGTGTAATGTAGAATGGATATTTTATTATTATTATTTTTAAATAATCCAATGTAGTTTTATGAGCTTAATAATCAATTTATTAATTGGATTGGTTAAATAAATATGAATAATTTTAATAGTATTTCAATCCCATCATTTTCACGCTTACTTAACAAGGATTAATTTGTAAATAAAATCATATTTTTCATTGGATGAATTGAATTAAATTCAATATACATGTACAAAAGAAGAATCTAGTGGTTGGTGTCAGAGGTCTGTGTATTTTCCACTTGTTCCATAATATATTTTGTTTAATTATTTACACAATTCCACAGTGTAACCATACTTTAATTAATCATAATCATAATATTTCTATCATGAATAATTAATGATTTTGAAGATTCTGACTGAACTAACTAAATTCAACAGGTTGCTATTATTATTTTTATTATGCAAACGCCTGAGAAAAATAAATAAAAATCTTCACAAACTTTCATACTGTGTTTCTTCTTCTCATGAAAATTAAGAATTTGGTGTAAACATTCTTAAAACTGATAAGAACTGACATGTTGGACAAAGCCATTTGACGAACCTTCTAAAAATATGGATACACTATTAATAAATCAATCACGGGGTACTAATGACTGCTTTTCAGGGAAATGTTAATAGCTGTGTACATACCAATTTTTCCCATTAAAGATTTCTTATTGATCTCAACTGTATGTGCAACAAGTCATATAGGGATAAGGAGGAACTTAGGTGTATTGAAATAAAACAATGCAAACAAGAACTCTCGGCAACCTTTAATTGATTTCATCTTTTAAACACAAACATTTTAAGAAATGTAAATTTCACATACGCCTTAGAACTCCGCCTTTTGATAAATATAATAATGAACCCACACTTGAAACTCGTTTGAAATTCTATGATAATTGAAATTGCATAAATATATATAAAAAAAGGGCACAGAAATGATTGTCTCCGAATTTTTCGATTCGTAATATTATATTTGAATTAAAATAGTTTTATTTGATCAGTTTCTATAAGATTTAATGTTTTAATTTATTTCTATTTGTGGCAAGATATTTTGACATAACTTATGAATAACTAACTTATTTAAAATAATAATAATAATAATAATAAAATAATGTTTCAGCATATACAAATATAAGTGCGAATAGTCTCTAAAAGTCGGAAAGAAATAAAGATTGTAAAATGATAAAATTAATATTTTCAATAAAGTCCCTTTGTGTGTAACTTTATTTCGAATTATAGTGCTCAAACAGTATGATTAAAAATAATAATTAATATGAATATTAAATTTTAAACATATGCATTTTTTTAAAAATATTTTAGAAGGAATAAAATTAATAACATTAAATATATTAAAATTGTCTCCGTTTTTGTTGGAAATTATAAATTCCAAAATATTTATACATTAAATATGGAAATTAATTTTGTACGATATATTTTAGCTTCTTTTGAAAAATATGAGAAACATATCAGTTGCTATAATTGTAGGCGACAATTTCATGAATTTTTGATAAATGTCCTTAAACGGGTTACAAGATTATTAACGATCGACCACCCGAGTAATTGCAATTAAGCTGTCTGAGGAATGATAATTCAATTATCTCTTTAAAAATAAATCATTCAAATAATTTTATGGAATGAATAATTAATATAGGGTTTCTTGGTAGCATAAAATAGATATTAAAACTGTAATATAATGTAAAAATTGTACAATTGTCCACATAAAAGTGCAAAAATGTACGAAGAAATGGAAACGGAGTAATTATTATTTTTATTTTTCAGTTGCATATCATTATGAAAATGCATACATATATTATAGAAGACTTGAATCGTTTTATTTTATTTATTAAAATAAAGCTTTTAAGCATTAAACTATCTTGTCAGAAAAATAAAACGAAAGCTTTTATTGACAATTTAATAATTTATTTTTAAAATATTTGAATTATTGTAAAAAGGAACGAAATATTGAAATTTCTAGATATATTTAGCTTTCATTAATTTAACTTATGCATCTATAAGAAAACAAGATATTTTTTTTTCAATTTAATTTACCAGTTGGGTATACATTTTGCTGTTTAGTAGCAAATCTATAGTTTTAATAATTCAGAAATATGAATGACCACGCCATTTTTAAAATATGGCGATTTGAGAAGCACATGTTTTTGCTATTTATTAAAGATTTACAAACTGTTGAAAAAGAAAGGTAGCCTGAAATATTTTAGCAAAATATTAAAATATAACCAGAAACTGTGAACGTACACATTAATTGAGTTAATATGGAAATCTCGTTTATTTTGAAATATGAAAACCAGTTTCATTTAACAAAAACAAAATGGCGTGGTCAGTCATTGTTTGGTTTACATTTCAGGATTTTTCTCTATTTTGTTGTCATTTTTGTTATAAAGCAACAACAAAACTACAATATAATTATATTAACGTGCTTTCACGCGTTTATATTTTACATGCAAGAAATGGAAAAAAAATAGAAATTGCTACTTGTTACCAAACGTAAGTGGTGTACCCCTTTTTTATATTTACAATATTGAATGTACGTAGAAATTCAATATCTTTGAAACAAATATTCGTATCATTTTCTTCATTTTCAAAAGTGATCGTCCGATTCAATATATGAATGCTGAGGAATTCTGTAAAAATAAAAAAAAAAGGGGGGGGGGGGGTGATGAGTAAATTCTTTGACCTTTTGACCTAAAATAGAAAACGGAGAACTTACCGATAACTGTAAACCAATCCACAGTACACATTTTACATTCCAGAACATAGCTACGTTGTCCGTTCTCAAACTCTAAACAGTTCCTACAAAACTGACAATTCGCGAAACGTCCACCATTTTATTTCGATCAGAAAAAAACAGTAGTTATCGATATAAAGCCCAACCTTAAACTGAAACAAGATATTATTGTATTGACAATCATCAACGGAGATTTGAACAGTTCAGCCTCCCAGGTAGTCAGAAGATTACCTAATGTTATTCTAGGAATGAGTATAAAAACTGCAGTCTTAATGGATTTATTTCAATTAGTATAATATAATACTTAAGTTAGACACATATAAGATCACCCATCACTCATTTACTAATATTCAAATTATAAACCAACCTTATCATTGGCTAAAAATAAGCCGAGGATAAAACATCAGACAAAAAGTTCTTCAGGGCAAACAAAAATAGCATTATGACAATACAATAACTAAGGACATTCCTTCAAGCCAGATGGATTAGAAACGTTTCAAAATGTTCACAAATTCAAATACCAATTAAGTCGTCTGAAATATATGTAGGGGAAAGGAAACTGTCAAAATTTGAGACATTTTACGAGTTATTTTGTGTTATGTGTATTGAAAGCAATGTAAATAAACAACTTTTAGTGACAAAATTCCACAAAGATATCAGTAAAATTTTTATCTTTGTTTTAATAACGATATATTTCCAGTATCCACCTATATTTGATTTACTAGTTTAAGTAGTGTAAACTCAGACGAAATCATAATCCGGCTTTGATAAAATTACAAGAAAAAATTGTGAGATTTAACTAAAAAGGCGACATGCTCGACCTAGACGCGTGAAAATCACTTATTTAGAGGTATATGGTGGATGTGGGGTTACCATCCAAATTGACTCTGGGGATATTGCTATCACTTGTCTTTACGCCTTGTCTGTTTCCGACTTTCCAATATTTCGCACTTTAGCAGACGATCAAATGATAAATGCACTCCATTGATATAAACTTGTATCAAGTACATGTATATCGTACTTGTATTTGTTAGAAAAAGAACTTGAATGAATTTTCTAAGATAATTTCACTTTATGGAAATGCATCTTAAATGCATCAAAGTTTAAAAACACACAATATTCACATCTTATTGCAATAATTGCTCAATATATTAAGGGTATTTTTGTGGGAAAAAGGGGATTAATGAACACTCTTACGAAGGAATAGCCAACTCTCATTTTTTGGAGAAGACTGCAAACATGCATGTATAATAACAATTGCCGTTTTACCGTTTTAGTAATGTCCCAAGCGAGGACATGGATTTCCATTGTCATGTATCGTGGTCCCCCCGTGTTCAGTGAGTTAAGGTGAGAGGTGGTTGTTTGTTTTGTTGGTATTGGTTGAATTTTTGACCATCAATGTTTAAACTTTCTTTTTATAATACATTTAGAAGACACTTCAGTGTTGAAATTTATATACACCCGCTTAACATCAAGAAAATACAACACTGAATCAGAGCAAATGT
Organism: Bathymodiolus brooksi; assembly: GCA_963680875.1. NCBI lineage: Eukaryota > Metazoa > Mollusca > Bivalvia > Mytilida > Modiolidae > Bathymodiolus > Bathymodiolus brooksi. Next base: position 70,552,476 of record OY804579.1, read on the forward strand.
TTCAAATTGTCTGCATCAACTATTTAGACCAAATTTCAAAGAGCAAGAGTGTATTGTCTTCTGCTTGCATACGGAAGACTATTAGCGGTCTTGAAATTTAGCATCGTTACTATTTTTTATTCTTCCGGTAATAAATTCTCGGGAGTTCAAAACAAACGATTTTTCGAAAATGTTATATTTTCTTTTTATTCTTTTTTTTCTCACATCAAATATTTCAGGATATTGCAGCAATAATGCTCACATATAATGGTTTTTGCGCACCGAGCTCTACCAGCCTTTGGCATACGAAATTTGGTTTTAATACGAATGAAATCCGTCATACCAAAAATTACGCTTAGGTTACACCCCTTGGCAACCGAGCGACAAAACTCTTCAACAATTGACTCCGTCAATATTTTTTGTTTATAAAACACATTTAAAAAATCTGAATGACTATTTGTAAAACAGAACAACCAGATAGAATTTGGTAAGTAAATATTACCCTTTGACTTTGTGTACGTGAATATTTAGCAGACAGTAAAGTCCATAGCTACACACTCTTTTGAAATCGTATTTTGTGAATAACGTAATTTCGCACTCAAAATAACTCACAGCGAAAAAAGTGCACATGCAACTCTACGGGAATTCAAAACCAGAATGGACAATATACTGTTATTTTTCAACAATTATTAAGACGACAATGGAAGCTGAAAATCAAGAAAAGGAATCTCACAATGCGATGTTTATACAATGTAATTATTCCCTTGCGTCAAATGTGGAAACTTTTGTGGTATTCATGACGCTTGTGGCAGAATTATAGAATATCTCCCTTTCACAAGAAATATGTTGTAGTGCAATGGAAGATGAAATTTCTGAAATATATTTAAAAAAGCAAATAACACTAAGAACATTATGAAGGCACAAGTGGATGATGGTGATCTCGATTTAACCTCAATCATCAAGTTACATGTTGTATTTGCGTACCTCATTCAATACCTGTGATGTATGATTAAGCTTGTCAAATGTGTATTGATGCAGATCGTAGAAGAATATGTGATTCGAAATTGATGAAGCAAATGTAAAAACCGACATGGATTTTATAACAAGTAATTTCCAGTTTCAGTTCATGTTAAATAGATGCAGTACGCTCCTATATATGTATACACATAACTCAGTGATTGATTGGTGTTTAACGCCAACATTAGTAATATTTCAGCTATATCGTGGCTTCAAACTATAGATGAAACATCTCCAAGTAATATACTAAAATATAAGATTATTCTTCTTCTTATATACATAAAGATCTAGTTTTTGTTCTTGCTATTCCTCCCTCCTAATTTATGTGTTATATGTATAAATAATTTCGGAGCAAATCTGAACACGGACCTTTATGTTTGTAATTGAAGAAGGATGTACCAATTGCATGCTGGACCCAAGTCAAGACCTATATTTCCATCAGCCTGAATGTCCTGTCTTTGAACACTTCTCCGAGACAAGTGTTGTCTGTCTTGTTCGCGCACAACAACATTCACATGCAAAGACATCCATTTTATTTTAGAAGTCTACCGTGAATGAATGTTGTAGTGAAGGGTCGAATTGTCCTTTTTGTGTGTTGGAGTAATGTTTACTAGAGAAGTGTTGTTTCCATCTGTAATATTATGCAACAGTCTATTTCTGTCAATTTGTGTCGATTATCTGTATCGAATTAAGTTAACACCAGTTGATATGTAGTAATGTCGCTCACGCACGTTATTCTCAATCTTCGCTCTTACCTCGTGTCGCTCCACTCAAGCACGTTATTCTGAATCTTCGCTCTTACCCCGTGTCGCTCCACTCAAGCACGTTATTCTGAATCTTCGCTCTTACCCCGTGTCGCTCCACTCACGCACGTTATTCTCAATCTTCGTTCTTCCCCCGTGTCGCTCCACTCAAGCACGTTATTATGAATATTCGCTCTTACCCCGTGTCGCTCCACTCAAGCACGTTATTTTGAATCTTCGCTCTTACCCCGTGTCGCTCCACTCAAGCACGTTATTCTGAATCTTCGCTCTTACCCCGTGTCGCTCCACTCACGCACGTTATTCTCAATCTTCGTTCTTACCCCGTGTCGCTCCACTCAAGCACGTTATTCTGAATCTTCGCTCTTACCCCGTGTCGCTCCACTCAAGCACGTTATTATGAATCTTCGCTCTTACCCCGTGTCGCTCCACTCAAGCACGTTATTTTGAATCTTTGCTCTTACCCCGTGTCGCTCCACTCAAGCACGTTATTCTGAATCTTCGCTCTTACCCCGTGTCGCTCCACTCACGCACGTTATTCTCAATCTTCGTTCTTACCCCGTGTCGCTCCACTCAAGCACGTTATTATGAATCTTCCCTCTTACCCCGTGTCGCTCCACTCAAGCACGTTATTTTGAATCTTCGCTCTTACCCCGTGTCGCTCCACTCAAGCACGTTATTTTGAATCTTCGCTCTTACCCCGTGTCGCTCCACTCAAGCACGTTATTTTGAATCTTCGCTCTTACCCCGTGTCGCTCCACTCACGCACGTTATTCTCAATCTTCGTTCTTACCCCGTGTCGCTCCACTCAAGCACGTTATTCTGAATCTTCGCTCTTACCCCGTGTCGCTCCACTCAAGCACGTTATTATGAATCTTCGCTCTTACCCCGTGTCGCTCCACTCAAGCACGTTATTATGAATCTTCGCTCTTACCCCGTGTCGCTCCACTCAAGCACGTTATTTTGAATCTTTGCTCTTACCCCGTGTCGCTCCACTCAAGCACGTTATTCTGAATCTTCGCTCTTACCCCGTGTCGCTCCACTCACGCACGTTATTCTCAATCTTCGTTCTTACCCCGTGTCGCTCCACTCAAGCACGTTATTATGAATCTTCCCTCTTACCCCGTGTCGCTCCACTCAAGCACGTTATTTTGAATCTTCGCTCTTACCCCGTGTCGCTCCACTCAAGCACGTTATTTTGAATCTTCGCTCTTACCCCGTGTCGCTCCACTCAAGCACGTTATTTTGAATCTTCGCTCTTACCCCGTGTCGCTCCACTCACGCACGTTATTCTCAATCTTCGTTCTTACCCCGTGTCGCTCCACTCAAGCACGTTATTCTGAATCTTCGCTCTTACCCCGTGTCGCTCCACTCAAGCACGTTATTTTGAATCTTCGCTCTTACCCCGTGTCGCTCCACTCAAGCACGTTATTCTGAATCTTCGCTCTTACCCCGTGTCGCTCCACTCACGCACGTTATTCTCAATCTTCGTTCTTACCCCGTGTCGCTCCACTCAAGCACGTTATTCTGAATCTTCGCTCTTACCCCGTGTCGCTCCACTCAAGCACGTTATTTTGAATCTTCGCTCTTACCCCGTGTCGCTCCACTCAAGCACGTTATTCTGAATCTTCGCTCTTACCCCGTGTCGCTCCACTCACGCACGTTATTCTCAATCTTCGTTCTTACCCCGTGTCGCTCCACTCAAGCACGTTATTCTGAATCTTCGCTCTTACCCCGTGTCGCTCCACTCAAGCACGTTATTCTGAATCTTCGCTCTTACCACTTAAAGCTGAATTCTCTTATTAGCGAAGCAGCAAATACATATGTTATTGTCTTTGGTTTTATCTGATCGTAGATTGAACATGATCCACCACAATCGTTGAGAGCATATACCACAATACCACCGATAATGTCTTTTTAATCTGTCTTTTTGAGATATGTGGTTTAACATATAACATACTAATGCGAATAGCAGTGAAAAAAGAGCTTAGTAACCACAATGAAGCAACTTTTCTCTGTTTATTATTGTTGGTCTATACATCTACTCATTGCAATTCATATGCCAATGCATTCTAATGTAATAGGATGCTCAGTTAATACTAAACATAACCACGACCATAGGTAAATTGTCATGAAACAAAAATTCCTCCGTAATATTTGTTCCAAATGGATTTGTTGGATTGACTGTTTGTAATTGAGATATAGTCATCATAGTATGACGATCCTTGAGGTGTTGCTGTAACTTGTACTATCCTCTACCACTAAGGGTATATGAGCTGTAGTGGGTTCGTGAACATCACTCTTTATCAATAAATTAAATGGACGACCTGGATACAAAAAGACATAGCAAACACAAAGGTATTCAAATGCACAAAGTCCGAAAAACACGAAATTCCACAAAAACCGAGAGTTTGACAAACAGTCCAGAAAAGTTGATATCTTCTGTCGCCTTGATGGCATACTGTCATGAAGTTCTAATTCCTAAATCATAATACCCTTCCGGAGCACACGAGTTCACTCCCCTGTTGTTATTGGGGTTCGTGGTGCTGGATCTTTAGTTTTCCATGTAGTGTATTGTAGATAATTGTTTGGCCTTTTGCCATTTTCTCTAGGCCATTGTACTATCTGTTCTTCGATTTATAGCTTTTGATTACCCCTTTGCTATTTTGTTTATATTTAGATTTACACTTACCATAAGTTGTAACATCCCACAATTCAAAGGAACCGGAAAGTGTGAGAAATGACTAATAGTATTCACCACTGCATATCGTCATAATCCAAGCAAAGACACTTAAATATCAAAATAACACGAACACGACACACACATGAAACAATCCAAACAAAAGTACAGAGAGTCAAAAATAAAAGGAAGAACATCTATATAATACACTATCATAGCAGAAAATAAAGAATGAAAGACGATGAAAAATCAAATAGGTATCAATTTGTTCCCAACTGCATATACTCGAATGAAATATATTAAGAAGGAAAATATAGACACATAATAGCAAAATAAAAAAAAAAGCTTTGTTATGGAACTGTTGATTTGGTATGAGTGAGTTTAATTCCAAATACTTTCACGAAGAATATAGTGTCTAGTTTACCTCTGTTTCTACTCATTTTCTATAAATTTTGGGCACTTGAGTGTGGTATTTTTATTTTTATTTTTCATTTTATGGAAATTATACAGAAAAATAGAAAATTGCAATCCAAGTGATGGATCACAAGAGGGTATAAAAACTCTACGATCAAATTCTACGGAAAAAATGAATAAAAATGTCTCGATATTAGGAAAATTTATTCGTTATAGTTTAAGCATATTCTATTTGCCAATTAAATAGGCAAAATGGATAAGACACAAGTTAAACAAACTTATGAAGTCTTCTCCAATTCGTTATATACTTATTATTTCAGAGCATTCCCAAACTTGGTTTAGGATACAATGAAATCAAACGATGTGTGTATGAAGTATGCTTTAGAAAGTAGATTGCTTAGTTTTGCAGTATAGGGAAAGTGAAGTCAGTATACAAGAAATGAAATCAGTATATATAAATTTTTAGATTAAACGTATTTTATTGTTAACTATATAACATTTGGATCGGACACAAGTTATTCCAACTTACAAAGGTCCTCTCCACATATTTACATACAATTTTATATTCCATGCACCAACAAGTAATAATGTATAATTAACAATTACATTTTATAACAACATTGAAAAAAAAAGAAAAAAAGATTTTTGAAATTATATAATATATTGAGTTATAACAGTACAGAATTGTCATATTCGTGGGGGTAATTCAACAATGGAGAAAATGTTCACAAAAAAAAATAGTTAAATTCAATATATGAAGTGTGATCACTGTGGGGTAAAACGTTTCGTTTGTTTGATGTACAAATGTATATGCAATGTACGTGTAATTGAATAATATATATTTTTTACATAATAAATTTGGGGAAAATAGAGATTGTATCATAAAATGAAGATAACGAATTTTTGGTGCCTTTAAGATCACAGTCTGTTGTATATCAAAGCGTTGATTAAATAAAACAACGTGCTCATATTATACTGCAACAACCAAAAAACTGTACATTTCTGACCTTTTCTGGTGCCATTTGTTTTTTCTCGTAGTGCATATGAAACAAAATACAGATGTTCGTCGTTTTGTATCCGACGGATATAAAAAACATACACTACGCGTGGTGGAGATTTTGGATTTAAGAAAGAAAAACATTTGCTACCGTGAATGTTTTTAATAAATAAACGTAGTAAAATGCAGGAAATATAAACACAGTATAATTTTTTAGAATAACAAAACATTTCCCCTTGAAAACACATCTTACAGCAACTATGGAAGAAATTGAAACTGAGACATTCTGAACATGGCACCAAGCCGCGTAACGCTTGTTTTAGCGAGTTTAAGGATTACCACCATTATATTTCAGGTCAATTAGTAAGCTGATAAAACTAAAACCAATTCTAGAGTCTATATAGCTAAGGTAATGCACCGGTTAAATCAACATTTGAACATACTTAAATCACAAGAAGGAAAAAATCTAAAGACGTAACACTGCAATAGAACGCTTTATAAAAATGCACTTCATCTTTTATCAAAAATCATTTTATAACAATGACTAGAATTGTGTACAACAGAAAGAGTCGAGGTATATATTGAGAATATCAAAACAGATTACGTGTTGAATTGTCGGTTAATTAATTGTTCGTACTCGAATTTAATGCTTCGGAAATTTAGTTTACACATTTTAGAAAATTATTGGAAATCTAAGGATTTTCAAAACGTGCATGTCTTCTCAGAGACTAAAAATAGTCTGTGCCGCTCGGCCTGTTGCATATCAAATCGATGTCAGTATTACAACTACAAGAACCGCTATATGATTTCAAATTATTTGATTTTCTACTATTTACACATTATTCAAATTCTAACAATTATTTAATCTAAAACCTGAAATGTCACTGCATCCATATGGCCTCTTGAAACCCAGTGACGAGAGATATGACCATTTCCTCTCCACCCAGGTATGGACCTAAGCCACACTATTACAATGACCATATCATATCAGACTGCAAACTTTATGGACCGTCATTGAAATATTATCTTCTAAGTGTCTAAAATTATCACATTTCCTCACGATAAACAAAATTATCAACGAAAAAGTTTCAAAATACTACATCTTCTAAAATTTAAGCTGGTGAAAATCCATATGTTTGTACTGGGTGTCTTGACTATCTGAATAATTATGATACGTTTGTAGATCATATCATAGGAATAAACAATGAATACAAGAATAAATTTTGATTTCTGATTGAATAATGTAGGTATATTTTGTGGCCAATATTTATTAAAAATAATATTATTGACATCACATTGATGTCTACATAGAACTGAAATGTAAGACGTTATTATATTTAGTAAAATAATCCCTTCTCAGATTTTGTTATTACTCTTAAATATAGAATATTGGATGGTTTTAGGACTGGGCAAGGAAAACAAATAACACGTTGTTTTATAATACAACGGGCCATGCATGTTCAAAAGAGGAAATCATAGATTGTGTGGAACGGCTCAGTTCTTAAGCAAGACAAATCTCCGTCCTCTTAGTTTTGTCTATTCGTCCCACTGTATTGGTACTGTCTATGTGTGTTTGATTGAGTGATTGTTGTTTAACGCCAAATGAGCGATATTAGCTATATTATGGCGAGAACAAGTTACATTCGATGAGATGAAAATGATGTCCGCTTTGTACTAGACCAACACGCTATGTTGGATTTTCATAGTATTATCCTGATTCCGAACCAACCAGTTTTTGTCCTCTCTCCTTAATGCTATTCATTGCTAACTGATCATATAAACTATGGCTTCCATGAATTATTTCCATTCTAATAGGAAAAATTCTTAATTATCTATGAGAAATTCATCTCGTAGCAAATTCCAGTAACCCTTCATGTGTACAGTCATTTTTCCAAGAAGACTTTAGATGTATATATTTCCAACAGTTATGTATAAATACATGAAATAACTCGGGATTGATGGCCGGAATTTGCCCAACAATACTCCTGTGCGAAGCATAATATATCGGTAATTTTATAGCAGAATAGTTTATGTAGCTATAGAAGGACGTCATATTAGAATGTAATGTTTATTAGATTTACTTTTGTGTAATGGGCTTATATCAAACCTGAGGTGTCATCTGTGTCTTAATCATTGTGATGTCCGCCACAATTTACACATTAAAACGATGTTCTTGTTATACAAAACAAGTGCCATAATAAATGAAATTGAGATGCTAATACTCTCGAACACTATGTATTAACGAGTTAAATGTTGTTTGTACTCATGTTTAAAAACCAACCAATCAGAACTCTGTATTATATATATCAGCAAATTTGACTCAATGTCTCGAAGAATTCCATTGTAAAACACCAAAGGTGAAACCATGGTGCTCTAAACACCAAATGTTCGTGTTACTAGATCTTCAGTTTTCTGTGTAATGTTTTGATCGTCGTCCTTTTTCTTTTGGCCATTGCATTGTCTGTTCTTCTTAGAATTACGACTTTTGATTACCCCTTTTGTATCTTCAAACTTTTCTTATAATATGGATAAGGCACAGCCTACAGGCGAGCATCGCATCTACGCATAGACATGTACATGTACAAATAGTAGTTTTGGGTTCTTTTCTTCATTATTCTTGATTATTTTTCTTTGTTCTCCATTTTGACTTACCCAGTTAATTCCATTGCAAAGGAGATTTTTTGGGCCGAGATATATCGGGGACGACTTTTTTTAGGGCCGAGATATATCGGGGACGACTTTTTTTAGGGTGCGAAACAAGAAGGGCTAACGATTGTCCATATTTTAAATAAATTAATCGTTTCGTGTAAAGAAACTGTACGGGTTGCTTTCTAATTTTTTTTTGTTATTTTTAAACTGGATAGTTATTTTTTATTCAATTTAATTTCCGGTGATTCACTCCGATTGTTCATTCTATGCTGAAACTTAGAATCCACGTCCGGTTGGTATTGATCGTATACATGGATTCATCTCCTTACACACATGTTGCTGTTAAGCTCGCATCTTGCGATGCTCGCGCTCGCTATTAATCTGATTCCTGAAAAAAAAAGCCACATGAAAATTTGAAATTAGTTGTTAAACATACTCATTCATTTTACATTGTTTAAGTAGCTGAAATTTAAAGGAAAGAAAGAGACAAAAGGATAAATATATTGTAATTTAAACGTACTTTTTATGCGTCCTTGTATATTATATATTTGGTATTCTCTTTTTACTGATACAGAAATCCACATATCATAAAACAGAGGGCAGATCCATATACAAACACCATCGGTGTCATCTCATTATATTTATTAACGTGACCACATGTTCAAGTTGATACCTAAATTTCCAAATTTAAATATAAACAGTGTTAAAACAAGTAGAAACTTTTAACTTTGTAGGGATTAACATTTTTCATTAAATTACAGATGTAAAGTGAAATTAAAGATTTGACATAATCAAGATCAAGATCAAAGAAAATCACGACGTGACATAAAAAGGTGGCAGTACACGGATGTTTTATTTACAGGATTAGTTACTTCATAATAGAACAGAAACATCACAGCTAATTTAATAGAATAAGATCCCAGGCTTTAGAACAATTACACATTATACCTATATGGAATATTTTGTGTACAGAGTTTTGAAGTTATCAATTTTCGTAATGTCGCTTCAAGGGTTTATTAAGAATATATTACATTGACAAACAGGATTTGACATGTGAAATCAAGTTCTCTAAAAATTGATGGAGAAATACACTTATGATTTTCCACATCGCAATACAGGCCATGGTTGATGGTATTTCAGCTTTCGGAACATATATGAGCAGAAATGGATATTTAGAGTCTTAATATATTATTAGGTGCCAAAATTATGAATACAAAATAAAATGGAAACATACATTGGTTGATTTATGGTGTTTAACGCCTCTTTCAACAATATTTTAGTTATATCGTGGCGGTCAGTTTTATTGGTGGAAGAAACCGGAGTACCCGGCGCAGAAAACCACCGACCTATCGCAAGTCATTGACAAACTTTACCACATAATGTTGTATCAAGTATACTTCGCCATGAACAGGGTTCGAACTCACAACTTTAGTGGTGATAGGCACTGATTGCACAGGTAGTGATCACGACCACGACGGTCCCGAAAGTATATGTGTGATAGTATTTATTCAACAATTTTATAAGGAAGTCCATTTATTTGTAACACCACAGACAGACTTTCTCCATGGGGGCATATTTCTGCTAACCTTGCATATAAATCTATGTGTATCAATTTATACGATAAATGCATCTATGTCATTAGTCATTAGTAACTAGATTATGTATGTATCACTTTATATAAGGTAGTACCAAATTTCTAAGCACGAATTGTCTCTCCAATAAATCATTGGACATTTAATATGGAATTTTTTAAAAACGGCATCAGTGGTGTAATGGTTAGCGTGCTCGCCTCGAGTGTGGTAGGTCAGATGTTGCTGTTTCTCCGATAAGTACACAACAGTAACAAAGATTGGTTAAAAGGAAAGACTGGTTGGCTAATTTGTCCGAGTGGAGCGACATATCTACAAACGGACTGTTGCTAAGCATTATAAAAATCAAACTTAAGCATGTTGGTCCAGTAAAAATTGGACATAATAATCATTTCATCGCCATGATATAGACAAGATAATTACTCACTTAACGTTAAACAACAATCACTTGCTCACTCACTCGCAGAATCTTAGAATTTTATGATTTTTCTATCTATTATATTATATATATATTATTCTAACATGAATTCCTTCTGTCGCTTTGTAGACCAACGAGCGATTTATCGATGGTATAATCTCATTCGCACATGCGCCGGTGAATGTGACTGACTTTTCCATTGGCAGCATAAATTATGTGCGACATTTTCCGCAAACGTAAATATAAATTACCGTCTTCCAATCAAAGTATACTACCGTATTTGTACTCTTAGACATATCAGAACCGAAATAAATCATGGAAGCCAGAATGTGTTTTGAGTTTTAACATGGGTCGGTGGATATTAGTACATTTTATCCGCCAACCCATATTAAAACTCACAGCACATTCTGGTTTCCATGATTTATTTCTTAATTAACTTGTAGGTATTGTTTTCATTGTGTAACACTATCTTAGTACTATGCTTTTCTATGTTATACTTGTATCTATCTACCTGAAAATGTAACATGTAATTATATATTTACTTTCTAATGTAATATAATCGACAGTCCAAGACAGTGTTAAATAAATACTTAAATACACCATCAATATTAGGGTACATAACACTAGAACATTATCACTGAAACAGTGCAAGATGGAAAGATCAGAAGAATCCAGAATCTAATAATAAATCATGTTGTTTCTCCTATTCCTAAGTCCTAGTTGGTTAACACAAATAATAATATTGATAAAAATAATCAAATGCAACAAGTACACATTTTCGTAAATAACTTCTACAGTGACGCCTAACTCCAAACAATCGCAAAATATGAATTTAATACCAAACGTTTGTGTGTCGATTACATTTTATATCCATTGTATATTTACAAGGGTTGAGTTCGGTTTTGGTGTATATTGTCACTTTCAACACTTTTTTTGGTTATAGCTTGACTGTCAGACTTATTGGGGGATTAAATTCCATACCCTCGGGGTTAAGATAGGTGTCTAGAAACTTAAACATGTCGGTGGTGTTAGGTTAGTTTTCAGAAGTCAACACCCTTAACTATTTTAGGCCATCTTATTTATATTGTTAAAGAAGGCCAATAAATCAAGAACATCATTAATTTCGTTAGATATTTATGACTTATTGATATTAAATCTGTTAGAAGTATCAGTTTTGATTTTTTCTGTCCAAAGAGTGCTGGTGTTTGACCTTTTAAAAGAGTAGTCAGTTAACTACGAACATTCACTGACTCTGTTATTGTACTTTCTATGTTTATGCTGTCATTCATCTTTGTGATATTTTTGCCAGGATGCGAATCTAAGCAGGATTTTTATTGTTTGTTTATATCCATTGGAGATCCAATTTTCACAGGGGGATTGGGATCTCATTATCTGGTTTAATCCCGTCTCATTTTGGAGTCTGTTTCAATCCAGGATCTGTATTTCCAACGACATATGTCGTGGTCTAGTTTATGTTCAGTTGTTAGAGGTGAGAGGTGGTTGTTCGTTGAGGTGAGAGGTGGTTGTTGTTTGAGGTGAGAGGTGGTTGTTGTTTGAGGTGAGAGGTGGTTGTTGTTTGAGGTGAGATGTGGTTGTTGTTTGAGGTGAGAGGTGGTTGTTGTTTGAGGTGAGAGGTGGTTGTTTGTTTTGTTGATATTGTTGACCATCACTGCTTAAAATTTCGTTTCATTATAAATATATAATAAAAAAAAAATGTATATAATTTTCGTCTCTTTCAGAAGATTTATTGGGGGGAGGGGGTATCCAGGACAGTAATAACGTACTGACCAGTGAAACTTCTGGCCACACACGAGTAATTGTCTGGAACCATTGGCAAACAACACGCAGTTCCTCAATTAAAGCACGGGGACATCTCATGTTAATTAATTGATGAGGAATATCATACAACATTAGGGCAACAACTTTGAAAGCGTTTTTTTAGATTAATCCTAACGATAACGAATATAAAACTAGATCAGTATTGAGGAAATGACATTTGATCTTAAAAAGCAACATTGGAAAAAAAATATTATTGCATTAGAGCATCATGTTGTCTTTGAGTTATCTCCCTTGTATCTATTTTGAATGCATTATCAATGTCATGTAACGTGATGTATTTATTAATACATTATTGTTATATGGATTATTTGTAATCATTTTATCATTGTTGAAATAAAATTTGAATGTTAAATTGGACTAATTATGCTATCACATTGTACATAGGAATTTGTTGGAATCAACCCAGTGCAGAAAATGTAGATAATTTTATGTAGTCCATACGAATATGATAATATATAGTTTTATCATTGTGCAACACACTTATTTAATATCACTTCACCACCAGCAAAAGAAGACATATATAGTTAATTTTCTTTATTAATTGTTTTTACTTAGCTTGCTTGGTTGTGTTTTTGCTTGTTTTTGTTTGTTTTTTTTATTGTTTGTTTGTTGTTATTGAGGGGGGTCTTTTATTTTAATTTTATATCACATTAAATTGTTAATTTACTACTTGCCTTATCTGATCTACGTTAACATATAATCAGCTACAAAACATATAATTACTAGTAGTTGGAACGATATAACTGAAATATTGTTGAAAGTGGCGTTAAACACCATAACCATAACCCTAATCATAATTAGTTGGAACTAGCGAGACTTGCTTCAGTAATATGTTGATGTCTATTGAAAATGACAAATACATCGCACGGTTTTAATTCATACTATATTATCCCAAGTACAAAAATATATTTGTAAATTACAACATTCATAGAAAGTACCATACATTATCTGTGCATTCTTGAATTGTGCTATTGGCGAGTTCTACAAACCTGCTTCAAGACAACAAATACAAATTTATTTGTACTTCAAAGGACACCTTAACAAACTTATCCTGATATATCTGATATATCTGTAAATATCTGTTTTAGTGATTTAGTGTACACGACACGTTTCAGGTATATCCTTCATAAGGTATGCTCATAGTCTAAATACTGGAATGTGTGTTTATGACTATCAAAGCACCGTTTTACGACAGTCTGAGACTCAGCATCAAACCTATTATCTTATGACGGTATTAAACTATGACATCCTAAATAAAGTAGCAAGTCATACCATAGGCATAGTTATATAATTTATTGTTGGAATTTTAAAAAATAATAAAAATTGAAGAAAAAAAACGTATGCGGAAAATTTAATATTATTTTTATTCTAAATGTAAAAATTATTATATTGATAATATAATTTATATTTTAATTACATTTTAAAAATTTTATATATAAAATATTTTAAGAATTAAACGAATTTCAGAAAAGTTTGGTCAACAAATTTAGAAAAAAAATAGATAAAAGATTAGTTATTCCTAAGCATGTTCCAGTTCCTTGAGTTGTCTTTCAGTGTGCTTTGAATGTGCTGACCGGTGAAAGTATGTTCATTGCTAACTACAACTGAAAATGTATCTCTTTCAGTGGAAACTGGATAAATCTATTTACTGGTTATTCATATAATGACTACTTTGCTAAGACATCAACCAAGCATTCACGTCAAATTTATCCCCCCCCCCCAAACTTTAATTTAATTGGTTTGAAGGTTATTCCAAGAAACGCGTTGTGTGCACTTAATTTGCTATCTACGTTTTTATTAAGCGTCTGGTAAAAGTGTTAGGTTCAGGAATGGATATAATATGACGTCAGTATGATAACTAACAGGAATATTGATATACCACTTTTCTTTAATATGTAGAAATAAACTATTGGACCATAAATAGCCTCATAACCTATTATAGTGCAGAATATTCTATTGACTGGTGACGTCATTGATGTTAAGAATATTGATACACCAGGAATTGCAAAAATATAAAAGTACAAATCTCATTAAATACTCGGATAAGATACAGGAGTTGGACAGCACTATATACAAAATCGAAATTTGTTTTAAACAAGACAATGGAAGCACAATAAAGAAACAAACAAACGACTGGACAACACTAAACCCCATAAAACGGAAATAAAAGATATTGTAGGAACCTCTTGCTCCATAGATATGACACCTATAATTGTCAAGTCCTAATATAGATGCATAAATTGACTGTCTGTTAAAAATCGAATATGAAATATTGTTGGAAGTGGCATTAAACACCATACCCCTAACCATAACCCTAGAAATCGAGTAAAAGGAGACAAAGACCTCTACAATTATCAGAGGCACACAACTTAATTATCCCTTTCTGCAAGTATAAACCGGTAACATGCCTACAACGTTGAGACACAGAACTCGTTATTCCCCATTACACGTTAAGAGAAAATAGCTTGCTTAGTTTGTATTTCTGTGAAAATATATAATCCTCTGTTTAGAAAATGCAGGTAAAACTGGAACATGTTGTAGAGCAGTGTATAAACTGTGACACTTACACCTTATATACAGAGGTGGACAAGTTAGGACTATCAAAACATGGGAAATATACAATGAGAAACTAAAATATGTCATACATGTTGTAGAGCAGTGTATAAACTGTGACACTTATACCTCATATACAGAGGTGGACAAGTTAGGACTATCAAAACATGGGAAATATGCAATGGGAAACTAAAATATGTCATACATGTTGTAGAGCAGTGTATAAACTGTGACACTTACACCTCATATACAGAGGTGGACAAGTTAGGACTATCAAAACATGGGAAATATACAATGGGAAACTAAAATATGTCATACATTTTAGAACAATTTGTCCTATTATGCCTGTACCAAGCCAGGAAAGTGAGCAGTCATGTCTTTGTGTGTTAGGGGTATCGATTTTGCCACTTTGTATGATTTTGATATTTGGAATTGTTAAGACAGTCTGGTATATATTTTGTTTTCCATTTTGTTGAGTATCTGTTTCAAGCTTAAAATCGATATTGTGTATTAATTTTGTATATATACCGATTCAAATAAATTACAACAAAAAACTGTTATTTAACAAAATGAAACTAACTATTTATTAACGATAGAATCTAGACATCTGGTACTATCTTAAACTAATATGTAGTTTTTCTGGTCTGAATTATACACATACAAGACTTTTTATTGTTTTAATAAATGCACGTGATTGCCAAAATGAAACAAATACCGTTCATTAATGTACATTTTCTGTATGATAAGTACTGAACTATGTCTTTGAAGAGATAGAATTCCCATAAAACAATACAATAAACTAGACAGAAAAAGCATATTTTTAAATTTACTTGTTTTTCATTTTATGTAGGAATTTCCTATCCAAAAATATTTAGTGTTTTACAAAATTGTAGACAAAATGGTGCATGTTTGTTCCATTCATTTGAATGAAATGTTCTTAGAATGATACGACAGCACATTATTTTAAATTGTATTCATCAAACCATTTAACAAACTAGCTCCGTGTCTTTGTAATCGGAAAATGATATGTAAATGTGAATTGTTATTTGTTTTTGATGTAGAAAGAAGAATAGAAGACGTAATTATATGTATAGTTAGACTTTAGTCCATATCATATTCAGCTTGGCTTTTCCCATCCTGCCCAATTTTAAAAAGCCAGTTAGAAAATACCTTGGGCACAGTGGGGGGTTGGGTTAGTTTTAACCGATTTCACTCCGTCCCGTTGTTGTGCCTGCTAAAAACAGGAACTAATTATTTTATTTGTTTCTGTTGTCTGTTCGGCTCTGTTTTGAACAGGAACTAGTTGTTTTATTTGTTTCTGCTGTCTGTTCGGCTCTGTTTTGAACAGGAACTAATTGTTTTATTTGTTTCTGCTGTCTGTTCGGCTCTGTTTTGAATTTGTTGAAGTACTTGTTCTTTGTTGTTTATGGTTTAATTATTTGTCGTGACTGTTTTACTTATTTTTTAATGTAAGACCACAAAATGCACCACATAATGTATCCCATACAATTGTACATGCATATTGTTTTTAAAGATTGCTCTTAGAAAACATTGTTAAGCTTATTCATACAAGTAAGGAATCTATTTACGAGTATTGAATTAAATTATCTACAAGGGTTTTATTTAAACATATTTTAAAAGTGTATATCCATTGTTTGGTGTATTTTGAAAATTCTGTATGGTTATCCATTGTTACTTTTACGTTGGTTATTTTCATGGTAATGTCTTTAGATAAGTTTTCGTGGTTTATGAAACAGTGGGTTTGCTTATTTGTTGCTTTAATTCATCAAAAATATAATCTCGACCATAGAATTCTTTCCTTAATAGACCGATTTACTGCATGAACTTATATATATGTAAACTTCTTCAGATTGTAATGATTCTTGGTAGTAAGTATCGAGTGAGTGATTGATTGTTGTTTAATGCCATGTGGGCATTTTTCAGCCATATCATGGCGAGAACAAGTTACATTTCGACGAGATGATGATGATGGCCACTTTGTACTAAACCAACGCGCATATATTATGTTGATTTTTTATATAGTGCTATCTCACTGAAACAACAATCCGCGTGTAATCTTGTCCCTCCACTCGGACACATTATCTTGATTCCGAAATAACCAGTCTTTGTTCTTACTCCTTGTGAAGAAGCAGAACATGCCAATTATATTCTTTGGTTTGACCCAAACTCGGGCTCGAAATCACGATCTACTGCACAGTAAGCATTGAAAAATATTGTATTGTTTGAAACAATTGTTATACATGTATAATGTAATTATTCAAGAATTTTGATAATCAAGAATGCCTGCAGATGCATGTATATTTTCTAAAACATTGTCGGTGAAAATTTAAATATTCTTAAATGAATATGTACTCGGTTCACATACATCAAACCGATATCTTGATAAATTTTCACTAATGCTCGTGAAATATTTTGTGTATAATATATTACTCTGACAAACACAGGTGTGAGATAGAGATAATAAAACGAATAGAAAATAAAGAAAAAGGAAACCACAAACATGTAGACAAAACAACAACGACTAAGCATTAAAATCGATAACAACAAATACGTGTACAAACACACAACACACGGGAGAGCATGTCCGTCGAATGCTAAGTCATTCCTGTCCGTAAGGGAACGTCCATTTAACTTTTAAAAGGGTGTACGATTCTTTTAAAATATTTCGGTTGCCAAATTTCACGGGGAAAATATCTATTGACTTAAAAGATGTAAAAAATAATTTGTCCGTGAAAATGTTTTTGATAATATTTGAGGAAAATGTTTTTTTGCTTCGTGTGTAAAAAAAATTCGGGTTCGGGTGCAAAAACATAGTCCCCTTTCTCTAAAAGTTAAATGGTTCATCCCTGAAAAGAAGAGTCTAAAGGTGCATTCAAAACCTATTTAAAGCATATTATTAAAGGCAGAAGAGAAAAATCCAAACGATATAAACAATTGTAAGGAATTGTAAAATCTAGAAACAACCAGAGAACTGGAGAAAGTGGTAAAACGTCATGCATGATCATAATAAGAAAGGACTTGTTTGAACTTGACATTCTATGTCTCCGTTTGTATTGCTGCGAATCATAAAATTCCAAAATCAGTATCTGAAACCGCCAATGTAAAAAACACACAAACAAACCAAAGACATTCATGTCTCCATTATCTATAAAATTTGCTAAAAAAAAATAAAGGCAATGCTAATTTTATTCTACAATTTTATTGTAAACAACATATTTGGAGAATTTCGACTTTCTAATCTGAATCTCCCAATCTATATTTATGTCACTGTGAGAAGGCAGTGAAAGCACTATACGAAAGATGATAAACATTTGAAAATATTGCTCTTCGGGACTAGACAGTCTTAAATTTTTTTTATGATATTTTCAACAAATGTAATAAATATATGTTAATATAAGTGTCGCTTTAACAATTGTTGAGACAACTTTGTCAATATGATATATACACAGCTATCGGTCCATTATACACATTGTCACTTTTGTGAAATACACATCTATACATTGTCACACATAGTTGTTCATTTCCCCAATTGACATTTTTAACCCAATGTTAAAGCACAGGCAGTGTCTCTGGCAAGATACATTGTTGGCGATGTTCCTCTATATCCTTCGGTTGTCTCCGTCAATCCTACATCCATCAGACAGATCATCGTGAACAAATAAACATTGTTTTAATTTAGTCAAACAACACTTCCGTTACCCACCGTTGCATATTGACATGCTGAAAGTGATGGCTGTCTTGGAGGATATCCGAACGTTGAATGTTGCTTAGCTCTTAGTCTTAGAGATGCTATACTACTTGAACATTGGTCTCTATTTGTTGTGTATAAATATGGCGCGCCTGGTGGTCCATAAGGACAAGGAGTACTCGAACTACCCATGTTCGTTGGTACATTTTGAACATTTGGCATCATGGCGTTGCTGATACTGTTTGACATACTTGATGGTGAAGAAAAACACATGGGTTGTGTAGAAACTACGGAAGACAAATGTGGATTTACGGAATTCAAACCCCAAGGAAATGTTTTTGCACCGAGTGGGCTGGGAACTTTTGTAGCCCAGTAATTTGGATTTGTATATCCATTATATAGGGAGTCATCAAATGGTGTCTGCATAAGTCCTGTAAATTGTGTTCCAAATCCAGTTTTAAATGTATCAATATTTCTTTCCCTTTTCCTCCATTTTGCTCTTCTGTTCTTGAACCAGACCTGCAATGTACATAAAAGTTTACATTATATGACCTTGTTCACATAATTAATTCACTAATTACATAGTAAATGTACATGTCCAGTCTACAGTGAAACGTATTAAAAGATAAACCTATTCTATTAGTTTTAACAGTTATCTACAGAAAATTCAATATCATTTTGAAAATGTCATATGTTGTTTGAACAGACCATATTTTATAGGACCAGTCTATTTGGAAACGGTGGAGATATAATACTTTATTAAATCATAAACATGGATATTTTCTATTAATTCTACATAAGAAATTTACAAAAATTTACAATGTAAATTTACAGTCAATTTATAAATCTAATCATCATCCTTAACGTTTGGCTACTGTGTGTATGAAACTTATTAACATAGACAAGTGGTATGCCGTTAAAATCAAATATTAAACTTTGGAGATTAATAAATTATTAACAATATAAATATTAAAAGTCAAGAACTTGTTGTGAAAATGTAGCGAATTATAGAAATCGAACAAATAAAAAAAATATCATAATAATTCGATCAAATATTTTTTTTTTTAAATATATTTTTCGGCTAAAATTTATTAACTTTTTTCTGTTAGTTGTCTTTAAAAAATATTAATTGATTGATTGGTGTTTAATATCAAATTTAGCAGCATGTCAGTTATGTGATGGCGTAAAATGGCAGAGTTAAAGAAAGGTTCAAGAGCCAACGCTTATCTGGGCATTATCTGGTAAAAAATAAACTTTTTCATTCAGAAAGTTATGATAGTAATAAAGTTATATATTAAGCACAAATTTTATTTAGAAATGGAGAAACAACGGCTCGTAGTAGTTAAAATTGAAAATGAGAATATCAATGTGCCGCAATAAAGTCCGTACTTATTATATAACATAGTGTTGTGTTTTGATGAAAGGTGATAATTAACTGTGTGGCAAATTATGGGTGGGAAACACTTGAAAATTATCCATAGGAATAAAGATAAAGTTATATTATAAACTTCTCACCCCTCCTAATCACTACATTTGAATGCTGATAACATTATTAACACCTTATGCAATAATTTGTGTATCTAAAATCAAATGTATTCTGATAAAATGATATCTGTATTAAGAAATTCCTAAACGTGTCAGGCTGAAAAGATTTCTGGATAGAAAATTATAATGTTATGCTATTAACGATAATTTGTTGCTTCTTTGCAATTAATACCTTAAAATATATTGATAAACATTCTAAAACGCGTGCATGGAGAGTTTTGAACTGTTTCTAGCTAAACTTTTGCGAGAAGTAATATTTTGCTCTCTCATTTTTAGTGTGTTGAATGGAAACTTTAATAGAATTTTAAAGTATTCTAAAGACACATAACTTGTCGCTCAACTTTCAAACCAATATTTTAGGATATCGCAATATGAATACTGCTATTATGCTAAAAATTAAAAGACAATTTTGAAAACCACACACATATAGAACACGCAAAGCATTCAAGAAAAATATTACAACAGGACGGCCTAACTCAAAACCAAGGTATTAATTTATAAAATATATAGATATTTCTTCTTTTCTTTTTTTAATTCAACTTCATTTAATAATTAATTTAAAAAAGAAAGAAAGACAGGAGTTAAAATAAGAGATAATTAATTAAATAAACAATGTAAGAATTTTCTGAAATATACAAATCAGTGAAACCTACCCTAACTCTGGCTTCAGTTAAGTTTGTCCAAGCAGAGATTTCCTCCCTTGTTGCCATGTCCGGGTATCTATTTCTTGCAAATGTTGCCTCCAGTTCTTGTAATTGTTGACTAGTGAAATGCGTTCTTTGCCGTCTCTGTCTTTTTTTCTTTTTGTCATCTTCTGAACCACTGTCTTCGGCCTTTATTTTTGAATTATCAAGGGAATCTACAAAGGAAATGAAAAATATATTTGAAACTTCCATCTTTTTTTTCCTGTTCGTAAAAGTTGCTTCCGTTCTTACCAGAGTTTTCTCATTCACAAGATAGCTTTTGATCACGAGTTTTTCCTTGCTTGTGCATCTTAATTTAATAATACATTGTATATTATTGTTAGTGTCGGATTAACAAATTCTGTCAAATATTTACCATGAAAAAACCCACAAAAACGAAAACGAGTGTATTTCTTTGAACTTTTAAGAAGTTTTAGTTTTTCGCTGAAAGTTTTTATTATTTAATGGATTATCAAATCTTATCGTATTTACAGTATAAAACAAAGTTCATTTCACACTTCAAATAATCCCTTTTAATTTGATGATAAAGTAAATTTATCTAAAGAATTTAAAGTTTTATTTAAAAATTTAAAGAACAAAAATTCAATTCGTTGCGGATATAAATCATTCTTTATTAAACAGAAATAAAATTATTTACTACGTTTTAAAGTTTTAACCAAATATTCGTTAAAGTAAATTATAACGTTAGATTTCAATAGAAATACAACGAACATAAAAATAATATATCAAATAAAATATAATTTCACCCATATATTGGTATACAATTATATATATATATATATATATATATACAAATGTACATGTATATATAAACTCATTCCATATAATTGTTTTGGCATGCAATTGAGACGGACCGTAATTTCAATCCTAAATTGCAATTTGACATTGAAAGTAATTGAATTACACTTATATGATTTTATATCTGTAATTCCTTTACATAGTACTTGAAAAAATACACTGACATTAACAGCGGGTAACGGTCATATTTGTGCGGTCAAAATTGAAATTTTCAAAAACCTATTGCTGTATACAAGCACATCATATTTTGACACAAATTACGAAAACATTCGATTTTCTTTTGATTAACAAGAGTTCATATTGTCATATCAATTTCATATTCATTATGTCTAATACATACACTCAATGTTTGAATTAAACGAAGGGAAGGCGCCGTGGCTATACATCGACATAGGAATTTATTATAGCTAGTAGATGTTCTCAAAAGTACTTGTCATAAAGCGCTAACCCCACTGTGAATCTACTTGACTAATTTGAAGTTGAATCAGACTTCTCTGCAGATATTTATTTCCTAAATTAATTTTGTCATATAATGCAACTGTGTTCGTGTAAAAATGAGAGCATGTTTTTTTTACCCGCTCTCCTTTAAGTTGTATTTTGCTTTTCAAATGTAAGTGTTCGCCGCCCATGCACAAGATTTGTAAAAATGAGAGCATGTTTTTACCCGCCCTCCTTTAAATTGTATTTTGATTTTGAAATGTAAGTGCCCGCCACCAATGCACAAGAAATAACTTAAGTTTGTTGAATTAAGAACCTCGGTTTCTAATCATTTGTTAAGAGAGTCTAAATTACGAAATGCGGCCGGAACCTACGAACGGACACGTTTTTAGAGTTGTGTTTTGTGGTAGGTGGATTGTTGAAATAATCTTTAAAATAATAAAATATGCTCTAAAAAATAAACATCATGGTGATTTTCTACTTGAAAATACATAGGAAATTGATTTATATTGATTGTTATCAACATTTGAGGGGTGTCAAATTTCTAGACAGTACTAACTTAAATCTATTAAGAGGCCACGTACCTTTGATATAGTTAACCGTAGCTTATTGTGTGAGCCTGAATGTTGTGCTCTATGATCAAAATTTGTCATTGTATCTTATTCATGGTTGATTAGGGCTCGTCCACATATGAACACTGATAATTTAGGATGTTTTTTCTCTCCATATATTCATACTTATTATACTTATATATAATATCTAGCGCATGTTTTAGATTTATTTTACAATTCTAACATAAATATTAATAACGCAAAACTCGGGGGCGTGCGAAGTAGAATTTAAATTAGCTTCATTTAAATGAAATACAATTTCACTTGAAACACGGTACCAATGTACTACCGTCAGTAGTTAGAGTAAGTAGTATATAACAAATGTGAAATGTAAATTAGTACATTTTATAACCGTCTGCATATTTCAATTATATGAAATTACTCGCTTTGTAAACTTTTGTTTTAAGTACAAAATGAGACATCAGAAAATAATAAATGAAAATATTTTTAATCATAATATTGACAACCGTCATCCAAGAAGCCCCTCTTCAAATGCACTTGACAAGACAAAGGTCACTCTTGTGACTTTAAAATCCATCAAATTTGTATTGCAAAAATCGCAAGAGAAGTGTTTTGCTTAGAGAGTATGGTATTGCACATTGTACAAATGATATATCTCCTCACTCTTTAAAAATTAAATTAAATAACAGAAATATTCAATCAATACTGGTACATTCCATAAAAATGTTTCCAATAGCTAAAAAATAAGAAAAAATAACAGACTAATTTTGTATATTATCTTTCAACTCCCTTCCCCTCCCCCATCTATGAGTTTCATTATTCAGAATTTTTTTTTGATATACAATATATTCTTACCAGAATGATGACTTTTATCTATAGAACTTTCAGTAGAACTCGGAGATTCCAGCATTGTAGCATGAGAGTTATGTGTAGTATGAGGAACAGTCAATGATGATTCTGTTGTGCCTGTAGGAACAGTGTCTAAGTGATGCATGGTCATCTTTGAATCTTGGTGGTGTACACTAGCTACGAATTCTTCCAGTGATATATGTTCACTCATAGAGTCCATCTATATAATGATAAAACCAGTATTATTTTTCTAATCCGATTTTGGACCAGAAATAAAAACTTTAAATATTATAGAATCAATTGAAATCACTTTCTTTAAGTATCTGTTTATAGATAAAGTCCCATTTGATCTCGGTCCGACAGTTTCGTACTTTGCTATCTTTAATTCTCCCTATCAAATTTCAACACACTGGAATACCATAATGTTCCTGTGACAAAAGTTTAAGCTGATTTAACTGTATATACTATACTCCTCAAAATACGTAAGATTTTTGGATATGCAAAGACAGCTTATCAAGCTTGATATAAAGAAGAACACATCAATCAAGGATATATACCCCCTACCTTAGCCTTATGGGCATGTACTTGTGTTGTGACGTCACATCTAAGCCTAGCAATGGCTACTGTCTTTAGTAAATACATCAGCCAATCGTTGAAGTGTCTTATTATCATTAGCCACGCGCTAATTTAAATATGAATCTCTTAGGGGCAAAATTATTGAAGAAAATGAAAAGGAAAGATTTGTTTACAAATTTGATAATTCATTTTCACCCGATAATTAGCCTAACACCCCGCATGATGAAATTTA
This sequence comes from Bathymodiolus brooksi, assembly GCA_963680875.1. Taxonomy (NCBI): domain Eukaryota; kingdom Metazoa; phylum Mollusca; class Bivalvia; order Mytilida; family Modiolidae; genus Bathymodiolus; species Bathymodiolus brooksi. The sequence continues at coordinate 70,576,795 of OY804579.1, forward strand.
GCGGATCACTGAATTTATTATTCTTGAAACATATTTTTGTTTCAGATTTGGATTAAATAAACAATAAATGTTATACTTTTCACAAATCTAAAATAACAAAATAATTATTTTGAAGGCTCCTTTAAAATATTTAAATAAATTTATCAATGATAAAACACAAAAATATGATTTATATAGAAATAATATATAATACTTAAAGAATGACAACAGTGCTATGATAAAAGAAATATTAGATACTCTTGTAAAGACGAATTGACTTCATTGCATAAATGGAAACATCTGTAAAAAGACAGAAAAATATTGAGAAATTGTTCATATAATATTGGCGTGCAAAGTCCGTTTTCTCAACAAGCAAAAAATTATACTAAAAATCATAATGACATATTTTTGAAAAATAAATCAAAAGGCAATTTTTATATATTCAATACAAAAAAATTAAAATTTTAATTTCCTTTAAAAAAAATGGAAAACAAAATACCACAGTGTCGGACTTCAATACACAACATTTTTAATATTTTTACTAATTACTTAATCCCTGTCATATTGAACGACCTTATAGCGATTATTAATAATAATGTTTTCAACAGAAGCTTAACAGAACTATAGATGTTATCTGGATGTTCACAGACTTAGTACAAGCACTTGCTAAGTCTAGCTAGACATATTTTATTGCTGTTAGCACTTGTAACTGTCATAACCAATTCAGATATTATTAAAATAGGTGTTAAAATTATATTATAATTTATTAAAACACTTATTATTTTTGCAATTATGACATATAATATATATATATATATATATATATATTTTGGGGGGTAATATTTATGTTAATTAACACTATTCAATATTCTACATTGACAAAGAGTGTGGCTGTATAGTGTCTGAGTGTTGTTCAATAAAGTTCTTGAAAATTCTTGAAAACAAAATAAGACAAAAATAATTTTATTTTAAATAATAATGTATTTATTTTAATTAAGAGTCATATACTGACTGCTCTAAAATTACAAGCACAAACAGTTTCATTTTGAACCCGATTCCTCTTTGTAAAATTATACAATCGGGAGAAACCGTGCAATGAGATGGACACGATTCCTTCTAAGCTTGTCTTCTCTTTTTTGCAATTTTCTACCAAAAAGAAAAGATGAAAAAAACTATGGCTTTTGTAACTGTAAAATGAATATTCAGATTTACCAAGATTTAAAAGAAAACACCAAAGAAAATAGTTAATACAAATCATTAAAAAATAATGGTTAAAAAATAAAATAAGAAAAATCATACTTAATATTTTACAAAACATTTCAATTTCATATGATTTTAAATTCAGCAAGTCTTGAAGTGTAAAAAAATATGATTGATGATGTATATATTTGTATATTAGAAGGAACAATCTGTCTTGTATTGAAAATAAAAAAGTGATAAATTCGTTTTTATTCGTTCAATTATTGAATCTTCCTCCGATTCTTTTATTAAATAATATCATTTAGAGGATATTCCAGTAATACTTTAAGTCCTGCTTAAGATCCCGAGGTGTCAAAAGGTATTTGAAAAATTCAATTTTGTCACACAAAGTGATTCAAATATATCTAATAATGATCAACATAGATAAAGTGAAAAAAAGACGGAATAATTAAAAAGTGTCAAAACGGAATAACAAGAAGGGGTAATTGTCAGAGAAACGCTACAGATTAACTACCTAAGGTCACAGACATAGTAATGGTATTAACACATCGTTACCATGTTAGTGGTACTATGAATTTATCTAAAGGGAAAGACGGACTAATTGCACTTATGGTCAACTTTGGACAAACAAAACCTTAATTTAGGTCATCATTTGAACAGGTAGCACTTGGAAATGTCGATATATCATGTAAACAGAGTATTTAATGAATAGCTAAATGTTTGATTTTATTCCAGAAAAAAAAAAAAAAAAATCGGAGACACGACATGTTTTTGTCGAATTCAGACAAGTTGTTATTTTGTAAAATTGAGAAATAAGACGAATTTTGAGTTACAAACGAAATTAGATTTGATTTTGTATAAAGAAACCAGATTTATTTTAAATTATTTTTGTACACTTCAAGAAATCGTGGACCGGAGTATATTCGTGATATCTAGAAGTCACAACAGCAGTAATTTCAGAAATGATATGAACCATCTTGAGGAACTATAATTATATTTGACTAGTTTATATTTGTAAATTACTGATAGGTAATAAAATCAGATCCCATGGTATCGCGAGTTCTACGGTATCTGGTATTCACATGCAATTTTAACCAATTTCGCGACCATCTTTTTGATTTAACTGTCACGGTACCATAGGATCGCGATATATATTCAAAATATTTTTTTGGGGAAAAAAATCTAATTTAATACAAAATATATATTGCTTATAACATGAGCCAACATATACACAAAAATGGGGAAAATTAATTAATTTAATATTAGAGATTGCTTTATTAGGAGGTTTATCTACGACTTTTTGTGTGTAACTGGAATCAGATTCTTTTTTTCTATTTATATTTTATTTTGAGTAAGAAAGGGCAAATAAAGTAATCTACATGGATCATCGGTTATATCGTTGGGAGGTATCAATCAAAATAAAAGAAACAAATAAGTGACAACGGTATAATCCCCACAGAATTGTCCAGTTTTTATTTCTCATAATTAATACAGAGATTAAGTCTATCAAACATTTAACTGTTTTCATTTAATGCTAATGAGGAGAGGACATCTGTCATCATGTTTCATTAGGTGCTATACTGACCAGTTGTTTAGCGACTTTTCCTTGTCAGTTTAATTAAAACGTCATTAAAATTACTCGCATGATGGTTCTTGATCTTATAATTAATGCATTTTTGTATAATGTTGAGTAATGTGTTAAAAGGGACGCAACTAGTGAAATTCACCCGTAATAAATACCCGATATTGATTATTTCCCCTTTACATAAACCTGTATTGGTTTTGATATGATCTTGTCGACCAAATGTTTTTTTAAACCACATGTGTGTATTGTGAGTAAACTTTGACAAATCAGTTTTTCACCAAAAAATGAGACATTCATTTACGATTTGCTAAGCAAATTTCCGACTTCCAGAGTAATACAGCGAAGGTTCTATAGGAAATATAAAAAATATATATATATATCTGTAAAATAGACAAACACGTAAGTGTAGCTCTAAGAGTTGAGGTTTTAGGCCGATAAAACTAGCTAAACCCCGCCACTTTTTTCTTATTGAAGTGCCTGTTCCAAAACAGGAAAATGAGCGGTCATGTATATGTTATATAGGTATCACATTTGCCCCTGTTTCTACAATTTTTCTATTAGATTTTGGAACTGTTCCGACAATGTGGTATTTATTTTCTTCATTTGATCAAAATATGCTATATAAATATACCGTTGGTGCACGTTAAGAAGATATGTTCTTGTGGTAGCGATCGTTCTGTTGTTAGATTTTCAGATACAAAAGAATTTAGTAACACATCACCAATGATTAGTTCGATTCTCCAGTATTGGCGAGGCGCACTCGATACGACATTATATTACACAGTTTGTCAGTGTCTACGAAATGTGTGGGGTTTCCTCCACCAGCAAAACTGACCGCCACGATATAACTGAAACATTGTTGAAAGTGACGTTCAAAACCGATAGCTTGACCTAACCTTTTGGTGAGATTCGCTATTTTGTTAAGTTCCAGAGCAACACAATTTATAAACGAAATCGGCAATCTAAATACTGGCCTAGAAACAATTCCTTTCTGAAATCATCTGCAAAACTACACAACTAATTCAAATATTTCGAAAAGCTTCACACATTACCTTTAAAATAAAATAGAACCAAAGCCAGTCGTTCCTGTTTCTGCTTTGTATCTCTTTTCTTCTGTTTCCACTCTTTGATTCAATTAAAAATATTATATTTTTTGTGTATGTTTTGTTGTCATTATGTGTAACTTTTCTAAAGAGACGACTTTTACAACTTGAGGTTCAATAATTTTGATTATATACAATAAACTATTAATTCTAAACATTTCTTCCAAAGAGAAACAAAACGGTTTTTATTTTGTATGGATTATATATATCTACAGTGTACTTTAAATCAAATGAAAAACAAACACTAAGTTAATTTGCGATGAAACAAAATGAAGCCACGCACTTCAGGCAAATTAATCTTATACAAATTGGTCCTTAACTTCATCAAAGAAGACATGGATTTATGTCTGTACTCTTGCTTACCTATATGTTTCAGCAGTTCAAATTTATTCAGCATGTATTGATTACTGTATGTTTTCTTTTATATGATGCACAAATAAAAGTTTCTGAAGCTAGTTTGCACAATTTGAAATATTGTAAAACGCATGTTGAAATTCCACAAAATCCGCATTTATTAAATCATAGATATACATTTTTAATCTTACATTTACAAAGTACAAAAGGTCTGATAGTAGCCCAGTGATAACTAAGCAACACTTTGCTGAAAGACGATTAGACACGTTTGGATATTCAGCGATGTTTACAGACAGTTCTAAGGATGATGATAGAGTTCCACCCACGCTGTCTCTGGGAAGCATGTTACTTCTCTCTGTCTTCCATCTACATGTTCTATTTTTACTGGAAAAGCAAAAGCAATGATAACTCTAAAATTTGTTTCTTCATCTGATAAACCCAATTCAGAGCATACTTTTATTTCCGTTCATGTATCTTGGTTGTTAGGAAGGGCGTTATTTATCTATTGAATCCCAGTCAAATAGATATCTAGGAGAACGTAGTCGTGGATCAGAAGGCAAGGGGTGCTATACAACTAACTTATATTCCTTATACATATTTAAAACATTTAGATAGTAAACTATAGACTTGTATGTACTTTTTATTCTTTTCGTTTATTAATTTTATTTTGTTCTTTTACTTTGTCTATATCTCATTATAGTTTTATGTTTGTAATGTCTTAACCAACATTTCCTTAGTTTAATTTTACTGTTTTTAATTAAAACTTTGAGCCACGATATGTCTGAAATATCAACAAAGTGAGTAAGTGAGTTATTATAGCTAAACACCAAAAGGGCAATATTTCAGCCATATCATGACGAGAAAAAGTTACATTAGATGAAATGATGATGATGTCCACTTTGTACTAGACCAACATGCTTAATTTGATCTTTAGAGTGGTATCTGACTGAAAGAAGTCCGTGGGTAGATATGCCGCTCCAATCTGATACATTATCCTGATTACGAGCCAACTAGTACATGCTCTTTCTCCCTCCTTAATGCTCCATGCTCAGTGGAGAAGCAACAAGTACCGAATTCATAGTCCTTGGAACAGACCGAGTCTAGAACACACGACATACCGCACTCGAGCGAACACGACAACCATTACACTCCGGTGCGGTTTATTGCGAAAGATGGCGTTAAGCAACTACATTATATTAATATTTCTGAAACAAATTCTTACCCTTCCGGAGCACCTGTTGTCCACCCCGGTGTTTAGTGGGTTCGTGTTGCTTAATCTTTAGTTTTTGTGTAGGTGCTTTGTATATCCTTGTCTCTTTTCAGTTGGCCATTGCATTGTCTGCCGTTCGATTTACAACTTTTGAATACCATTTTCGAATCTTCAAACTTTTTTTTCTTAATACTCATTTAAAAATGTTATACATTTTTTTGTAACTAATTACTAATACACTAATTTATCGTCATGTCAGTGGATAATCTTTTGACGAAGCTGGATGAATATCACCGAAGATTCTAAAAACGATAATAGTAGTCTTTGAGCGTAAGTGAGTTCTATGGTTATGTTACACTTCTTTAAAATCTTTAAACTGCTTCAAAATTGACACGAGATATGTAATATTAATCAAACATGCAGTCTTGCTAATTTGTTAGAATCTCAATCAAGCCATACTTCTATCTAGCTACACATATTTTGTTGCCCTAAGAGTAATGGTCTTTTACCAATAGATTCTACATTCTTGACTATGAGTTAGTAAACTAGGAGCATTCACTCACCCTGCTATTGTACTGTCTATGTTTATGTTGTCATCCATTTTTGTGATAGTATGTGGTCTTTTATGAGTGGAAGGGAATTTGTGCAGGTTTTGTTTTTATATCGTTTGTCTATATTTGTATTGCCATTGGAGATCCAGTCATCAAGAGGGGAGGGCTGGGATTTCATTAACTGATTTACACCGCCACATTTTTGTTGCCTGTCCAAATTTCAATGATTTGTTGTGAGAGGTTCGTTGTGTTGATATTAGCGAAATTGTTGACCATAAAAATCTGTTAATACCTTCTTTTCATAATTGTTCATTTTGTTAATAGCCATATTCTTGGAAATAAATTATTTGCCTTGCTCAAATTTCGAGACAGGCATCATGGCAAATTAGTTTTTAACATTGAATTCAAAGTGGTACAAGGTGAATGCTTACATGAATTTATGAAGAGAATCGACCTGGCATAAAAGTGGCTCGTAACTAAGGTTAGCGATTTCTTTTACACTAGTCATGCAGGAGGTTTTGTCCTACAACATATTAGATCTCAATTCAATTCAATATCTTTATGAAAGTCCCACCTTTTGCATAAAAAACATAATTTCATTTACAATTAACATTATTTTTACTTTCTCAACAAACTAGATTTTGTACCACATTTTTCTCTCTTCATACCAATATATCATCATTTGTATAAATATATGTTATAAAGAAGAGATCGAACGACCATGCACAAATCGTGCGTCGGTTATTTTAGGGTCTACATGATATGCTATTTATCAAATAGTTCATGGCACTAAGGGCCATATGGCAGTTTACGGACCGGGATGTCACCCACAACTGCCATTTGGCCCGAAGTGCCATGAACTATTTGTTATATTATACTCAATACATGCAAATCTGTCGGACGACAATGTTTTTGTTATTGTATATCTAAGACAAAAAACGAGTTCGGACAAAATCCGGAAGAAAACATTATATTGATCGGGCCCGGTCCATATACTAAAATATTGACCGGTCAATATACGAAAATATTGAGCGGCTTCGCAAACAAAGATTATTAGGGAAAATAAAAACGTAAAGTATAATATAATCTTATATATACTGCTGATATAATACTAAAGTGGAATCTTCAACATCATCTGCATTGTGTTTGTATGTGTGTGGTATTTGGCTCTTGTCTTAGTGTTGTAGCATATTCATGCAGATTGTCCATAGTTATATTTTATGTTATTCCTGAACTGTGACTTTCTTCATTCGTATTTTATCATTTCTTCCATACTGAATTTAAGTTGCATTTTAAATCTGATTTTCATCTGAGAATGTCAAAGTTTTTGATTATGTCCTGTGGCATCCCTTTGATAAAACATTACATATATCCCCCGTTTATACAGCAGGATAAGAAAAGTTTGAAGATACCAAAGAAGTAATCAGAATCCGTAAATCAATGAAGGACAGACAAGACAATGGTCAAAAGAAAAAGGATAAACACCGATCTACAAAACATTGCATATCTAACTAAAGATCGAGTAACACGAACCCCACCAAAACCAGGTAGTGAACTCATGTGCTATGGAAGGGTAAGCAGTTCCTCAAATTTATCGTATATTTAGCCTTTTATAAGACAAGTTAGAAAATACAAAAAGTGTAATCATAAGCCGTAAATGGAACAGACGATACGAATAAAGTATAAAAATGACAAACAAATATTGGTTACTGTAACGCAGAGCGTTACAAATGTCCCCCAAACGAACAATACAAGTACTAGTGGTATGAATGAAGAATAGTGTGAGAACATAGCAAGAAATAATTAGAGCCCAGTTTTTGACTCTATCATGTCTATAGTAGTACCAAATTTCGCCCAAATCGGAGGATTTTTGTATTTTGGCGGTCATTTTGGATTCAAAATGGCCACCATAGCAAACCGAAATGGTCGCAATATGGTGCAGCATGTCTTACTCCCTGTAAATATCAATTTCCATTGAAATTTTTCATTTTTGAATTTTTAACGATTTTTCTAATTTGCATATTGGTGGCCATTTTGAAATGGCGGCCATTTTGAAAATTTTAAAAACAAAGAGCACAACTTTGAGTGATGATCTATTTTTGTGTCAAGTTTCAAAAGGATCCGCTGTTTGGAGTGAATTTAACATTTTTTTGCACCTTGGTTACCATGGCAACGGCCGTCATTTTGAATTTTTTCAACCCTTCAAAAGCACTACAGTGGATATTCCTACAAAGTTTCATGAAGTTTGATGAAAGGAATCCAAAAAAATTTAAATCCCCCTTTTTTTGTTTCCATGGCAACTACGGCAGAGTTTGTCCAACCGATTCCGATTTTTTTGGCTAATCTCGTTCCACTAGATGTGGATGTTGTTCCTATCAAGTTTCATCAATTTCTGTTTGGCGAGTAACCTGCTATGATCATATTTGTGTTTTTCATTTTTGTTTAGCATTTTGGCCATTTCCATGGCAACGGCAGCCATTTTGGAAAAATCAACCCTTAAAGGCACAACTTCACATGGCATATGATATTCCTACAAGGTTTCATAAAGTTTGATCAAGGCATCTCCGAGAAATGTGTCGGACAAACTTTTGACGGAAGAAAGAAAGAAAGAAAGAAAGAAGAAGAATAATAATAAGAACAATATATGATATGATCTGAAGGATCATAACATGGCTCCCAAAAAATGGATATCAATTTGCAACATCATAATCTACTTGGAAACCACATTTTGCCCAAATCGGAGGATTTTTGTATTTTGGTGGCCATTTTGGATTCAAAATGGTCACCATATGGTAGAGCATGTCTTACTCCCCGTAAATATCCATTTCCATTGAAATCTTTTCATTTTTGAATTTTAAACAATTTATTTTAATTTTTTTTAATTTTTATATTGGTGGCCATTTTGAAAATTTTAAAAACAAAGAGCACAACTTTGAGTGATGATCTATTTTTGTGTCAAGTTTCAAAAGGATCCGCTGTACGGAGTGAATTTAACATTTTTTGCACCTTTGTTTCCACTGCAACGGATACCATTTTGAATTTGTTCAACCCCCAAAAGCTGCCACACACTACGGTGGATATTCCTACAAAGCTACATGAAGTTTGATGAAAGGAATCCAGAAATTTCTTAAATCCCCCCTTTTTTGTTTCCATGGCAACTGCGGCAAAGTTTGTCCAACCGATTCCGATATTTGTTGGCTTATCTCTTTTCACTAGATGTGGATGTTGTTCCTATCAAATTTCATCAATTTCTGTTCGGCGAGTAACCTGCTATGATAAATTTTGTGTTTTTTCAATTTTTTAGCATTTTGGCCGTTTCCATGGCAACGGCAGCTATTTTGAAAAAATCAACACTTAAAGGCACAACTTCACATGGCATATGATATTCCTACAAGGTTTCATAAAGTTTGATCAAGGCATCTCCGAGAAAAGTGAGGGACAAAGTTGTGCGGAAAGTGGAATACTAATAAGAATAATAATAATAATAATAATAATAATAATAATAAGAAACGGAGCAAACACAATATGTCTCCCAAACTTCGTTTGGAGGACATAATTATCTACAAAATACTACAAAGACAACTAAGCAGAAGTTTTCTTTTTTTAAATCTTAGAATACAAAATATTATTTTCTCAATTATACACATACTAAATATTGGAAGAAATTATATAAAGGAGTTTGAGACACGTCTCGGGCTACAATATTTTGATGAGTGAATTACGAGATTAAAAAAAAGATAACTAGTCCTTTAATAATTTGTCCAAGCCAGCCGTAGTAATCTTTCAAAATTATTTTTTACACACGCTTATTTTAACTTTATAAAACACACATTAAACGTTTTATTTGTGAAATGTATAACATATTTTTATATTTTGGATTGCTTTTATATTATACACATTATAAAACACACAATCGTGATTAAAAAACAGTAAATACTATCCATTAATTTGCCACATATATTGAAGGGATACTTAAATAAACATTTTAGAGGGACAGATATTTTAGAGGGACAGATATTTTAGAGGGACAGATATTTTAACTTTTAAGGGAGAGGCTGTCTTCCTATTTATTTTTTACATCTCTCAAGCCAATTATTTTTTTCCGATGAAAATGGCGACTGAAATAGAGAAAACGATAGCTCCCCTAAAAGTTAAATGGTCATTCCCGTATACTGGTCAGAAATCTGGGTAGAAAGGCATGCAACACAAAGGATAAAGATATAAGACGCTAAGTTTTTTTCTTATTGTAATGGACAGATTGTTTCAAGGAAAGAAGGGTTGTGATAAAATATTTAACAGACACCATTACATTATAAATTATGATGTGGTTCAAACATAACGGGACGAGTGATCAATAATATCCATGTAAATTAGCGGCGAGCTTTAAGATGGAGCGTCTTGCCAGATGAACACTTTAAGTATCTATTTCTTATTATGCAAATTAGCAACACGAACATCAAACACACGTATAATAGAAACACTCGAAAACGACCGAGGACAATACCCGTACAAAGAGATCCGTTCGATATAACGATGTTATAATGACGGTCCCTAATTCTTTTGGAGAGAAGGTACTTGAAAAGTTTATGGGCGACCATGTGCTGTCCTGTTGTAAAAAAAAACTGTTGTTGACGTGAAACACGAAAAGGGTGGATAAAAATGACACGGTATTGAGAGATTTTTTGTGTAATTTTGACAAACTTTCAAAAATATTGAAAACCTCCAATATCTAATTAGATTCGAATTTGCAGTGCCTGTTCAAAATAAAATGCGATTTTGACATGACAGTGTTTTTTTTGGAGAATTTGACAGGCATGTATGTAAAACATTTTAAATGGTTAAGCAAAACTTTCCTGGATCTATTGTAAACTGAACGACATAAGAAAATTAAAAAAAAATAATTATACAACAATGTTCGGTATCACCTAATCTAATTAAAATTAGATCTCAGCACTTGCTCGTTTTTTTCCTGCTTGGCCACTGCGTGGTAGCTTCCACACAGTGGCCAAGCAAAAAATAATAATAATAAAAAAAAATAATAGGCAAGTGCGGACATCAAATTTTAATTAAATTGAGTAGCAACGTTTATCTACAAAGGTTGCGGAAACTACCAATTCCACCTCTAATTTTGTCTAGTCTGCAACCAGATTAAAAATAAAAAGTTTAAACAATATATATTTGTCTATTTAGACAACATATACATACATAACATTGTTTTTTTGCAATATTTTTTTGCTTATAGAGCAAGAATTGTATATTAATTAAACCACCAAAGATGTAATTTTGATGGAAGTTAAGCGACAGTCGCGTGGCGACCTAGCTTTACTTGACTCCACAAAAATCCATGAATTTAAGAAGTAGATTTAGAAGCATCAAAGAAAATCTTTTATCTACGTTGGACATCCTATGATATATTTCATTTCATAAGATATAATTTTTGTATCAGTGTGATAAGTTTGTTGGTGTATAGACGAATTAATTATGAATTCTTTTGAGTTACAATTTACAACTTTTTACTCATTACGTTTTCGTATGTTACGCAAGAACGTGCGTAATTTAATTCTGAACTTTATTAAAAAGAATCACAGAAAGATAATTTAGAGTATATTGGACGAACGTTTCCATTAAGAAGGGGGATCAAAGTCAACTCGATTTTGGGTTTAGTAGGGATTTATTTCGCGCTATGAGACAAATTTATTAATATACAAATTAATATTACAGAAATGAAAAATAAAATAGTTGCGACGGAAAAAACACAGGAACAGATGCATGTTGGTATAATTCGTTACAAATTGTGGTTTGAATAAATCAAATTGTGATGAATGCTTACATTTTTCTTTCAAGTTGGGATTAGAACGGTGTAAGATAAATCCCCTCTTTTAATTAAGGAATGTTTTCAGATTTTTTTCTTAATTAATGACGTATATTAAATGGTAGCAATGAAATGAGTTGTAAGGAAACATCATCGCACACTTTTCATCATCCCTTCATGCCGGATGTTTTTGGTACACTAAGAACTTGTTAATTGCACGTGAAACTTAGTTATTTTATCTTTTCTTTTCTTTTATTTCTTAGAAATGAAAAAAGGAAAGTAAAGTAGCATAGTTTAGGGACAAACACGTTAGTCCCCGAATTCGACCACCACACAAATATTCAGACAATCAATTAGGACGTATTGGAGAAATTGGCAGACATTTAAATTTGAGAAATTATTGTAAAATATTTCGTCCTGAACAGATAGCATTAGCTGGATTTGACAGCCTGTTGGGCCATCTTAAGTTCTTTTCCTACGCCCAATGCTTGGTATTTAATAAACATATTTTGACTGTTCGGGTCGAGCCAGCTTTAAAGCTAAAACGCGCTTCTGAGACACTAAAATAATACTTTAATTATTTTATTATTAAAGATACACAACTAAAGTACCAGTTTATACCGTACTTGTTTTACTATTAGTGTGAAAAAAGTAGTATTCATTATATTAAAAAAATATATAGACTAAATATATTTGATGAAAAAATACAATGGAGTTTCATAAAATCGTAGCAAAATTAGAAATGAAAAAAGAAGAAATCGGTAACACACAAAATATACAATTTTCAAACAGTAAAACAAAGAAAAAAGTAAACGAAAAAAAAAAAGACAAAAAACGACAGCACACACACACAGGACACTTAAAATAGAATTTCCCTTTTAAATATCAATTAATCAATTATTAGATGAAAATTTCTTCAGGAGATGGTTAATCAAGATTTATTGAAACATGATTTGATTCAAATTTATCTAAGTTAAAATATTATTGGCTTAGACATCTAGCGCAGTGTAACTCGAAAACTCGGATATCCACGACATTTCCCAAATTTAATGATGTTTCATTTGGACACCATTTAAGGTTACATTTGTATATTCGAAACGTGTATTTAGATTCAATGTATTATGTTTGGAGATACACAATAAATGTATATCATGGGGTGTTCTGTTGAACTTGCCTTGTTTTGAAACAGAATCCTAAGCATTATACTCAAATTATCACTGGGTCGATACCTCTACTGGTGGACTATTAGTTCTCAAGGGTATCATCCGCCCAGTAGTGAGTTTTCCGAAATTGGCATGAATCATAAGATATATTTGTTGTTGAAATTTACTGTTCCTAAATAAATGTAATTATTATTAAAATTGATATTATTAAATCTAATGGTCTTTCCCCTCTTGCATAGCTGACCTTAGACGGTTTGGCTATCCCATTTAGGCCCTTTGGTTTTCTTGCTCCCGAATACTTGGCTTCTCAATCTTTGCCACTAATATTACATGATTTCCATTAAGCTATAACAATACTGAAGAAACCAAGAATGTCATATTTCACTTTGCTGCAAATCAGAAATTTAAATTCTCGTATTGAGTTTTTGTTCGTATTAATATTCTTATATATCAAAAGCGAAAATAAATTTGACAAATTCAATAGTGACAACATCATTTTACTGGTAACAACATTTTGATATTCCATGAGCATATGATATTATAAACATACTGCCTTTAGTTGAGGGTGTTATGGTAGATTACTACACGAGGGAAAAAATATCACACTCTTTTCCAAAGTATGATATTTTTTCTAGAGTGTGGTCATCTACCATAACACCCTCAACTAAAGGCAGTATGTTTTTTATTATACTGAATGCCAGTAGTAAAGAGGACTTTGAATTTTTATTGGAGTCATTTAACCAATAGGACACTATGTACATATCACTACCTAAATAAATTAACAACTACTATCATTTCAACAAGTAATATTTTCATAATGGTAGGCTATAATTGTTTTATCGTTTTTCAATATCATTATTTAAATATTAAAATTTTGAAATTTTATGAAAACTGAAATTTTTTAAACTTTTTGAAAATTTGATCATTTTGAAATTTTTTGAAAATTTTGAAATCTTATGAACATTTTGAATTTTTTTGAAATTTTTGAAATTTTGAATTTTTGAACTGCAATGTTCAAATGATCGTACAACATACAATATACAATTTTTTTTATGCGCGAACTCATATAGTTCACGAATGCACAAAGCGTGATATTTGTATCGTAATCGAACATCACACTTAAGAATATTATTTATTATTGATTAATGTGTTAAAAATAAATTTCTTTTCCACACAAACATGTGATTTCTAGCGTAGTGATATGCTCAAATTATTTTGATAACAAACATGTCACTTCCGGAAGTGAAAATATCATTTTCATTTTCACTAGTGGCATTGTTACATATTAATTACTAACCTTATCTCTTTGTCAAGCTTGTTAGTCATACATATCGTAATTTGGGATTTTTTCTTATGGGTATCAGGATTTGTTGACTAAAAGGGAACTGCTTTCGATATTATAGTTTGCTAGCAGCATCAACTGACATCTTTTTGTTGTTGTTGGTTAACCAGTCTCGAATTTTCATTTCTCTGTTTTAATAATATGTTTGAAAAAAAAAACCCCATTACTAATGGGATCTTAAAAAAAAAACTTTAATAAAGGTTTGAAAAATTATATGCGACATCATTAAATAACGACGACAGGTTATAAATATAAAATAGTCATTGTCTATGATTGACATTGGTTTAATGATAATATACTAGACAATGACAATAAAGTATTAAAGCTCATTGGTAGAATCATACATGATATTGATCGTATATTGTAATATTTTTTTAACGATTTGTAAGTGGGATATCATCTCAGGCTGGTTATCTAAATGGACATTCGCAAAACAAGTATTTCACCCATTTTGTATTCAGTTCATTCTTTTAACACCTATCATATAATATTTAGTTTTCCTATGCACAATGACATTTTTCAAAAATAAGTGACAGGCAGGTGGTTTTCTCCGTGTATTTCGGTTTCCTCCACCAATAAAACCGACCGCCACAATATAACTAAAATATTGTTGAAAGAGGCGTCCCGATATATCACTCCATTTGTAATGTTACATCCCGATATATCACTCCATTTGTAATGTTACATCCCGATATATCACTCCATTTGTAATGTTACATCCCGATATATCACTCCATTTGTAATGTTACATCCCGATATATCACTCCATTTGTAATGTTACATCCCGATATATCACTCCATTTGTAATGTTACATCCCGATATATCCCTCCATTTGTAATGTTACATCCCGATATATCTCACCATTTGTAATGTTACATCCCGATATATCACTCCATTTGTAATGTTACATCCCGATATATCACTCCATTTGTAATGTTACATCCCGATATATCTCACCATTTGTAATTTTACATCCCGATATATCACTCCATTTGTAATGTTACATCCCGATATATCACTCCATTTGTAATGTTTCCTACATTAGGAAAAGAAAATTTTAACAGTGATGGTCAACAATTCCACCAATATCAACAAAAATGAACAATCACCTCTCATCTCGAATAACTGAGTACAAAAAGACTACAACACATTGCATTGTGAATCCAGGTTCTGACTTGGGACAGACACAAACATGTGGCGGAATTAAACCAGATAAAGGGACCCCACTAATAATTGGATATCTAAGACAATACATATATAAACAAACAATAAAAACATTCAGATATTCGCTTCCACCAACAAGATTATACACTGTCACAAAAAATGAATGACAACATAAACATGGACATTACAATAGCTAGCAAGATAGTATATGTTGGTCAAAGAACATTACTCTTTGAACAACACAAAATATTAATTGATACATGTACTTCTAACAGATTTAATATGGCATTTATAAGTGTTGCATTTCCAACACTGTTTCCAATGGTTGGGGAAATCTGGCATTTTGTGAATTGATACAAGAAATTAAATAATAATTGTCATATTGCATGATCTGTGTTAATGCGAGTTTATGTAACAAAATGTCAGTTTAAACTTCTAGGGATAACTACAGTTTACCAAAGACTTGTTAAAGGCTTTTAACATAAGTTAAAGGCTTTTAACATAACAGGTTGGAAGAGCCCTAAAATCTCAAAAGATTCTCGCAGCTTTTCCTAGATTTTCTCGATAAGTGTTCGAAGTATGAAAAACTATAGCGGAGAATATAAAACTGATGCCTCCGTTTCAATTACAAATAACTGCATCGTCAAAGTTTAAGACATTTTCATATCCAAGAAAAAGTACGTTAAGCTCGGTAGAGATTGCGCTCAAAGCCCTCACTATACCAGAGACTGTATTTCCATACATAGCGACTGTAATTCTGAGGCTTCCGTAATATTGCAATTATATTTGTTTGAGGAGATTGGATGTAATCCCTGGATGATGATGTTGTCGGCTTCAACAGAACGTTTTAATACCCCTGGATTACGGAAGGAAATTGAGTTGGCATTCGACTTGGTAATGATGCTCGTTATAACGATAGAAACGTAGTTTGAAGACAGTCAGTAAAAGATAAAATATTTGATGTAAATTTCGTTCAATCATATTCCACGATTTCCCTGTTACGCTTGTGGTAAAAATAATCATTATATCACAGTATGAATAAGCATTTTTGTTTTATATGCAATAATATTAATTAGATAATTTTCCAGATGGAACGAATATTTGTGAATAACATAATTTTCACAAAGAACACTTTTTGTTATTAAATGTGTGTACTTGCATTTTTAAGTGCAAATAAAAAATAAAAGTAAAATATTTCATTTTTTCGCATTAACTACTCATTTAAATTATCACACTATTTGATGCTTATCGACAATAAAACTGAATCTTCTGTACTCGAAAATATGTTTCTTTACGGAAGTGTAAGACGCCACACATTTTGATGTTCACATTTCTGGCTAACTACTATAAAAATGTAGGCGTCGATTTTTAACCTTTACAAACACCCATTAATAAGAATGCAGTGAAGTAAATGTGTGCAATTCGCCCCCAAATAGTTACCTATCGTTAATATATTAAACGTCTTGCATATAAAAATGTATAACAATGTACACGAGAGATGAGGAAATTTTATATACATTAAAATTTAAAACGAATATAATTATTTTCCTATTGTAGAATCAAATTTTACGCCTACTTATGGAATTTTGTCATTTATGTTTTACTAGAAGTACGGATATTAATAGAGAGTTGTTTAGCGCCACTTTCAACAAGATTTCAGCTATATTGTGGCGGTCAGTTTTATTGGTGGAAGACACCGTGGTACCCGGAGAAAACCACCGACCTGCCGCAAGTCACTGACAAACCTTATCACATAATGTTGTATCGAGTACATCTCGCCATGAGCGGGATTCGCACTCATAACTTTAGTGGTGATAGGCACTGATTGCACAAGTAGTTGTAAATTAAACTACCATACGATCACGACTACGACAGCCCCAATACTAATATATTAAGATGGGTTGGCTATTTGGTATTTATTGTCACGTACAGATATTTATCAGCCATATCATGACCACCAAGCTTCATGATGAAGCAAAGACCGGACAGCCATGCCAAACATATCCGTAATAACACCAAGAAATCCACCAACAAAATGCAGAATAATTTCATCAAATCTGTACGTCATGAGAGTTACCTCCATCGAAGATTGCTGATAATGGTTTAATGAACACGCATGTAGAAGTACCAATAAAATAATACTGTCTCGTCTATAGTGCTTTTTCAAAACTAAACATTCAAAATGAATTCAAAGTACAAATTCAAAACGACCAGATAGTTCAGGTATGAATGATGACATATCTATGTTCTGGAAGTTTTTGTATATATTTTGACACACAATTAAAGAACAATAACATAATTTACTTAAATCTAATCTAAATGTTGAAGAAATGAATTATTTCCCATTGTTGAACTTTGTATTTTTTGGTCATATTCATATATATGTTTGGCATGCATGTAAACGAGAAAATCTGAATTGTAATATTATCACAAGAAAAGCCTGAAATATTTGCCGTCTGATTCAACATTCAAACTATCTTACCGTGCTGTGGAGTATCCATAAGGATAAACTGACACACAATGGTCGACAAATATCTACGCAGAAAAGTAAAGATTTAGTAACACGAACCCCCCCTAAAACCCAGGGATCACTCATGTGTTCTTGAAGGGTAAGCAGTTCCTGTTCCACCAATGCTACCTATGTAATCGTTCACTGAATCATTTTAATTTGACAATTCAGAATCCAAATCTTCATAATAACCCTGAAACCATACTTTAAACATATTTTATTGTCATACAAAACAAGACAAATGGATAAGACACAAGTTGTAAACGTATGAAGTCTTCTCCGGTACATATATAAACATTAGCAATGACAATATATTACAAATACAGATAATATGAATAACTACTACAGCAAACATTGAAGATAACATAACAGGACAAAAACAGTTCTATTGGCTGGAATATATAAGAGTCAGTTTCGTATAATATTTATCTATAAACACAAATACGAAACGTATATACAAGGTCGTTGTCGTCTGATGTATATTCAATATATAAATTTACTAGACAAATCTTTTAGAGTTAACAATGCATTTTTGGACGAGCAAGAACAGTTTAGAGTTTTTGTCGTTTTCGATGCCTATATCAAACCCCAAATTACTCATGCCACGGAATAGTTATATTTTGTGTTCAGTATATATATTACATTATAAAAGGAAATGGTCCACAGACTCGATGTAATTTCCACAATCACAATTACAAGAGGCAATTAAATTACATCTAAATAGATCACATATGAGGCTACTACAAATTTGACGTAAACGAGCATGTAATATATTAGCAATTCTAATACCAGTAGAAAAATATAATGGTGGTTTGTCAGGCATGTCATAAAATAGGCCAAAATAAAACCATGACCAAAATTTCCCGATTTACGGTACGTTAAACCGGTTACTATATGTGCGGCTTCAAGTTGAATTTTTTCAAGCCGTTCTGCGTCGGCGAGAGTACAATTATCCCAAACCTTTCCTGTATTTTCTAAACGTGGACGAATAAAACTTAAATACACAGTTTCAAGGAAGTTTCGACATACCTTAAATTTAAGTTTTCGCAGAACTGTCACTTGTTTGGATGTTTTTTCAATAATAGTATTTATATGGTTTGACCACTTACAATCTGCACTTAAAGTGATACCTAAATGCTTATGACATTTTACCGGATAAATTCTAGTATTTCTATCCAGAAGAACAAACCAGGAGGTATGTCTCTAGTATTAAAATAGACAATGTCAGTTTTAGTAGGATTAAGTTTGACTAACCATTGTTTGGACCATTCTGAAATATTTTTTAAGTCAGTATTTACCATGTTACATAAACTATTCATTTCATACGATTTTTCTCCTATGGATGTGTCATCTGCAAACAATCTGCACAACCCTATCGTTTCATCAGCAATGTCTTGTAACCATGTAATTCACGATTGTGCACAGCTGCGTGCAATGTCGTCCGTAATGACAGGATTGAATAAGAGGGTTATATAAACAACACATATTTAACAGGTGCGGAGTAGGAGAAGCTACAATGCTACCATTTGGACTCACTCGTTTCCAAAATTTAATTGTGATTATTGAACTGTTCTCGACAAAAATATTGCAGTTTTGACCTTTCTTCTATATTGTGAGCCTTCAACAGTTATAACCTCATTTTCTAATTAGTCGGTGTATTATGTCATCAAGCATCCTTTAACAGTATTTCATCTATATTCATAACGAGAACAAGTTCACTAACAGTTAATAAGATAAGATTGATTAATTGATTGATTGATTGATTGTTGCTTAACACACAGAGGCAAATATGTCATGCATACCGAGGACGAGAACAAGGTTTACAAAATCAAAAAAGTATACAGAAATGAAGGAGGAATGGGAAAACATGGATAACGACTTTTGACTGCCACTAAAATATGTAGTTTCTGTAGCGGTTACAATGCGGTTGCAATAAAAAAAAGTGGCACTGGGATTTTTCTACGAAAACAGTTACTCTTAGCAAACTTATTATTATAAGCGGCAGCAACTTGTCATTCACGTATAACAGCTCACATAGCATTCCCTAAATATGAAAAGCTCAATTTATGTTTCACACTAAGGTTCTTCATTCACAACCGGTAGGCGTCCCTATCTGGAGACGGCTGTACAGCGGCCGCAAAAGACAAAATATGTCACATTTCAATATCTAGAGTTCATTTGTGCTTCACGCAGTTTTACAAACATTGCCAGACTACATAAAACGTAGTAGATAAAAGAGGATCTTTATCAAGAGAGAACATATCGCATTTCCTTTGACAATTACTATATCTTTTTTTCATCTCTTTAGAGAAATGACTTTTGTTAAATATTTTTTTCCCACTTGGACAGACACTAAATGTAGCTCATGACTAAACAAGAGTAACACAGCGAATGCCACATATGGAACGGCAACTACTTACCCTGCCGGAGAACATGAGCTCACCCCGTGTTTTAATGGGATTTATGTTGCTCAATCTTTAGTTTTCTGCATTGTATTTTAACGACCATTGTTTGTCTATTTGCATCTGTATTGTCTATCCTTCTGCGAATTATGGCTTCTGATTACCTGTTTGGTATCTTCAATCTTTTGCAACTCGTCAACTCAGTAATGTTAAAGATATATGTTGAATCGCAATAGGACCGATATCAAATTTCGCTAATAAGGCAACTACGTGGTTTTGCAATTACGTTGTTGAGCATGTTCAAGTAAACATGTTGATTGATTGTTATTTAAGATCATTTGAGCAGTATTTCAGCTATATCCATGACGATAACAAGTGTATATATCATGAAGGTAAATATGAATATCAGATAGAACTATGTACGGTTGTTTTGTATATCCCAAATAAAAGGGGATATCCTGGATTAAATGTCGGAAACGTTTACCGTGTAACTAGTCAACAGTGAACAAGTTGCATCATGGGAGCTGATGCAAATGGTATTTTACTTGCAGAAAGGGTAGCATTCTTCATGCACAAGCCACATATCCTTCTTGGTTCAACCTATTGTTAAGCTACATGCTGTGCAAATATGACCCTCTCTTTCCAAATAATAGATTTACCAATAGAGATTTTCAATTGTACGATATTATGTTGCAGATGTGAGCTATTGAATACTACAGATACAACTTTGTGGCCAACTTCTAAAAAACATTAAGATGTTTGTCTCCACCACTTTTTAAAAACGGTCCCTTGTGGTTGCAGAGAAACGTGAATTGGAAAATGTGCAATACATTCGTTGTCATTGAATAAGTGTTGAACAATTTAATTCCACCAATCTCATTTTTTTGGCTTACTTATGTAGAGGGGTCAAGAATGAGTACGGCGTTGGTAAAATAAAGCATTTGTCTTTTAAGTCGTATTTGTCCGTCAATTTGAGAGGTCAATACCTTTAAATATCAGTATTAAAATAATAAAATTACATGCATGCTGTTTTCCTCACATGAATGCAAAATAAATGTATTTTTACATTGTATGTAAATGTATATAATTACTATGTAAATTTATACATAACAGTTTTATTTCGCCACATGAACAAGGCTATAGACAATTAAGCTAAGTCCATCCATTAACAGTCAATTATATATATTTTAACTTGGTATGTAAAACTATTGTAAAAATGGGATAGTTGTCTTATTGCACTGGGTTAATATTGATCATTCTAATATGACGTCCTTCAAACGCTTTGAGTCCAAACCCGTGGTAAAAGTAATATATACTTCAGTCATTCTACTGAAATGGGACCAACTGATGGAAAACGAAACAGAAAAAAATATTGTTCAGAATGCGTTTGATTTTGTTATTTTCTTGAAGTACACATATTAGACAAGCATTTTATAAATAATCATTCACAAATATCGATTAATTGTGATGTTATGACCTAATCTTAGTTGGGTGTTTACATGTCGTTACGGAAGTTAGTTTGGAAAATATTTTGCTTAAAAAAATGGTAGTGTATGATTCTCAATGATAATTATCGTTACATTTTTCGATATGAAGCTAGACATTCACAAAAATATAGAATCTTGACTCATCAAGAGCAGCACTAAGGAAAAACTGCAAAATAATCCATGTATACCCTCAAAACAGAAATAAGGACCAATATTTCAACTTCTTCCTTGGGTGATACAAATGTGATATATAATACATTAAAGGGATTTGTCAAATGTTCATTCATGTACAATGCCCACGAAATTAAGTAGCAAAGATATTAGGTTTGTTATTTGTTTAGACGGGGTTACACTGTGATCAGGTAGGGACGTTACGGAAGTTATTTGATGTTACGGAAGTTAGATTTTCATGTTTATTTGGAACGATAAGAACATCAATCTGTCATTTTTAAACAGTAATTTGGAGACAAAATATCTATTTTAGTTGATTGAATGTTTTATCAACATTTTCAATGTCTTTCTGATCCATTTGATACATTCGTAGGAGACAAAATGTCTATTTTAGTTGATCGAATATTTTTTCAACATTTTCAATGTCTGTCTGATCCATTTGATACATGCGTTTTGTTTTCCCAGCTGGTCGTGGCTCTTGCAATACAGTTAGAATGTCTGTTCTCGGTATCCAAATTTTGTCAGGACGAGTAGGCCATTTATACGCTTTCCCATACTTCCCGGATTTTTCAAGAAAATTTACTTCAACTTCGTTGTCATCATTGTCAACGTTCTCTACATGTCCGATATACCAATTATGTTCGTAAACGCAAGAAACCCAGGTATTTGGTTGAATGTGAAGTTCAATCTGATTTACTGTCTAAACCTGGTTCAGTGTCTCCAGTTCTTCAGTAACTAGACCAGTTTGGTCATTGTTGTCATCATTTCCGTTTCCTCTTTTACAAAGAGTGTGTTCTTTCCAGGCATGCGGACTGGTTGTGACATCCTTGAGACATTCCTCGCAAGAGCATGACATATCTCTCGTCATGATTGTGCACTTATTGGTCGGCACTACCGCGTGTAACCTGAATGTTCCTGTAATCGGTAGAGGTTTTTCTTTTTCTTGCAGTATTTTGTCGCCATTGTCAACGTCTTCTTTATTATAAAATAAATACTTGATCTTGCTTCCATTTTCCTCTGTTTGTTTGGCCCAGGCGTAAAAGTCTTCTGCATTCTGAATCAATACTTTCCCCTGTCGAATCGCCATGTCCGCTCCTCTTTTGATACTTGCACCGAGTCCATCACACGGACCCTTGCCGTGACCCGACTCTAGATAATTCCACCTAGCCCCGACTCCAAAGTGGTCGTTGTGATCTGTTAATACTTTGAATATAGTTTTGTTCCGGTACTGACTTGTGGGTGAGTCTGTAAGGTAGTGTATTTTACTCATTGCAGGATAGACTGTCTTCAGTTGAGGTATCAGTTTCTTCAGGATGGTGTACACAACAGTAGCATTGTGCGAGAGAACATCGGACACCGCTACGTAACTCTGTAGACGCTGGTCAAGTTGTTGTGGAAAGTACGCTACTATGGTATGAAGACTTACCATGGACTGATTCCAGTAGGAGGATTGGACGGCCTCAACAGATGTGCACAAAAGTTCTCAGCAAAGTCCATCCAGAGAACGATTTCATTTTCTGGCAAGTTTTCTCTCAGTTTCCTCATTTCAGAATACTGGTTCTGAACCCTGTCTACGTGATCTCTGAAATCTGTTGTCTGGTTGTCAATTATTTCCAAGAACTTATTCCTTGGTACAATATCCTCTACTTCCTTCCATCTGTTCTTGTTATTTTCTACTACTTTCTTCCACGGTGTGAACTTTACATTGTCGGGTAATTTTGGCTCTATTGCTTCTCTAAGCTTCTCGTTGGTGTCATGTTCCTTGATGAACGTGTCTGGAATCTTGGAAACATTGAGTCCTAAAGCTCTCATAGCTTTCAATTTTAGTGCTATGTTCTGGTGGCGGGAGCAAAGGCATGTTCTCCTTGAGGCAAAGTTTGCAAGAAGCAGATACTTTGGACGGGCATTGTAGAACGTTGCTCTTGAAACTCTAATTTCTGGATTTTCCATCCTAAACTTTTCATGCAGATTGTGTGTATAATCATTTAATATTTTCTTTTGATGTTCGGTCTCATTTATGCGCACTGCATCAGACTTCTTCTTTCCAACTAGCACTGTACTATTGTCCTCTCTATTCAGG
The DNA here is from genome assembly GCA_963680875.1 of Bathymodiolus brooksi. NCBI lineage: Eukaryota > Metazoa > Mollusca > Bivalvia > Mytilida > Modiolidae > Bathymodiolus > Bathymodiolus brooksi. The sequence continues at coordinate 70,600,908 of OY804579.1, forward strand.
AATGTGGTGATGGTCTCCTGAAGTTTTTCCTTTCTGATCAATCTTTCAGAGGGTTCCTTTTTTCCCGTTTCAGTTTTCCTGTTGATTCCTGTATTTCGACTGAGTTCCGACATGAGTTTGTACTTCTTTGCTGTGTAGAATGGAAGCTTTCCAATTACTTTCTTGTTTAGTGAACGCATGGATTGTTTCAGATCTCGTACTAAGCATTCAGCAAAGAGAAGTCGTTTACATATCAGTTTCCTTCCTTTTTTAGTAAGTTTTAACTTGTCTACAAGTTCTTTTGTTTTAGACCTCGGAGTTAAGTTACGTGATCCTGGATGTGACAATGTGCAATCTGTTTCTATAGTTGTATCGATATCTGCGTCCGAAGAGTCGTGATTTTTTCTTAATTCATCTGCCCGGAGTCTCTCTATTCTTTTCTGTATTCGTTTGTTACTTCTAAGGAGTGCTGCATTCTTGTCATGTAGTTCCTCTATTTTTCTATTTGCATTCTTCATAGAAGATGTGTACCGTCTTCTTATGTACTTTCCTTTTCCCGTAAACCTTGGAAGTATCGATGTAAGAACGCTGCGTTCGCTCGATGCTGTTCTCGTTGATGCAGATGGACCTTCATTTGGCGAATTGACAACTACCATCTGTCTCAATTTTTTACTCTGATAATGTTTTTTGAACCGCTTCCGACCATCCTTCTTTCTTTTTGAGTGGGCATTTTCCCTTAGATTTGCGACGGGAACATAAGTTTCTTGTTTTCTCTTCCGTTCCTTCTCCATAAAGGAGTTTAAGTTGGTCTCTTGTTGTCGCTGTCTCCATTTTCTTTGTCTTTCGGCGTTTGTTAAAGCCATGTTGACCTGAAAAGAAAATATTCATACATTTACTTTTCATGTAACCACATTTATAAATACATGTATTATAACTATCAACTAGTAGGTACGGTAAGCATCAGAGGTACTTGCATATTGTCATGATTGCTTGGACAGCCAAATATCAAATCATTCCAAGGGCCCGGGTGGCTCAATGAGTTAGGTACTTGGGTTACCTAACAACTCATACAAGCCTATCACCTATCACGGCGTGGGTTCGTGCCCGGCTGTGTAAATTACAAAAAAGGGTGCACTCGACTCGCAGCCGCAAGTGATAAAGTTTACCAGTTGCTTGCCCAAGGTCGGTGGTTCTCTCCGGGTACTCCGGCTTCTTCCACCACTAAAACTGGTCGCCATGATATAGCTGAAATATTGTTGAAAGTGGCGTTAAACACCAAAAAATCAAAAAAATCAAAAATATAATAAAATAATTCCAGAAACGTATACTCAGGATAAAGATACCATGAAGGAAATTGCTGTAACTAACGGGCTACGTGTACGTTCAGAAGGAATTGCAGCTCCTCACAAAAGCATCAGGCTATCTGGCATTAAAAAATCCATTCAAGAGAAATTTGTTTTTATTTTTTGTTGTTGTTTTTTTAATGTGTTGTCTTTTTTTTGTCTTTTTTTTCATAGTTCAGGTAAGAGTTTCGCAGATATATTTACTCCTTCTGTTCAGGATTTGGTCATGATGCATCTCAAAACGTTGCTAAAGGTGTTTTAACTGAAGAAAACTTCTGTTCCATGCTCAAATGGAAGACATAAATTTATTGGCTAACTTCCGTAACGGCCCGGCAAAATTTTCCAGGGACTAAATAAGTTCACATTTCACCGGTAACTGAGCAGACGAAACGTGGTACGTTTTGGTAACTGTATGAATTTATTAAAACTAAATACTTTTTATACTACGGTATATTAATAATGAAAATATTATATATATTCCATCATCAAATAAAACTTACCTTGGTTTTCTTTCTAATGTCTCCGTTTTCATTGAGGATTATCCAAAAAGCTGTCTGCTTTTCTAGAGAACAACATCCGGTGATGTATGAAAAACTAATAAGTTTAGTGGATTCGGTTTCCGGAAAGATGAGGAATTCCGCGAAAAAACTGTTACGGAAGTTAGAAGTTACGGAAGTTAGTATAGGCAATAAAAAGAAACTGTAGTTTGCAATTCCCGTAATATGTACTCACCCCTAATTCAAATATTTAAAGATTTTATTCTGCTTTATTTGTAGTTCTAGAATGGGAGTGGTAGATCGGACCAAAATGACTAAATATTGCGTTACGGAAGTTAGTCTCTTAAAGGAGACATTCGAACATTTTAAGATTTGCATGTCTTGTTCGAAAACGTTTGGAGTAATTAATTCGATAAATGCTTGGTCAGGGAATTGAGCTATTCTGTTTCCATTGCTAGAAATTTTAAATTCAGCTGCTTGGTATGATTTCTCAACAATTAATTTTGAAAGTGTTACGGAAGTTAGGAGCATTTTTGCGACAGTTAAGTTATATTGTGATATCAAGCCTATTTAGTAACTCATACAAAAATAATTTTGCAATACATTCCTAACACCTTTGTGCATAAAACGTTGTTGAATGTTTATCGTCTTCATCACAAGGCAAATTAAAATAAAGCATCTAATAGTGACATCTCTGCAAGCGACATGACGTTTTCGTACACAACTGAAATTTAACATCCTGAAAATCAGCCCTTAACAATGCCGTAAGGTAGTCCAATTTTTTTAAATTGTCAATTGAACATCCCATTGAAGAGCAAATCGAATGTTCGCCACCTGGTACACTCAAGATCATTTTAATCGCCCATCATTATATGCGACACGAAAAACACTACTTTGGCCACATTTCATTAGAATGAGTGACTTACGCCCATTGTAATTTATGACGTTATCGACAATTTATAACGATATTTTATTAATTTTTACTTTTAGAATCGAAATAATTCATGGAAGCCATATATATATATATATTGTTTTTACCACGGGTAGGCCTTTTTGTCAGCTGTTTACTCCTCGCTAACGCTCGGGGTAAAACTTCGTGACATAAAGGCCTACCCGTGGTAAAAACAATATATACATATGGCTTCCATGAATTATTTCTTAAACAACCCTCTAGAACAGTACTTTCTATCAGAATATATTCACAGTTATGTCCACATTGCCTTACATTTGTTACCAACCTCCTTTCAGAACATATTTTACTCAATTTAGCATACTGCAAGCATTCGTTTACGTTGACGATCTGGAGTATGCTAAAAACACAGAAACCTTTGCTTTACTCATGATATCAATCGCAGGTAGAACAACATTTCTGTCTATGATAAATCAAATTATAGTAGTAAGTTTTTTCCTTGTCTCACGGGGCGTCGTGGTCGTGATAGTATGGTAGTTTTATAACTACCTATGAAATCAGTGCCTATCACCACTAAAGCTATGAGTTTGAACCCCTCTTAGGATAGGTGTACTCGGTACAACATTATGTGATAAAGTTTGTCAGATACTTGCCACAGGTAGGTGGTTTTCTCCGGTTTCCTCCACCAATAAAACTGACCGCCACGATATGACTGAAATATTGTTGCAAGTGTGGCGTTAAGCACAATTAAATCTAAATAAATAAATAATTGTTGTACGATGTCTATTGAAATACCTACACAATGATCTTTAAGTTAATCTTTATTTAAACAACATCTTTTCAACTAGTTGATCAAGAAAGTCAGTTTGTTTATATCAGCTAACAAGCTGCAGTACTAATAACCTATAATTTTCACGTCTAAGAAATGACAAAATTACCACAAACTTTGTTGGAACGATATAATTAAAGAAAATCTCAGACAAAATTGAACAAAACTGATGAAACTTTATGACTATCTAATGAAATAACGGTTTGCATTTCAAACAGATTAAATGACCCTCGCCGTGATAAGATATTTGTATGCTAATAGCCAATCATCGATCGCGTTACATGCCGATCAATTGTCGTAGATGGATTACGTTTGGCAGCGGGATAAAGAATGATCGGTATCATTACCGCAGTTAAATATGGATAATCGAATCCCTAAGTTTATTTCAATTTGCAATTGTACAATGAATAATGACGAAAATGACAATTCGTCTTTCCCCGATGAAGACTCGTGGGTCAGTAACGGTAATTGAACCATATTTCTAACAAATGTTCTGTCAACGGTGACGTAAACAAATGCATCAATATCTATACACTCTTGGTGACTTGGGACTAATCTAATTTTAAGTGGAAACCGAATACAGAAGAAAACGCAATATATAAAAAAATTGTTAGATGAAAACTCAAAAGAAGATGGCTTAATGTCGTCATAATATACCCGATGCAAAAATATAACATGACGAAGTCAAAAAAATCTAACATGTGAAGTAATGGGGTCAAAATGAGAACACATGTTAATTGAGGTCAAAATATAACAAGGGTCAAATACAGTCAATGCTACGACACGATAGTGAAACAGAGCTAATTGAGTCAAAAATAGAACACGGGCAAAGAGGAATCAAAATAAATATATTTTGTATCCATGGCTGATCACCGCTAATGTGTCTTACTCTCATTTGTTTTACAGGGTTCATGTTTTACTTTTCTTATTTGTGTATATTTACTTATAGTGGTGTCAAAGATGATGTCGATATCAGGTGGTGTTCGTGTCATTTAACAGTACAACTACAGGTGCCACCTTTCTTAGGAACCCGAGTTCACCTAAGCCTTTTTTTTCGTGTTGCTCAATCTTTATTTTTCAGCTTAGTGTTTTGTCTACTATTATTTTCTGTTGGTTATTGTATTGTTTGTCCTTTTTCGATTTAAGGTCTCAGATTGCCCCTTTAATATCTTCAAAGTTTTCTCAAGAGCGAGCGGAAGTTCATTTATAAGGTTCATTAAATCGATAAAATGCATGCATATATTTGGATGGTAAGTCAAACTTGTTCATAGGTTGACACATCAACATCTACTGGGACGCATTTCTTTTATTGACTTCTAGTATATCAATCTAGCGTCCTGGTTTAGCACAAGCAAGCATATACAAACATGTACTACATGATACGATTTGATCTGGCCATGATACAGTTGAACAGTTGTTCACTTGGAAATAAATAATATTCAATCATTGTATACATATGACAAAAAATATAATTCCCTTAATACAGATTAATATAATCATAAAAATATTGCAATAACCAAACATTTTTTTAACAAAGATTGTTTCTTTAGCAACAATATAATTCTGCTCACGGTTTCAAGCATATTGGTCATCCTTATGCGAACATAATGAATACCATTAACGACGTTACAGAAATTGAGACGTCAAATTTTGCCCCCCCCCCCCTTTCTACAATTTTCCAATTAGATTTTTGAAATGTTCTGAAGGGATGGTGTTTTTTTTCGTCTTTCATTTTATTGGCCAAAAGGGAGATAATTTTGATATTGTTTCTAAGCTTAATTACTGTTCATATAGATAAGGCTTAAATCTGTAAAAATAAAAAAAATAAAAACTTGGAAAGGAGTTGAGAATGTTTGTTTTTAATCAGTTTACAACGAATACCTATAATCTATGTCAAAAGATTATGTTGTGGTCTTATTCTTTTTGTTCAAGTTGCTCGATGTGAGAGGTGATTGTTTGTTTTGTTGATATTGGTGGAATTGCTTATCATCACTGTTTAAACTATCTTTAAAAAAAAGCTTGTTAAATCACTAACAGAAAATGTTTTTCAGTAAAAAAAGACATAGTCCTCTATCTTTCCTTTTTTTCCCAACAAGCTAAATGGTCGCTCCCTAAAACTAACCACACTTTATTAGTTGAATATTTTCTGTAAATCTTACTTATTGAACATGATTAGAATGATCTCTCTTGTATAATAGTCTTATAGAGCAAGACAAATAAATAACAAATATTTTCACAAACGGCTGGTGCGTTAATCATCACATCAGATTGCCACTATTGCCTCCGCTATTGTAATAGTATCGTTTTTCTACGATTCAAATTATGATGAAGTTGATAAGTTAATTTAGTTAAATAGATTGCTAATTAATCCTTTCCAAATGAAATGCGACACACGACGATAACTATCCATTCTCTGATACAATTCCCAACGGTGTTAATATGAGAAATATTTCATGCTCCTTAAGGATGTTTTTATCAAGATCGTGTCTGTAAAGGAAAATTAAAGAAAGAAGAATGAAGAAGTGAACACGATTATCTGATACAGTTTACTTGAATGTTTATAAATTTGTAATTTACCACAAAAAGAATCGATTCAGAACGTTAATAAAAAACAATTCGTCAGGTTTGACGTTTTATATTTGACGTAATTAATGTGTCTGTTTCAGACGATCTGAAAATCGTAGACGCATCTTCTTAGTTAATTATGAAGTGCCATCTTTGTTGTATTTTCATGCGTTATTATGAAATTAGTACAAAACATGTTACAAAAAAACGTTAACACACTACGAAAGGGACACATAAAGCTCACTAACTCGGAAGCAGAAAACATACTATGTTCTTTTAAGCAGCCCACCTATTGTGCATGTAAGTTCATTAAAAAGAAAAAGGGCTATATCACTTAAGTAAACAAACTTGACTATATGTTTCAATTAGCTATAGACGTAAAGCTGTTTTTATATGAATTATGGGTTGATAGGGAATATTGTTTTGTCTTTATTAAAACAAAATATATTTTGTTTTTCAGTCAAAATTCGGATCTGTTAAATAATAAAATGAAATACAAAAATACCACACTCTCGGAACAGTTCTAAAAATATCACACTCTCGGAACAGTTCTAAAAATATCACACTCTCGGAACAGTTCTAAAAATATCACAATCTCGGAACAGTTCTAAAAATATCACACTCTCGGAACAGTTCTAAAAATATCACACTCTCGGAACAGTTCTAAAAATATCACACTCTCGGAACAGTTCTAAAAATACCACACTCTCGGAACAGTTCTAAAAATATCACACTCTCGGAACAGTTCTAAAAATATCACACTCTCAGAACAGTTCTAAAAATATCACACTCTCGGAACAGTTCTAAAAATACCACACTCTCGGAACAGTTCTAAAAATATCACACTCTCAGAACAGTTCCAAAAATATCACACTATCGGAACAGTTCTAAAAATATCACACTCTCGGAACAGTTCTAAAAATACCACACTCTCGGAACAGTTCTAAAAATACCACACTCTCGGAACAGTTCTAAAAATACCCCACTCTCGGAACAGTTCTAAAAATACCACACTCTCGGAACAGTTCTAAAAATACCACACTCTCGGAACAGTTCTAAAAATACCACACTCTCGGAACAGTTCTAAAAATACCACACTCTCGGAACAGTTCTAAAAATACCACACTCTCGGAACAGTTCTTAAATCCAATAGAAAAATAATAGAAGCATACCTTTTAAACTTTGAAATGTATATAATACCATTTGTAAATGCTTAATGGTCGCTACTAGAAATTAATTAACCCTTATATTGTATTTGTCTCAAGCTTGTTGTCATGTATTTGAGTTTGTTATCAAGATTTCAAGATTTATTATATAACTGTGCAACATAAGCAGACATAATAATGTAATACAATATATAAATATAGAAAACATGGGGGATAGAGAAGGCATATACTTTAGACTAATACATTATATTTAATACACATTCAACATTTAAGACTTATTGGAATAAACCACTGTGTTGATATAAAAACTGGCGTTGGTTGTAAAATAATTTGGTATATATTTGTTTCTTAGTTCTAAAATATCATGGAAATTACATACAAATGAGTAATGGAATTCATCACCTATTAAACTTTAAGAACATTTTTGACAAATTCTATCTTCTCTATTAATATTTCTCCAGCGACCGGTCTCAATAGGAAATTTTATATTATTTACTCTAAGTTTTGTTATAAATTTTCTATGGACTTCAATGAGTCTAGTAAGGTATGGTTCCATACAAAATTCTTGTTTGAAAATAGAATAAAAGTGGCCTCTAGGCGAATTAGCAAGTCATCCATGAACTGGTATATTATACCACGAATGAGTTACTAAGTAGAAATTTATAATATCAAGCACATGGTCTTACATTCACTTTATTAAATGTCGTGCAGTGATATCTTTATCCGTAACTTCGTACATTTCATTAATTATTTATTATAACAAACTTTACATTGCAATAAAAAAAATCTAAATTCAAAAATACACTTCGTCTAAACAGACAATCAAATAAGAGCTCAATTCCCAAACTTTATTACTATGGCCCTAGAAAGGTAAACGTCATTCTAACGCGACATAGATGTACAGCTTCTTTCCTTATCCATAATCTGTACAAAATAAATATCTTTACTAGCCCAACGTGTGGCTGCAGTGCACCCAAGAAGATACTGCCCACGTTTGTACCGATCTGTTTATCAGTAAAAGTAGTCTCATTTTATCAATACTTCACTACTCACATCAAGAAGTTAAACTTTAAGTTATGCAGATAATTGCTTTATGTTTTATTCAGTTTTTCGATTCATCAAAAGGTCTAAACGTTTTCCAATCATTTAAATGTATTGACAGAACACCATCCAGCATCCAAACACACACACATTTCCTCATTTCTTTTTATTCTTTGATTATTTTCAGCTCTGTCTGTTTTATGCTAAAGTTGCATTTTTCTTGTTTTGTTGTGCATTCTCAACATAATGTAATAATAATTGCATATATAGGAGAAGATTTGCTAAATTGGAAAAACTTGTGTCTGATCCTATATCAAATAAAATATTTATTAACTAAACCCGAATGACGCAACTTGTCAAAGGGGCCCTCGTTGTCGTGGTCTTATGGTAGTTGTATTTGTGGTAACCTGAGTGGAGCTTGGCTATCCTATTCATATTCTTTATCGTACTTGCTCTAAAGACTTTACCATTACAATCAATCTCAATTGAAAACTCTCCAGTATACATTTAACGTACATGTAGTATTGAGTAAAATCTTTCGAAAAAAACCCATTAAGTTTGATTCACACTCGTTATTTCATATCAAATATATTGATTTATACATACATGTATAGCTGATTTTATAGCAATTAAAAGCAGTCGACATATGAAAATGTACATCTCGAGTAAGGGAATGCCATGGATTTCTAATTATTTTTATCGAAATTTTATTATGCTGAAGCAAATATTTCATGTCAAGAGATTTATGTACTGCACTGAAAAATGTTCGTCACACGAAGGCACTAGGTCGGTTACAACTGCACTGGTTCTGTAATCTGATGTTGATTCTCTGTTTAATGACAACTTTTATTACTTTGAGTAAAAATCAGCATTATCACATTGCTGACGAGCAGACTACTTACATAGGGGTTCAATATTGAAGTCTTCACTTCAGACGTTTCATGTTCTTCATTATAAATTGGTTGGTCATTACGTAGTGTCTGTATCACAGATGAAATCAAGATATGTGGGTTTCACATTAGAAGCAGGAACTGCTTACCATTCCGGAGCACATGAGTTCACTCATCTAATTGTTGTGGTTCATCATGATGACTGAACTAAATCTTTGTTTCTTCATATTTTGGGCCAAATATTTTCTCTTTCTATATTGATTGATTACCCTTTTGCTTTTCACGTCTTGGTATCTTCTATCGTTTGTTAAGCAAATCTGAAAAGGGTATATATCCAAACCTTTTCAAAATCTTTGTTATAACTGTCTTATTTTGTTGCAGTCTTGAACATACATCATTTGAATACTGCAGTTTTCAAATAGTAAAGTTTGTCAATGACTTGCGGCAGGTCCGTGGTTTTATTCGGTTTCCTCCCCCAATAAAATTGACATCCACGATATAACTTAAATATGTTTAAAAGTGGCGTTAAACAACATAAACCAAACCAAACCAAATAGTGAATACAAAATATCAATGCGTACACCAATGATAACAAAGTGTGCTGAAAAAAGACGTAATTTTGATAATAAGCATCACTGCGTGAAAATTAACACATTTATTTACAATGCTGCAATTAACCCGTATAACGAGATTATAGATTTAGCAATTACAGATGAACGGTCGCCGGTGTCAATTTATCCTTATAATTCGCTGCCTAATGAACAGTCGCCAGTGTCATTTTATTTGCACTAACTCGATAATACTGAGATGAAATCAAATGATACAAGAGATATGTCAACTCTAAAATATTCCTTTAAATCTCATTAAATAAATAAAATACATCCCTACTTTATTTTATCTGGAAAAAACAATGTTACTGTTTAGAAATCAATAACTATTAATTATTATAGCAAATAAAGTAAGCATAAAATAACAATTTGAGGGAAGTCAAAAATTAAAATACGGAGGAACACAAATGGAGAATAAAATAAAAATTATGACAGAGAAAACAAATGTAGTGAAACATATCACACTCCAGATAGAAAGAAAACACCATTGGAACACAAGACTGCAATTCATATTGACAAAGCAGCACTAAGGAGCCATATAATTACAACATGGATAGACAAAATAACACAAGTGGAGCATGAAGTCACACACGAGATAGACAAAACTACACCAGTAGAAGATAAACTCGCATTCCAGGTAGACCCAAAATACGGATAGCAAAAGCAGCATGAGGGAATCGTAAACTTACAGTCTGGACAGACAAGAAACTACACAAGTTGAACATAAACTCAACAATCTGGATATCTTAAAACAACACTAGAGTCGCATAAGCGCAATATATGGTTAGACAAAAGAACACTAGTGAGGCATACAGTCAGATTCCGATAGACAAACAAACATAAATGCCCAATGAAAAAAAAAACGAAAAAAAAACCACCAAAACAAACAAACAAAAAAATAAAACAAAACGAAACGAAAACAAAAACAAAAGATTAGAAAACACAACCATGTGAACAATTAACGGTGAAAAATGAGCTTAGCTTCTCTAATTTAGTAATTAAAAAAAATGCATTAAATGAAAGCTTGTTTTTAGTTGAATGAAAATTACACCGTGGTATCCATTGCACTTATTTTGATAACACTTTTCAATCTTTGAGTGTGGATAGTTAAGAGATGAAATAATCTGAGATTTACTTACATGTACTTGTTGCCAAACAAACAAAATCCCCCCTTTGATTGATACGGTAGCTGTGACTTATTTGATATGCTGCAGATTTTTAAATGTTTGAAAGCCAATACATGTTTATATCAATTAATGCACGTTTGATATTAGTGATCTAATCTCTCATTGACTTTAAATAAATCATGTGCATTCAATCTAAGACAAATAACTTAATTATTATATTCCGTTAATAAACATTTTATAACTTGTTTCTGATCTTTTGAGCTTTAGTGTTATATCAGACTATCATAGAAACAGGGATCTGTATACTAAAGTCCTTAGGATTGTATAGTGGTAAAATAACAATTGTTACTAAGACAGAGATTTATGACAAAATCTCAGGTTAACAAGAAACCTTTTCTACCAAACCTCAAAATAATCTCCCCTCCGATGATTAATTGTATGATATATACAGACAGATTTCTAATGTTATTAATGGTATTTCAGCAGAATTAATGGTGTTTGAATTTTAATGCCGAATGGATTCACCCGATTTTCCAGTTCACTGCAATAACTGTTAGTCGATCAATCCAATCATATTGTCTTGTTTAACGCTAAATGACGGTAGTAAATGGCAATGATACAATTCTATCTGTAATTATCATCCAAATAACCATTTGACGACCAAACGGCTGTAAACAATTCCAAACGAGATTACTGTCATGGCATTTAGTTTTTCTTCCGGCTAAACAAATCAGGATTAATTTGTATATTGAATATCTAAATGAGCTATCGTCTGTTTTTCAAACCAGAAATATCGATGCTAAAAACGATACCGTCAATGAAAGCAGTTCTATTTTGACAAAAGAAATGGAGATCCTATTATGCTTGTCATAATAAATCAGCCATTTTATATCAAAATTATGCATGGAAAAAAATAACTGATATTACCAATATTTAGTAAGGTTAATAAGAATAATATTTTAGGAATATCTTAAAGAAATATTATATAAATACTTATTGTCCCAGATAAAATCTGGCAGCAACTACAATGCACGTTGGTCAAGATAAGCTTGATTTGTCTAACTTTATGTTTTATAAATAAAAGTGGACATAGAAGGCTTAATTCATGTAAAGTGGTGAAAAAAAGAAAACGAATATTTTATTTTTAAAGTCAAATTTCTAAATATGTTTTTTATAAATAGTAATTTGATAATTTCTTGTTATAATGCTAAACATTCGAATTCGAGTCGGAGTGGACTGTCGATTCGACTTCGAATTGTCCTTGTCAACCACTTCATATCAATAATTATTTAATTGTGAAATAAACAAATGACTACTACATGTATCAACGGAGCATATTTTGTTTGGGGTTCATGTTTTATTAATGTTATTTGTATTTACGTATAATGGTGTCCAACACGATTTCTCCATATCAGATGACGCTCATGTCGTTTAACATTAACACAACGGGTGTCGCTAATGGAGCACGAACTTTAACACGTCCAGAGAACCTGAGTCCAACCGCTTTTTGGCGGGGTTCGTGTTGTTCAATTTAAGTTTTCAGTGTATTGTTGTGTAGATCACTGTTCGTCACTTTGCTCCTCTTCGTTTTAGTCATTACATTGTCGATCCCTTTCGATTCACGGCTTCTGGTAGTTATTGTGATTTACGATGTAATTAGGAATAGAAAAGTATCCAAATGATTGAATGTGAAAAAAAAAAAAAATTAAATTAGATGATAATAAATGCTAGTAAATTATCCAGGTACTTCTAACAAATTGTCTGTCTAATGGGAGTTTAAATCAGCGATTTGCGTGTCAGCAATTTAATACATGTATTGTTTTTCTGCATAGAAAAAAAAACAATTTACCGCAATTATCATTTTCGTAAAAAATGAATTATTTACCCCTTGCTTTAGCCAGGATTTTCTTGTTGTCTCTTGCAGATGACAGATGATTTCTAAAAAAAATATTTTGAAAAAAAAAAGATAATAATACATTTGAAATAAAATTCGAATGAAACCTGTGTTGCCAATGGTACGAGTGAGATGCTATTGGGTCTATTTGCCTTCTGTATAACAGATGCAACCCATTATACAATCTCTAGTGCATGGCTATAAAATTGATAAATTATTATTTGCCAATATTCTTGCATGTTTTGCCAAAAATAAATAGAATATTAATATTAATATTTATATGTTACGTATATTATATTTTTTGCGTCAGTATTTTGCAATATTAACATATAAAATTCTAACGCAAGATTCCAATTTCTTCAGAACATGATATATTGACATATAAAATGCCCTGAAAGATATACAACGGTAAACATTCAGTTCTTAACAACAACAATATGATAAATAATATTATATATTACGATTCTCCTATATCAAAAACAAATAAAACACAGATATGTTGGTAAAATGCAATTTAATAGGCGAATATACAATTGTAACATTAATAATTATCATTCTAGACAAACACTTAAACAGAAGACAGTTACTTAAAAATTCTAATTTAAATGTATTAAACCATTTAATATCATATCACAAATAGGCATCGCATCAATATTTCTTATTTAAATATCTCGCATGATACTTAAGTTTAGAAAAATTAATCCTGGATTTTCAAAATTGCTACTTTTGAAATATGAACAAAGATGATGTAATCATGGAAACTGTAATGTTTAATATACAATATCTCAAGTGGTTTTCTCAGGAGCTATACTTCAAAGTGAAAATGTGTTGGGTAGATCGGCGAGCATGTCGCCGACCAGATCGCCGTTCTCTCGCGTGACAAGTGTTGATGTGTTTGAAGTAGAAATTTAAGTATTTATTTCAAATAAAATGAGGCACCATATCCCAGTGCGTTTAATTTTCTTAGTATATAATTTTGGAAAGCTAACAAGACGTTTTAATTTTCTTATATGTAATAACGAACATCAAACTTTTATCAATTAATAAATTCATTATGATCCTTGATACTCATATTAAAGTAATAATTATTAAATTTATACACAGTGTCTGCAGGTTCTAAAGAAGTATAGTTTGTCCTTAGACAAGTGTAATGTAAAAATTAAGAGGCACTTCTTCATACTTTTGAAGATACATAGAAAATTAATTCTCCCTTAATGTAAACTAGTATGTATAAAGGTAGTACAATAATTACGATCCTTTAGTGTTTGACAAAACAACATAACTAATAATTTAGAAATGACCAATTTCTGTGTTAGTAAAATGTAACATTAGCAATGTACATGATAATTAATTCATTTTATAATTAAAACCTACAAGTGAGGTAATTTGTGAGATATTTTTCTCCTGGGAAATTTTTACTATTCGCTCACAAATCAAAAAGTAAATACATGTTTTTTCAATGAGTTCCTTTAAATTAAACGAATTTAGATTAGAATGACATAATTTGTTTTAAGCAGCTCCCCAATGCAGTAACATGACTCATTAAATTGTTAATGTCGGATAAAATTATTATTTGACTATCTTGCTATAGATTTTGTCAAATGTCAGTTCCTCGAAGGAATATGAAGATCAGTAATTCGTCCTTTATTTCTCATTCCTTCGGTAAAATTACATATTTATTAACATAATATAAAAAAATAAAAATAAAATAAATGGAGAAAGTAAGATAATATGTGTTCGTTAAGATAGAGCAGTAAAACGAAGAGGATATTTTCCTCATGTAGAGCGTCGTCTTACGATGGACCAAAATTATGTACATGTAGACGTACGTAATGAAATGAAAAAGAAAAAAAATAACACACTGTTGGAACAATTCCAAAATCCAATGAGGAACAAATATAGAAACAAAGACAACATTGATATCTCCAAATCAAACACGAACACTCAGTTTCCTGGCTTAGTAAAATGTGATCGAGTTAAACTAGTAAATGCGTTAAAAAATTATCCACAAAACAAACATCTTTTGTCCAGAACACTGCAACAATATAAATATTTGAATCATTAGAAAGTAACATAATAAAAAGTCAAATATACGATAACAACAGGATATGTTTAGTGTACATGTATTTACATAATACATGTAAATTCGTTCACATTTTATTACTTCCCTAATGATATTTACTATCAACTTCTTAATCATTTTCCAGGGCCAATTTCCCAAGCTCTTTTAGATCTTTTAAGAAATATAATAGTAACGCCGATTAACCATGAATATAATGATTTGGAAACTAGCAATAGTAATACATTTTCCAAAAAGCAGCAAATGTTTATGCTGAACCGTCAAACAACCGTCCACAATTTGCGTCTGTAAAATGGAAAAGTATATTAATGATCGCATTGAATGGCTTCTTAAATCCAACGAACTTTCATCTAACATTAGGTTTTGATTTCGACATGGTCATGTTGTACTTCAGATCATCCTGTACCTGTTTCGAAACTTTCATACGAAACTGCTTTGGCATATTGGCATAAAAGTGAGTGTGTCGTGTCTATTTTTTTCGATTTTGAAAAAAAAGCATATGACACAACATAGAAATATGGAAGTTTTAAAAAGAATTTTTTTATATTGAATTGAAAGGAAGATTAACCGATTTCATTCTAAATGTTATAACTGACGTAGACTTTAAAGAAGAACATAAATTCAACCTTTTCTGACATTTTGGAACTGAAAATACAAGGAAGACTACCTTCTCTTACTTTGTTTAGAATTAAGTTATATAGTATTGTGGGGTTCGTGTTACTCGATCTTTAGTTTTATGTGTATGTTTTATAGATCGTTGTTTGTCCTATTTCTTTAGAATTAAGATATATAGTATTGTGGGGTTTGTGTTACGCGATCTTTAGTTTTATGTGTATGTTTTATAGATCGTTGTTTGTCCTATTTCTTTAGAATTAAGATATATAGTATTGTGGGGTTTGTGTTACTCGATCTTTAGTTTTATGTGTATGTTTTATAGATCGTTGTTTGTCCTATTTCTTTAGAATTAAGATATATAGTATTGTGGGGTTTGTGTTACTCGATCTTTAGTTTTATGTGTATGTTTTATAGATCGTTGTTTGTCCTATTTCTTTAGAATTAAGATATATAGTATTGTGGGGTTTGTGTTACTCGATCTTTAGTTTTATGTGTATGTTTTATAGATCGTTGTTTGTCCTATTTCTTTAGAATTAAGATATATAGTATTGTGGGGTTTGTGTTACTCGATCTTTAGTTTTATGTGTATGTTTTATAGATCGTTGTTTGTCCTATTTCTTTAGAATTAAGATATATAGTATTGTGGGGTTCGTGTTACTCGATCTTTAGTTTTATGTGTATGTTTTATAGATCGTTGTTTGTCCTTTTTCTTTTGGCCTTTGTGTTGTTTGTCTTTCTTCGATTTACGGATTATGATTACCCCTTTGGTATCGTCAAACTCTTCTTAGCTTAAGGTCTAAAAGATAACATTGGATGATATATCTATGCAGATGATTTCCTGCTATGTTATCGAGAAGAAGATTAATCACACCGAAAGACAATTACACCTTTTTCTTAACAAATAGAACAAAACAGTAGGTATACATGTTTGCAATAAAAAAAATGACATCTTTCGATATGCAGACTCCATTTAATACAAACTCCTATGAAAAAATAGAAAAGAAACAAGATATCTTGGAAAACTATTTGGCAGTAGCTATAGCATAACCGTTCCTCCTCATATTAAAGCTCTCAGAAGTATAGATGCCTTAGAATTATATTTAAAATTTGTGTTGAAAATCATATATCTAATTGTTCTCTTCCATATGCTGATTGTAAGTTTTCATTTTGAGATATATTTTGAAACACTGCATGGCTGACCAGCAGCTTAATCACAAACTGCACGAATTACTTCCATTAGTTTGCAATATTCCTTTTCTATTGTAAAATTCGAAAGGACTTGTGTTATCCAATGCGTCCGTTGCTTCATGGTCAACCACAATGCTGCCTATATGACTAGGAATTCATATGTAAAAGACATGTTTACCTACAACAAGGAGGATATTGTAAATGACACTATTGGTTTCTTCAAGAGTCCTACAATAGCTAAGACGCTATCATCAGGATCACTTAATAC
Organism: Bathymodiolus brooksi; assembly: GCA_963680875.1. Taxonomy (NCBI): domain Eukaryota; kingdom Metazoa; phylum Mollusca; class Bivalvia; order Mytilida; family Modiolidae; genus Bathymodiolus; species Bathymodiolus brooksi. Next base: position 70,617,908 of record OY804579.1, read on the forward strand.
CCCTTTCTATGTCAGTGGTGTAGTTGGTCAACTATTGATTGATTACTGCTTAATGTCCAGCAAACAGTATTTCAGCTATATGCAGGATGATAGTAAGCTTACCCTTCCGGAGCACCTGCGTTCACCTCCGGTTTTTAGTGGGGTTCGTGTTGCTCGATCTTTAGTTTTATATGTATGTTTTGTAGATCGTTGTTTGTACTTTTGTACTTTTTCTTTTGGTCATTGTGTTGTCTGTTCTTCTTCGATATACGGATTCTGATTGCCCCTTTGGTATCTTCAAACTCTTCTTAATATATGTCTAACTAAGTGCTATCTCTGGAAACTGTTTAATTGTACATATTGTTGTTTTATGTGCCAATTGTATCTTTACTCGAATAAGAGTTAGAAGATACCAAAGGGGTAACCAGAATCCGCATGATCTTCAGACTTGGGCATTTTACATTCGTCTTAATATATTCATACAGCTTCTTCTTTTGGGATTACCTATTTATTTAGGTCAATCAACCCATTTTTGTTAAAATGTAAGCAAATTCGTAAATGTGTGTGTGTCTGTGGGTGTTGAGAGGGATAGCTTGTAATTCAATTCCTCGAACATATGATAGTTCCATTTACATCTATTCATAAATTCAGGGCCGATATGCCATAATGCATCTTAGCTTAAGGATTCTTTAAACTAAAGATATCCTTAGATAAGGAAAAAACTTAAGAGGTATTCACAAACGATCTTAAGTGGTCCCTTAACTAATAAATGGAACCTTAAGTATCTAACAATACGGAATTTTGCATACAAGTGATCATTCAAATATTAAACTATTTGTGAAAAAGTGCGCTTCCCATTGAAATTAGATGAAAAAATAAATAAAACATAAAAAGAAGAGTGAATCTGCACACACTGCTATTATCTAGTTAGTATATACTGTTAAAAAAAGAAAAGAAACGCATAACCCACTTATTTTTCAAAATGCAAATTCTGCGATTTACCAGGTAAAATTAAATGACCAATTTAATCATTGATTTTTTAAATGTAAGTTTTAAATTTTAAATGCCTGTTCATTAGATTTGGCTCTCTGCCACATGTGCACAGCGCCTCTGAAAAATGAATATCCTATGTATCGCACCGAAATTTCGGTAACGTTTTTCACGGTCATTTCGTGGTTGATTCAACTGTTAAATTAAAGCGTATAAAAGGACCAAGTTTGAAGCTTGACTTTTATTACTAAGTTGATATGCTGCCATGCCAAGGTTAGACCCTGCCACTCGAAATATCGCTATCGGTCGTCTCCAAGCCGGAGAGTCCCAACATGAGGTAGCACGAACTCTGAATGTTAACCAGAGCACCATTTCCAGGCTATGGAACAGATTCCAACAAACTGGTTCAACGAATGACCGCCAAAGGAGTGGAAGACCTCGCATAACTACTCCTGGACAAGATCCGGGTCTTCCATCTACGGAATCGAACCGTTGCCGCATCAACCACTGCAACTGGAATACCTGGATCATCTCACAAACAGTCCGCAACCGGCATCGACAGCATGGCATTAGACCCAGAAGGCCGTATTTCCGAGCGGTATTGACGCGTTACACAGACGTGAAAGAGTCCGTCCGTTGGTGCAACAGATTAAGGGGCTGGACATTCCGAAACTGGCGAAGAATTTGGGTCAGCGACGAGTCTCGTTTTCTGCTACAGAAACGTGACGTCAGAATACGTGTGTATAGGCGCCGGAATGAAAGTTTCTCTTCCTCCTGTGTTCAGGAAGTGGATAGCTTCGGTGGAGGTAGTGTCATGATGTGGGCTGCTATCTCAAATGACCGCAAAACAGACCTAGTGCATGTTCCGGGGAATTTAACGGCTGTAAGGTACAGAGACGAAATTCTCCAACCTCACCTCATGCACGTAATTGACCGACAGAGGGAATTATTCCAACAGGACAACGCTAGGCCACACACAGCGCGTGTAACAATGGACTACCTTGAGCAGAACAACATCAATGTGCTTCCATGGCCTTCCAAATCGCCGCACTTGAATCCCATTGAACACATATGGGATCAGCTGGATAAACGTGTGCGCCAGCGACAACCTCCACCTCACTTTCGATCAACTCCGCCAAATGTTGCAACAGGAATGGCGAACAATACCAAGAAACAATGTGAGAAATTTGATTGAGTCTATGCCGAGGATGTGCAGAGCAGTGTTGGCCGCGCGTGGTGGTCATACACAGTACTAACTTTAACGTGACCGGAAGTGTGCTGAACTGTGATAAACTGACTTTTTTTTACTTATCCTCTGAAGTATGGACTATTAATGTTTCAATAATAAACATTCTGATTCGATATCTAAAAGTGTAACTGAAAAAGTTTGATTTAAAATACATTTATAAAAATACCTAAAATCCCATTATACGTTTCTTTTTTTGGAAAGTGTATTTCATTGAATACATACATAATTAATTGTGAGATCTATTCATTGATTACATACTTTTGAAAACCCTTTTCACGTGAATACCATAATGTTTTGTGAGTTTTAACATGGGACGGTAGTATGAGTGTTTTTATCCCGAACAATACCTCATTAGTTACCTTAGTCTTACGGAGATTCATAAGCATTTCCTTAGTTTAGAAATGTTCATGCATTGTGGTATTTTTTTGTTTTGTAGATATTCACACCATATAATGAGAGGAAGTAAGAAAAACTTAAGACTTCCCTAGGAAAAAATGAAGATAGGACGTTTTGTGCATATGCTTAACTTAAATGTTTCATAAGGAACATTTTAGATTAAATTCAAAATTATTTTATTGCAAGTAAAACAAAATGGAATTGGATAAAAAATTATCACAACTTATGGACTGTCATCTCCCTACAAATAATATACATTGTACATATAATAATAACAAAAAATATTGCACATACACAAATATATATAATATTTAACACAATATAGTGAAACATGGGAAATAAGTTGATGTAAACCAAATGACCGAACACTAATTAAAATCTTGTTGTTTGTCTTATATATGCTCGAATTTGATTGAAGATCATATAATTGTCGTTAATACTAATTTCATCGTTGCCAAAAAGTTATGTTTCTATATTTGTTTTGGAGTTTCTTTTCAGTTTTTAGAAAGGCAATCTCTTTCGCATTGGTATAATTAAAATTCCATCAGATAATAAATTGAATTTTCAAAAGATGCACCAAATTAACATTTTGGGTTATTTGTAATATTTATTCAAATAAATCAAAATTTAATTAGCTGCATTGATATCATAGTCTAGCATGAAGTATGCTTAGTTTATTGGATACTCGAGGGATGTAATATAGTATTTTCTTTAATTCTAGATTTAAAACATGATATATTTGGGTTATTTCTAATTATTAATTCTAAATTGTTCCATAACGAAACAGTAGATGATATAAAGAATGCCATTGACATTCTGGGTTCACTTCTTGGTGTTGTATTATTTTCATATCATTTCAGAGATTATGATCACTGGTACTTATAGATACTGTAGGGGATAGGTAATTACACAAGTATTGAGGACATAAATAACTATGCATTTTATAAAATGGTGAGAGCTTGCGATATTTACGTTTACAAGACAAATGTTCCCACCCTGTTTCATAGTAAAGAGAATTTCTACTTGCAAATTTTGTTAGTCCTGAAACTATTCTGGTTGACTAATTGAACTTTTCAAGTTTTTCTACTTCTCATTCAAAACACCCATCCTAAACCTCGCAAGCCTATTCTAGTAATGTTGACCTTATGAAGGTAAGATATACATTTGATAGAGTTTGCTTGGTAAGAGTATATTTTAGTTTTCTGAGAGCATGAACCTGTTTGAAAGACGCATGTACAATGTTATCAATATGATTTGTCCAATTTCCATCAGATGCAAAAATTAATCCATGATGTTTATGTTTTTTTTGTTTTTTTTGTTTTTTTTTTTTTTACAATTTCATAAGTTTATCAGTGGCACAATACTAGTTGAGACAACAAGAGGTTTTGTCTTTTTAGGGTTAAAATCTACTAACCACAGTTCACTTAATTTTGATAAATCATTATCGGTATCAGATTTCATAGTTTTGACCGGACAGTAAAGTGTCGTCAGCTAATAAGCGTGCCAGATTGGTCAAGTTGTCTGTTAGTTTTTAACTTACACTTGTAAGTTACTTTGTGCATACCACCCCTGTACCTATCACCTCTGATATTGTGTGTTTGATTTTCGTCTGTGACGAATTGGATTTGATAGGACGTTATGTGATAAAGTTTGTCAGTTACTCACAGAAAATCTGTGGTTTTCCCCGGATACTCTGGTTTCCCCCACATACATAACTGCCCACCATGACATAACAGATTCTTGGGATAATCAGTCTATTTAAGCGAATTTCCTCAATATGTTGGAATAATATTTCTTGAAATGGAATTTAATATTAAAATTGTGGTGATTTAGAAACTGATGTTTATAGCATTTGTTTCTACTAAGCATCCACATCGATGATTTGTAATACTGTCAGCATTGCTTTTGACGTGAAACTTCTATTATTGGTTATTTTCATTGATATATTCAGTTATCAGGCAGAAATAGCAAGATGAAATATTCATTAGTAACAGCCTGTTGAAAATGAATGACTCTTATCAATATGACAAACTAATTAAATATAGCAAATTTCTCTTGATTTTAATAATGTAAAACAATAAGAAATAATTATTTTACATTATAATGTAATATTCTGAATTCATTGCTTGAAGATGGCTTATCAGCCATAATATTCTATATATTATCATATTGAGCGAACCTGCTGAAATTTATTCCTGACATCCGTCATCAGTACTAAATAAAATATCTACGTTTTTATTGCTAATATTTTATTAACATTATTTAAATATTTGGTAGAATACTTATATATATAGACATTCAAAATGTACCCGTCTACAATGAAACATACTTGTAATTGAAATAATCACCATCCATACTACGTATTAATTAAAGAATATCTTGGGTGAAGATAGCTAGACAAAATAAAGTCTAGAGTAACATTTAAAATAGAGTTTGACAAAGATTATAAAAAATTGACGTCTAGCCTATTGAATAGAGATTCACAAATCTGCAACGCAGGGTAATAAAATGACCATTAACCTTTAACAGTACTGTCATGCGTTCGAACAACAATCGTGAGAGAATATTAATATCTTCCTTTGATAGAAGCAGGTAATCTCACGAGATTTAAATGTGATTTAAGGTTATTTGAATACGTATCTGAATGGTTGGATTACAGAGGTCAGTTTGATGTTTGTCTTGTGTAAAGCGTTTACATGACCTTGATGCAAAAACAACATCTGTTCTATTTGTTTCTGATGATAGCAATTTGAATATGCATTAAATTACGAGACCCTAAGGTTACTAATTGAACATATTTACATGCAGGTCGAAGACAAATTGAGCAGTATTTTCAAGTATCCATCTGGTGTAATACATGACATTTCTCATACTATTATCATGTTGCGGATCCATCACGATCCTAATGTCTGATAAAATTTAAGTTTCTACTGTTTGAATAAAAAACATCAGGTAAACCAAAACAAAAGAACTAAGCATCGGATAACACTTATCAGGCAAACAAAAACAAAAGAAAAAAAAACATCGGACAACACTTAACAGGTAAACCAAAACAAAAGAACTAAGTATCGGATAACACTAACGCCCTTATCAACCAGGATTGAGACTAGGTGTTCCGAAAGAGTTAAAATCGGCTTCTTGAATAATCGTACCCATCGTGGAGTTCGATTTCCAAAAGACAGCTACATACGATGAAGAGAGATTCTCAATTTGGCATTAAGAAAATAGTTCAGACAGGATGGCGACCAAGTAATTTCTGAAACGATGACTTAAGTTCATGTGTCATGTAACTGTGATTAAGTATTGTCCAGAGAATAGGAATTACATGTAATTGGTCTAGAGCAGGGTGTCAATCAAAATACAAGATTCATGATGTCTGTAGACATATCAAGCAGTATTTCAACTTGTGTATGGCATATTTATATAACATAAATCAGCAAGTAAGAAAACTTGAATTGAGTATATGTACCGATGTTTTTAATGCCACATGTAACAGTGGATAAATATGAATTTAACCGGAAAATGTTTTCTCACCCCTTGGATAAAGTAGTCCGTGAATTTAGGTGAAAAAGATTTTTCTATCTTACCCTGGCTCCTGGGTAAAGACAAGCTACACGTGCCTTTTCCCGCAAAGCTGTTTTCCATTATTGAAGTAAATTGTCGATTTATCGATATACATCCGTGTCTTGACAGTATTTTAAATGTATTTCATAATATAATATATAGACAGTATCCTTAAATGGTACCACAGCAGTGATAAATACTAATATAAACTATAAAAAGTTATTTGACGGCGTTGGTCAAAGGGAGGTAATTTTTTTTATTTACGTTAGTTACTAACAAGGGAGAGCACTCTATATTTTCTCAACGTAAACAAATATTGACAGGATAGAAAGAGACGAGAAAAAGGGTCAAACATCGTAAAAGGTGCAAGATTTTTTTTTATTGTAGAATCCATCACAAGTTGTTAACTTTAATATGAAACCGGCACGGCCATGAATGCTCGCGCATCTGAAAATTATCTGGCAATTTCACGCTCATCCAGTGCATCAAAAAGTGTCGAGATTTTTTGGGCCGAGATATATTGGGGACGACCTTATTTTTAGGGCCGAATCTAGTCTCATTCAATCGAGCTGTCGTTCCTTTATTGGAGTTATCGTTCCTACGAAATCTCAAAAGTTAACTTCCGCGTAGAAACAAAAATTCTTGTCAGTATGTCAGAAGAGATTTAATAAATTAAAAAATAAATGACTTTTATTACACACGGGTTCCGGGTTTCAGTGGTATCGGATGTACGAGAGAGGGTACGAGACTTCAGGATCACCTTTGCGCTTTATGTTAAGAAGATCTTCATTAATTGAGTGTGTTAGTGTGTTACACGGAAACCGGTGTTTACAAAGCATCGAAATTTTTTTTCTTCCATAGTATGTTCAGCCATGTTTGTTTAAAAATCCTAAGTACACATTTTATACCATAAAGAGCTCGCTTAAGCTCGCATATTATTTTGAACCCCTTTAAAGTAGTAAAATGAAAATCTTGTTTTATTTTATTACGTAGCATTTTGGTCCTGTGATATGGTTCGCAAATTAATACGCCAAACTACACAAAAAGTAAACAAACATTGACACGGTAGAAAGGGGTGAGAAAAAGAGTCAAATACCGCGAAAGGTGCAAGATAGTAAAATATGTGACACCCTCGGGTAAGATTTAAATCGTATCCGACTCGGACAAGCCTCGTCCGATACGATTTAAATCTTACCCTCGGGTGCCACATATTTTACTATCTTGTACCTCTCCCGGTGTTAGACCCTATATGTCTTTCAGCTTTCAAATGAAACCCCAAATAACTACCGGTATTATAAACAAACCAATAACTAATTGAAACTTGAATATTATGATTAGATTATAATGAGTTAATACAATACACGCCTTCTCCGTACATTTCCAATGGCGGTCAATGGTAGTTGTTCATGTTGTTCCATTCCTCCTTAATACCTGCATAGTTTTCTTTTGATAACGTTGAACTTGTTCTCTTCCTCATGAAATAGTTACCGCTGGACGTTAACCAACAAACAATTAATTAAACCTTTAATTGTAATTGGTCTTTACTTACATGTATATTAACTGTGAAAATAAATATTATTTACTAAGTTCATATAAAAAACCTATAGCATACAATGCAATTTTAGTTTAGAATCAAAATGGAATACATTAAAATATCACACTGTTAGAACAATTCCAAAATACAGTAGAAAAATCTTAGAAAGAGTCAAAATGGATACACCTTTACTCACAAATACATGACCGCTCACTTTCCTGGCTTGGTACATGCATTTGCAATAAAAAAAAAAGTGGCGGGTTAAGCTAGTTTATTCGACCCAAACATCCCCTCTAAGTTGAAGAGCAGACTCGCAATTTTATTACTTTTCCGACCCGTGGAATATTTAAAAATCCAAGGGAGATAATCGTAAATATTTTCCGCTAGATGGCGCTCCACAAACCCAAACAATTATACGTACTTGGAAAACTACGCTTTTCTTCTATTCAACCAATGAAAATGATTGAAATATGATTAAAAATCACATTTATATTTATTAATGGTCATGATTTTCAGACTGGTATAAAATCGGTCTGCGATGAATGTAAAAATAACGTTTTTGTTCTTTACCTCGGAAAATCGTAATTTTTTCTTGTCGCGTATGTTTACACTTTTTGCATCTGACAGAATAAAGTTCTAGCATAGGAAAATATTAAAAAACTGGTTCCTTGGAGAGAATAATATCTACACTTCATTGGGTAAAAGGGAATTTACATCACTCTTAACAGTTTAAGAAAAATAGTCCATATTCCAGCGTCAGTCAAACTCCTCCCATTTTGCTCGTATAATCAATATTTACACATGTTAACAATGGAATAACGGCAGGCATGTGAGGTAAAACACACAGTTTTGATGTACAATACAAATTGTCTAGGCCACCAAAGTCAAACTGTCAACAGGTGCATGAAGACAGACCACCAGGCCCTTATAAACTGTAAACGAGAAGATGTGACTAAGCGCTACTGGCACCTGTCACAGAAGCAAGATCATTCACTGTTTTAAACTTTTGTCTAAAATGCATATGCATTCAAAGATGACGACTGTATTTGTAGAATGTGTGAGGCTCGATTTAGAAAATCACTCGAAATGTCCCACGATACAGAAGCAACATCAAGCAAATGAAAATTGAGAAAATACGATACAGCCATAGATACAAGCTGTGCATTTGAAACAAATGATTTAAATTTAACAACAGCAAACTTTGACAGCTATGGTAATGTGTCATTTGACCCATGTGAATTTACACTCCATACTGCAGTTAATGCAGAAAATAATGACTGTAGTAAAAAAACATGTATGCTTTTTGCAACACATGAACATGGGTGAAAAAAATGGTGACCATTCGACATCAGTTAATGTTGACTTTTTCCAGTCGTGCTTTCAGATTGAGCTAGATCAGAATAACAACGAAGCATGTACATCTAGTCAATTTTTTCTCTGTATTGATCACAACAAGAAATATAAAAATGTAAAACCCCAACTAGAATGTTGCATTTGTGACAAAAGTATATACAGTCAAAGATTTGTTGGTATTTTGGATGACAAGATTGACATGTTAAACATATACATCAATCAGATATTGCAGATAGAAAAAACTGTAGTCAAAAGTACATTTTGCAAAACATCTGTCTGTCTCTCATGTTACAAAGACTTCAATATATTTTTGAGATCTGAAAAATCTGATCTTGCCATGGCTAGAACAGACCAATTTTTAGAAAATTGTTTTTCACAGCATGAAGTGATTCAAACAGATGTGATTGTGATTTGATATGTGATTGAAAACTTTAAGTCATATCGCCCTTTGTTAGTGTCTAGCTTACACTAGAAATACAAATAATTGTGGACAGTTCAATCCAAGATTTCAGTATCAACATTGATAATGAAAGTGTATGTCGAGTACATAAAACAGCAAACTTTGTATATCAAATGTTAAAATCTACATTAGGTCCCGCTCTTCTCGTTTACAGTCTCCCCAAGAAAGACACAAGTAGAATGGTGTACAGATTTGGCAAAAGCCTTGCACACTTCCATCTTGCATAGCAAATCAAAAATAGACAAACTTGAAGAATCAAATCAAACACTGAAGAAAAAGATTGATCATATGCTATCGGATCAAGACTCATCTTTGAAAAAAATTCTTTCTTTAGAAGATTCTTTAAAAATTTTGAAGGGGCATGTAAAGTCCTATGTAAGTGAGAGTATAAAATCTACCAACTCTCAACCTCCTGATATTCATGACTTTGATTTGCAAATTGAAATCAGCAAAATTCATCCTGTTTTGTGGACCTTTATATTTAGGATGACAGCAAGTGAAGATGAAGAAAAAATGTTGAAAAAAGATATTATTCACTGGGAAAATCATTATGTTAAGTGTAGTCCCACTCAAAGAAATCTAGAAAACATCAGATTTTCCCCTCGATTGTTTATTTCCAGTTGTATCTTTAACACTTTTCATTCTCACTGTACTCAATCTCTTCATTTACTTATGACAGATATTGTCGATAAGTACAGTGGTTCTTCATCTGAATAAGGTTAATTTTAAATTCTGATACATTTGTGCATGCCAATTTTCTATGGTAATGGCATCAGCATATTCAATCAGAATTTTAAATTAGAGCCCCAGCCGGTTTTCTTTTATTATTCACTTGTTTTATTATTTTTAATAAAAAAATTTAGTTGAAGTGTTTGTGAATTTTATTTTGTAAAAAGTAATGAAATAATGGATCTTAGTACAGTATGATCTGCTTTTGCTTAAAAAAAGGTTAAAAACATTACACCCCTCTCCCTTTTAGGAAACATCTATAAAATAGTCAATATTGGCTAACACGAGTTCTGCCCAAGAGTCATTACGAGTCATCAAGAGTCAACTCAGTACTAAAATTTATGATAAACGGGACGACTTCAATTTTAAAATCATAAATTTTCCAAATATGTGCAGCAATATACCAGCTTCTCCTGCATATGGTGTTTGCATCTCGCAATTGATTCATTATACAAGGGCCAGTAGCAATTATTCTGATTTCCTGAAACGTCATCTTCATCTGAGAAACAGGCTACTGGACCACGGCTATACACAGATTCGCCTTATTCGATCTCTAAAAAGTTTATAATATTCCGATACCAAGATCTTGTCGAAATATATTCCGTCTCTGCAGAGACGATGATAAACGATGCATTTTCATATAGTGAAAATGTATAAAGATAAGGAAGTCAACAAAAATGTCAAAAATATTTTTCTATCCATGTGTGACGTAAACTTGTTTTTGACATTTGCTTCACTGGGTTTGGTACTGCTTTGACAACTATTTTACCTATTTTGTTCCAGTATTGTTATAAATACTGTTATAGTGACATCCGGAACCTTTGAGCCGTAATGAAAGCGGGAGGTTTGGCGCTTTAAAATCTGATTCAACCCACCATTTCCTTAGAAATGCCTGTACCAAATCAGGGTCATTACGGTTTTCACAGTTTTCCGGTTGTTGACTGATTTTGTCTGTTTATATACTTATGAGTTTTGACTTTCCCTTTGTAAGATTGTTCGGAGTTCGGTAATTTTGTTATTACCCTGATGTACTATGCATGTGATAATATTTTATATTTGTTTCATTATCATCATTTTCATTCATTTGTCTTTTATAAAGTCATTTATATTGAAAAAAGTATCACTTGTATCAAGTACATTGACATCAACATGCTCGTGGTGGGTGGCTTGAGGGCGCTATGCATGATTTGTATGGTGAATCCACCAATAAAACCGGTGGACGTGTTTTTATATGTTAAAAAACAGTTGAAATTATTTTTTGATATTCCAAGATTTACCATTGCATATGAAAATATGACTGTTTTTTCTCTCAAGTTCATTCGATAGATTTAGTAGAACATTACAGTTGATTCTTGTTTTGTTATACCTTCATGGAACAACATTACATGTATTTCGATAGAAAAGTCAGCTTAACAGGATTACTTTTACAGAAATGTAATTGCTCCTTACTGTTGTGGTTCCATAAAATCTTTTCCAGTTATCTCAAATTTGGAATCATCTGTTAAATTATATTTGATCAATTTAATAGCTGTAGATATAATAGACAATTATTCTGACTAATTTCAACATTTTTGATACAAAATAATATTTGTTTTAAGAAAACATGCGTTTACTTACACTCGTTCTATAAATAGAACGTTAAAAATTCCGGAGTATGAGATTATTCTAGTTACCTCCCTTTGAATCCAACCCAAAATGTGACACGATCTATCTGACAGAAAAAAGTTCTAGTGTATGCTTAATTACAGAAAATGTTTCTTTGAAATACCATATAGAAATCTATGGAACTATATATATGACTTTTCATCACCCTTTCGGCAAATATTTTAATTTTTAATTTTTCGTGTTGTTTGAAACAACTTCCGCCATTTCCATGTCGTTTAATTTCTGCAATACTCCTTTGTTACAAGAAGTTCAAGCACCGGGCCTCAAATTTATATGAAAGAAACAATTTTCTATGTTTTTCTCGCTTCCGCGGTTATATTTGACGCTCGCAACGATTAAAACGAGTGAATTTTCAACACTTGGTCGATGTATTCTAAAACGTGTCCGATTCCGGTACAAAAATGTATATGACAAATCATTTGAAAAGACGCCATTATCGAGTCTGCTCTCCGACTGCCTAAGTCAAACGATGCGGTCATGCAACTGTTTTCCACATGTGAGTAAAATACCAATCCATGAGATTATAATTGATGGTTCATATGATGCTAAAATACGAATCCATGAGATTATAATTGATGGTTCATATGATACTAAAATACCCATTTATACCACATTTGGTTTATTGATTTGGAGTTTGAATGAATGAATCTCTTTTCAATAATATTTCAGTCATATGATGTCGGTCAGTTTTATTAGTGGAGAAAACCGGAATACCCCAGAAAACCACCGAATTTGAATTTGAATTGTGGTGTTTAACGCCACTTTCAGCAATATTTCAGGTATATCATGGCGATCAGTTTTAGTGGTGGAAGAATCCAGAGTACCCGGAGAGAACCACCGACCATGGGCAAGCAACTGGTAAACTTGATCACTTGAGACTGCGAGTCGAGTGCACCCTTTTGTGTAATTTACAAAGCCGGGCGCGAACTCACGCCGTATTGGTGATAGGCTTGTATGAGTTGTTAGGTAATCCAACTACCTAACTCATTCAGCCACCCGGGCCCTTGAAAACCACCGACCTCTAGTAAGTCACCAATTACATGTACATGTATATACTAGTCAAAAAAAGAAACGATACAAGGGTTTGATGCTCAATACTTTTTACATAGAGAAAAAAAATCGACAAAAATCGTATAATTTAGATTCATATGGGCATAGCTAATAAGGCAATATCAATAAAATTTCTCAACATCATTATCCGAACAAATCATGGACAGACAGAAATTGTCATGCAGTATAGAGGTTTGTGAAGTTCAGTAACGTGTGTGACCACCTCTTGCAGCAACGACAGCTTCGCATCTCCGACGCATATGATCAATCAATCGCTGGATAAAGGATTGTGGGATGTTATTCTACTCGTGCACAAGTGCGTCACGCAGCTCCTGTAGTGTTTCCGGTGGATTTGGACAGTGGCGAACACGTCTACCGAGTTCATCCCATAAATGGTCAATTGATGACAGATCCGGTGATAATGCCGACCAAGGAAGAACACGGATGTGATTCAAGTTCATAAAGTCTTGACAAACACGAGCCACGTGACATCTTGCATCGTCATGTTGAAAGACGTGTTTCAATTATGTCCTCATTATCATTCGTCAAAATGAGAAACTATGTGACATTAGAACTTATTATACAACAGGAGATCACATACATAACTACCAATAACTAAATCAAACATTTTAAGTTATCACAGTATTGGCTTAGTATGTATTATTCGTAATGACATTTACCACCACTTTGACACCAATAGTCATCTTTCTACCAGACTTCAATGTAGCTATTAGAAATTTTACCACACAATGATAATAATATCCCAATCATTCCCGAAGAATAAATATATTATAGAAATAGAAATAGAAATACTTTATTAAACCAATTAAGGGCCCTTGCTGGTTTCTATTAAGGGCCCTTGCTGGTTTCTAATTTGATACAATGATTACAATGATTGGAATGCATAACACAAATTAAATTGATGAATTGTAATAGTGATTTACCAGGAGGGAAGCAGGCGACGAAGGGAGATAAAAAATTAACCGTTATATATTATATGGATTATTGCCCTTTGTCCAATATTAGACAACTTAATGAAATGGGTGTGGCTGATTTCCTCCTAGCAACTATATAATAATTAATGCAAGGACTGGACCATGTCTTGAGGAGTTATACATATAGATATGTATGTATATGTATAATATACAAGTGTTTTCTCTATATATATTATATGTAATATATAAAGTTCAAAATTAGGATTCGTCGGTCTTGATAACAACTCTGCTCACCTAGTTACATTTTGAAAATATATTATGCATACAGTTCAAGATTAGGAGTCGGAGTCTGTACAACAACACTGTTCATCCAGTTATATGTGAGGGTTAACATTTTGAAGGTTAAAAGTGGTATCATTATTTATGAAGAGCACAGTCTCCGATATAAAATTTTCTTATAGGTAAGAGTTGTCTCTCTTTGTGCGTTATTATCATAAAGCTGTTGCCACGTTACTAATTTTAGTTCCATTATTGTCACTTTTTCAAATAACATTTCTTAAAGCATAGTTTTCGTATTTATATTTAAACATCATCGAAGGGATATATTATTCTTAATTTTGAAAGGAGAAATGTTAGAAAAAGCAATGAAAATTACCTTGTACATGTACATGTAACAAGTGTTATTACATATATTTCTTAGCTATTTCTATAAGTGTTACATATATTGTGTTATATCCCAATTGTATTGCTCTCTGAATGTAAATATTTAAATATGTAAATTTTAGACTCACCTGATTAACATGAGATTCTCAAGGTGCTCCCGGGACCATCGTGGTCGTGATCGTATGGTTGTTGGATTTATAACTACCTGTGCAATCAGTGCCTATCACCACTAAAGTTTTGAGTGTTATGTAGTTGTTTGTATGGTCTCGTAAGTTTGTGTCATCTCCGCTTGTACTTTGTCCGGATTTTTTTTATGTATTATCTGTCTCTTTAATAAATGTAAGAAATGGCAGCAGACGTGTTTTTGTTGTTTATATAATATGTGATTGTTGCAGGGCACGCGTTGTGTCCTGCTATATCATTACATGGTGGAGAAACCCAAATGTTCCCGTATGTTTAATGTTTTGTGTTATATGTAGCGATTTGTGTGAGCTGGACTAGTTTCCCAGAGATATTTTGAACATTGTGAAATTACCGACCGACCACGTGCTCTCCATGGAACTTGATTTTTATGGAACTTTTTTGAATTTTTCGACTTTATATTGATGGAATTTAGATAAAGTTATTTCATTTGATTGGATTTTTACATTCGATACTTGTTCATTCGGACATTAAAACCAGTGGTAAGCGCATTGACTTTGACAATATTTTCATGGATTTTTGTTTAAATTCAATCAGTTCAATTTATAATGCCGTTTGAAGATATATTTCATCGAATTTTTCTGATATGATGAACTGTCCAGATTTTGTCATTCTATGTCATAAGTTGCTTATGATCCTTTATAGGATTTTATCCCAGGAATGAAGAAAAGCCTGATTAAGCTGAGCATAATTATGTAGGACGTTTACACGTTTCCTGACCATCCTGTCCAGGAGGTCATGTCTACAATATTTCTATCCGTGACAAATCTGGATTGTAGGGTCGATAATATAGAACGTTTATGTATCTTCAAGCAATGCAATCCTTTATTTAAACAAACTACACCTTGGAAATGTATTGCAACACATTCAGAGAGATAAAAGAAAGATAACTCAAATATAATTCAATTCTGTGCACATAACATACAAAATACCCAATTTGAACTTTCATGAGATGGGTGTAAACACATAGACATAAGACATCTCCAATAATAAATTATATACTAAAGAGCTTCTGGGTTCACCACCGGTTTATAGTGGGTTCTTGTTGCTGGATCTTTAGTTTTCTATGTAATGTTTTGTAGATCGTTGTTTGGTCATTTGTCTTTTGTCCATTGCATTGTAAATCCTTCTTCGATTTATGGCTTCTGATTGCCTCTTTCATATTTTTAAACATTTCTTTCATTGCCGCGATAGTCGTCAATCTTTCTTATGAACTGATATTAAATGACTAAAATTGACCTTTGTGTTAACTACTAAGCTTAAAATTCTATATATACAGTTAATAATATATACAATGTTATTATTGATTGTGTGTGAGGGTAATATCTAATTTGTTGTCTCCATAGTCATGGACGTTGGCTTCTTGCGAAGAATAAGTCGGCGTTGAAGGGGAGAACAAGCAACACTATTTCCCTCATTCCTAAGCAATACGTTTTTATCATTCCGAAAAACAATAGACTTACAATGTACACATTACAATAAGTAATGTATGAAAACTATTGTTCAATAGTTCAAAGGTGGAGGAAATGTTAAAATAGCAAATGTATTGTAGATAAAATCATATTCAACGTATATGTACCGAGTTATAATAAACATTTATATTTCATGGTCTGCTACAACAAAATGACAACTTGTGTTTAAATATATCGCCATCCGTAGACCACACATTTTCTAAATGGTTTATATTAAAGTGTGGGTTATCAGTATTTATCTTCTCATTCAGCAATTTATAAATTTTATTGGTATTACATGGTTTTTATCAATGTACTTTATTTACCTGTAATTTCTCTCTTGTCATCCAAGCCAACGATTTCAACTTTGTCACTCCCCTTCTCAGCCATAGTCCATTTACTGACCGGTACCAAGTGAATTCCTGTGTGATCCCAATTTATAATTAATTCTGGGGGTATATTGTGCTTGTTCACCAAAGTTTATATATCAGTCAGGTATTTGGTTTTCACTTCATCAAAATTCTTTATCACGGGCTTTGCAGTTGTGTTTCCCCTCCTTTTAACCATGTTCATTCTTTTAAGAACAGATAATGTCCAGTCTAACGTTATTTCAATTGAACCACCGTTTTCTACTAATAGTGTACGGTCCTTAGCTTTTACAACTCCTTTTCCGAGAGCTCGTACAATTCTTAAATTAACATTTCCTCCTTTATTTCTCAATTCATTGATAAGAGTTTGTACCTTTTGGTCTAGTTCTTCCCCAAGTAAAACAGGTCTGCCACGTTTTCTCGGTTGTAATTCAGTGATATCCTTAACACTGTCATCAGAGTCAGTAGATTCAAATAGCTTTCTTTTTCTCGACAGTTCTCCCAAATACTTTGATTTAAGATTTCGGACGGATGTGCGTTTTAAATTAAACATACTCTTGAAATGAGCGATGGTTTGTGCTGACTAGCATATTTCCCAATTTCCGCACATTCGGCCGGGGACATGATTTGGTAATTCCCCCTCTTTGGTGTTGAAGTTGACTCTGAATCACTGTATAATATCTCCAACTCTTCGTTACATTTATCCGTAGTTCTTTTGTCAACAGATGAACTTTCAATAATTAAATCCTGCGATTTTTGTTTAAAGAAACTTAAAATAGATTTTGTAGACATATGTAACGTTATTCTACACTTGTCAAACTATAAGCTCGAATGTCCAGGTAAAGATACCTCTGGGACCAAAACTCACGTCGTGAACACTTTTCAGTTTGACTTGTGTGTGTATATACATGTATAACGGTAATTGGCAAAGTTTTACTTTGGAAAGAAGTAAGACAAAAAGGTACAGACTAGGGAATATAAATATAAAAAGATATTAAGGCAGTGTTCAATTTTGGCCGTTAATTTTTGGAGTGTGACATATTTTGGTGTGTTTAATTTTGGTACTTCGTATTTAGGGGCCAAAATAGGCCAACATAAAACCATGACAAAAATTTCCCGATTTCCGGTATATCTTGACTACCAAACTTAATGGGGAATAACAACCTGGAACTAACCGGGTAGGTGCATGGTAAGGCTGTATAATTAGTATGTGTTGTTCACCTGTTGCGGACGCGCATTAAAGTGCAAGAGCAAAGACTGGTTGGATAAGAGACAGCATAATGGGTTCGTCCGAGTGGAGCGAAATGTCTACCTCTTGACTGCTGTGTCAGTGATCATGAGCTAACGCTATAAAAAGCCAACTCAACGTGTCTAGTACAAAATATCATATACTTTAATAGCAACTTGTTCTAGCCATGATATAGCTACAAACTGCTCAACTTGTTCTAGCCATGATATAGTTACACACTGCTCAACTTGTTCTAGCCATGATATAGCTACAAACTGCTCAACTTGTTCTAGTCATGATATAGCTACAAACTGCTCAACTTCTTCTAGCCATGATATAGCTACAAACTGCTCAACTTGTTCTAGCCATGATATAGTACAAACTGCTCAACTTGTTCTAGTCATGATATAGCTACAAACTGCTCAACTTGTTCTAGCCATGATATAGCTACAAACTGCTCAACTTGTTCTAGCCATGATATAGCTACAAACTGCTCAACTTGTTCTAGCCATGATATAGCTACAAACTGCTCAACTTGTTCTAGCCATGATATAGCTACAAACTGCTCAACTTGTTCTAGCCATGATATAGCTACAAACTGCTCATATTGTTCTAGCCATGATATAGCTACAAACTGCTCAACTTGTTCTAGCCATGATATAGCTACAAACTGCTCAACTTGTTCTAGCCATGATATAGTTACAAACTGCTCAACTTGTTCTAGCCATGATATAGCTACAAACTGCTCAACTTGTTCTAGTCATGATATAGCTACAAACTGCTCAACTTGTTCTAGCCATGATATAGCTACAAACTGCTCAACTTGTTCTAGCCATGATATAGTACAAACTGCTCAACTTGTATAGCCATGATATAGCTACAAACTGCTCATTTGGTGTTAAACAACGATTACGCACTCACTCAAAACTAAATGAATCAACGAATTGATAAAAATGTACCTGGACTTCTACATAGTTCTAATTAATTGTCATGTTGACTTCGATTTCCCATTCATAAGATTTCCATTTTTAACAGGCCATTTGTCAGTTTTTGACTGAATTCCCAAATTATGCGCGTTTATACACATTTTTTATATATTTGAGTTATTTCCCTTACGTAGGACAACTGATTCACGTTGCGTGCAAGAGCAATGGAAAGGAAAAGAATTTGAGTATAATTATCTTATTATTTATAGATCTTTGAACCTTGTAAACTAACATAGATTAATTTTATAGCAAACAATAAAATACAAGTCGTTACAAGAAAAGTTGAAGATACCAAAGGGGTAATCGGAATCCGTATAAAGAAGAAGAACTGATAACACAATGTCAAAAGAAAAAATAAACAACGATCTACAAAACATACACACAAAGATCGAGTAACACGAACCCCACTAAAAACTGGGGGTGAACCGGAAGGTAATGCAGTTCCTGCTCCACTAGTGGCACCCGTCGTGTTAATTTAGTTACAGGCCCGGTGATAAGTCATGAATGAGGAAAGGACTGGGAAGTGTTTACGACAAGTGGAACATTTTATACAGATTATGAGAAAAATATATGTTATTTTCGTTGAACATTACAAAAAATGGACACTTTTTGTTCGGTTTACAGTGAAGCAACTAATGCAAAAACATGTGAGAAACGTATGATATTAGAATCAACATGTAAACTGGTAAATTGTCTATTAACTTCAAACCCTTAAACCCTTAAACCTTACAGTGACAGCCGGAACCTTTGAACCGTAATGAGAGCGGGAGGTTTGGCGCCTTAAAATCTGATTCAACCCACCATTTCTTTAGAAATGCCTGTACCAAGTCAGGGTCATTACGGTTTTCACAGTTTCCCGGTTGTTGACTGATTTTGTCTGTTTATATAATTATGAGTTTTGACTTTCCCTTTGTAAGATTGTTCGGAGTTCGGTAATTTTGTTATTACCCTTATTTATTAACTGGATTTGCGAATAAGGAATTAATAGCGAGTGACATCGAAGTAAGAGAAGATGAGACCTTTTGGATTTTCATTACGGGTGATATCGAAGTGAGAGAAGATGATACTTATTTAGATTTCATGATGGTTGACATCAAAGTGAGAGAAGATGATTCTTTGTGGTATTTCATGATGGTTGACATCGAAGTAAGAGAAGATGATACTTTGTTGAACTTCATGACGGGTGACATCAAAATAAGAGAAGATGAGACTTTTTGGATTTCATGATGGTTGACATCGAAGTGAGAGAAGATGATACTTTGTGGAACTTCATGACGGGTGACATCAAAGTAAGAGAAGATGAGACTTTTTGGATTTCATGATGGTTGACATCGAAGTGAGAGAAGATGATACTTTTTGGATTTCATGATGGTTGACATCAAAATAAGAGAAGATGGGTCTTTTTCAGAGGGTTTACCAACACTCCCGGTATTTATGGAATTTCGTATTATCCGAGCTTCTGTGTTTTTGGAATACCAAAGAAAACAACTTTTCTACTAAGAATTTACATTATTGTGCAATTTTAGTTGTGTTGTCACGAATCTTTTTAATATTTCTTCAATAACAACTGATATTATTGTCTTAATGTATGAAATTGAATTTCATGAAAAGCATACAGGCATATTCCCATGAGTTGTATCCATGACAACTTCGGTTATCTTGATTGATGGATTAGACATTCAGGAGTTGGTGCTCAACATCATTTGAAAGTTGAAAGAGCTCAAATATTACTGTACAAAATTGCGCTTGGCCGATTAAAAATAATAAATCAGAGACAAACGCAACACGAATATGCAATGATTTGCTTACGTGACTTGCATGTCAAAGCTGAGAGTTTAATAAAGAAAAATTTAATTCGGATGGACCTAAACATCAAGCAAAAAAAAAGAAAGTAATAATAAAAGGAAATAACGTAAATACGAACAAAAACCTGGAGTGGTAGCAAATTATCGAACATGTTTTATAAATATTTAAATAATACTTAGTATTTATTTAGATTATTAATTCTGTTTGGTTATTTTCTCCTGTAATAATGATCTTATTTTCAATTTGCACGAACATTCACAGTTGTATTTCAAAAAGTAAACAACTGCATTTAACGTGCAGTTTAAGTGTGTTTCGAGTGTTTAATATACCTTAATCTTTTGACTTGTTTGCTTTTGAAAGTTTCAAAACGTTACACTATTTTTACAAACTGAGACACTCGTGAACCGTGCTCTGTACTAAGTCCTTGGTAATCAGGGATTTTTAGATAATGGTTGACAATGTTAGATGCAATTTGATTTCGAGAGGCCAAATTCGTTACATAATTTCCCCCATGCCAATTTAAAATCTGCAATAACTGACATGTTTTCATCTGGAAATTTTGATATGATACTTAAATTAACTTTTAGTGTGCAGTATATTAAATCAAATGTATGAGCAAACGATTGAATGGGAACATTGAAAAACGCATTTGTAACGTGGATTAAAAAGTAGACGTTGAAAGTAAACACCTGGCAACAAGAAACAAACTGACAATTTCAAATCAATATGGTGTTGTCTAAATCAATATGGTGTTGTCTAAATCAATATGGTGTTGTCTAAATCATAATTGAAAGCGTCTGGTTAAGTTAGGCTTTTCACAAACAAAAGCATTTTCTCCTAATTGTAAGTGCTCTCTTGTGAATTTATTGTTTTATTTGATAACAACAATGGGAGCAAAGCTGTTGCCTCTTGTAAGCTGCCATGTAATGAAGATGAGCAATTGAAACTCCAAAACAGATTCGCAGAAAAGAAAACACAACACCATACTTTGTTAAATAAGGGACTTTTAGATTGATAACATATTTAATCATTTTACACAATGATAATCTAAAATTTTGCCAATCTCAACTACATTTAACATTCCCTCCGGTCAACCACAACGACACGGCCTAATCAGACCACAATGTCAGATAATCCTGATGAAAATATTGGTCTTAATGGGAAACAAGATCAACACGTGAAACCCCAACAACATATAACTATCCTTCGGCCTACCAACTAAATCAGAACACAATATAGGTCTTTTGGGGGCAAGGACAACAAGTGAAAGTGTTTAAAGTGGTTAATGTAGTGTTTGTTAGTCAAGTGCACAACAAACTATCGACATTCTTACAGGCATGAACAGTAGGCACTGCTTGACCATTTGTTCTTATAAACTATAACTTACAGTAAGTGCGACGATTTTTGCACCCTCTGCCGGGAATGTTTCATTTTACGTGATTCAATGTGATATCCATCTTTTTTTTCTTAAAGGATTCTGCCGTAAACAGGTTATTCCAGTTTCAAGTTCCTTCGAAACAGCGGTAGGCTTAAGTGACGTACTGTCATATTGATACCACCTGGCGAAATATGTCTACATGATCGTCATATTGAACAAGTCAACCATTACGACTCATTTTAGCCATGTTTCTTGTATCAAGTTGATAGTTATGTCATAACATTTGACGACACATGTCTGTTATGGAGAAGGTGGCATGGGGCATCCGTCCGCGATCTAATTGTGAATGGGAATTCGTGTGAACATAATACTACATGTATATGTTTAGACAAAAGGCAAAATAGCGCCTCAATGAAATATAAAATACCAATTACAAAAATTAGGACAACATTCCATGAAAATTATATTATTAGACGAGTAGCTTGGACAGCTTGGTGGCTTAGAGCGAGCTAATCCTGGTTCATGTATGGCACCATTTGTGCATTAGATGTCGGTAATAGTAATTACAAACGTTCATCACAACATATATATAACAGTTTGAAAACTACCAACAAGGAAATACAAGTAAACTACAAATCGAATGTACGGATATACACGAAAAAACTCTTTGAATTAGTGTTCAATTTAGGAATTAAAATGGTTTTATGACTTGTGTGTGACAGACATGGTCAATTTATACTTTTATTTATGTGTATTGCATAACCTCACTCCTTTGTTATGTGTGGGAATGTTCGTCGTGTTATTCGTTTGTTTGTATATCATTACTAGTATATGCTTTCAGGTGCTTTGTATATACAATTAATTAGAAATATATACACTCCATTTATATTATTATGATACCTTCTTCTCAAGTTCAATTTATTTCAAAACATGTCGGCATATTTGCTTATTTCCCATTTTAACATTTATTTTTCTGATTTTGTCTTATACATGCGTATTTACAATTGTAGAACATTGTCTCTTTTCAATTGTAGAACATTGTTTCTTTTCAATTGTTGAACATTGTTTCTTTTCATAACAATATTTCGTGTCGTGACTCCATTTTTGGAAACACACTAATGTCTGCATTTGATTATGGACTGAAAATGAACTACTATTACTCCAAAGAAAAGAATATTCACACGTAGCAATGACTCGCGAGTTGCTGAAATTGCTGGTACATGAATATTAAACTATATTTTCATCACATGTCACGGAAGCAGAGCCATAATGGTAATATTGCAATATATATATTAACTTAACTCTAAACGGCTAACATCATTTTACGATTATTTTAAACAAGAATAACATGTACACGTCCTCTAATTTAGTAACTGACGCAAATTGTAATAATTATAAAAGCTGCAACTATTTGCTTCTACTGAACAATAACTAATAACCAGAGTAGAAAACAATGTGGTAAATCAACAAATATTTAACAAACACATGTGTTAGGAGTTAAAGTCAGTCAGACCTTCAACATTAACCTCTCTTCCACGTGAAAGAGGATGAAAAGTTATATTGTCTGTCTGTGAGTACGGTATATACGGTGAATTTGTTAATTGAGGGTGGAAATGATAGGGATAATGTGGTGATATCATGGGGGTAAGGGGGAATGATGAACTATAAACTACAGATGACCGTTGTAGTTCTAACTGTTTGTGATACAATGTGTTTCCAATCCAATGGTTG